>LR749501.1:1360690-1528839 GCA_902729485.2 Mus minutoides
AAGTACAAGCTTTAGAAGTAAGACCTAATCTTTGGTTTTCCTCAGTTTGTGATTGTTATGTTGCACTTTTTTATTTCTACTTTGTTAATTTGGATATTGTCTCTCCTCCTTTTACTTAGTTTGGGAAGGGTTACTCTATTATATTTATTTTCTCAAAGAAACATCTCTTGATTTCATTTTTCTCTTAATCTGTTTATAATTTATTGTTTAATCCTGAGTTTGACAATTTCCTGCTGTCTACTCTTCTTGGGTGTGTTTGCTTCATTTTGTTCTCAAGCTTTCAGCTATGCTGTAACATTGCTAGTTTGAGATCTCTCCAATTTCTATATCGAGGCACTTAGTGCTATGGACTTTTCTCTTAGCACTGCTTTCATTGTATCACAAAAGTCTAGATATGTTGCGCCTTCATTTTCATAGAATTCCAGAAGTCTTTAAGTTCACTTTTAATTCTTGTTTGACCCAGTTGTCACTGAGTTGAGAGTTGTTCAATTACCATGAGTGTGTAACCTTTCTATTGTTTCTGTTTTTGTTGAAGTCAAGCTTGAATCCATTGTGATCTGATAAGATGAAAGGGGATATTATTTTTCTTGTATCTGTTGAGGCTTGCTTTGTGCCTGAGTATGTAGTCAATTTTGGAGAAAGTTCTGTGAGGTGCTGAGAAGAAGGTATATCTTTTTGTGTGTGGGTTAAATATTCTATAGACAGTTGTTTGTTTGGCTTTAATTTAACTTATTTTGATTCATAACCTCTGCTAATTTCCTTATTTCTCTGTTTAGTTTCTGTCTTGATGACCTGTCCACTGGTGAAAGTGAATACTTAGCTTTCCCACTATTAATGTGTGGGGCTCAATATGTGATTAAAGTTTTAGTAACTTTTCTTTTTCAACTGAGGGTATACATGCATGTGAGACATAGATGCTCAGAATTCTCTTGTTGTTTTTGTTTTGTTTTGTTTCCTTTAATGAATATTAAGTCTCCTTCCACATCTATTTTGATTATTTTTGGTTGAAAGTCTATTTTATTAGACATTAAAATGTCTACTCCAGCTCATTTCTTTGGTCTGTTTGCTTGAAAACCCTTTTTCCAACCCTTTACCCTTTACTCTGAGGTAGTGTCTATCTTTGTGGCTGAGGTGTATTTCTTGTATACAGCAGAATGATAGATCCTATTTTCACATCTACTTAGTTAGTCTATCTTTTTTTTGAGGAACTGAGACCATTTATGATTAGAGATATTAGTGACCAATGATTGCTGGTTCCTGTTATTTGGATGGTGTCAATAGTAGTGTGTATGTGAGTGTGTGTGCGCATGCATGCATTTCTCTCTCTTTTTTGTTTTATTGGTGTGAAATTATTTATTTATCATGTTTTTGTGGGTACAGTTAGTCTCACTGAGTGGGACTTGTTCTTCTGGTATCTTCTTTAGGGCAGAATTATGAGAAGATATTGTTTAAATTTGGTTTTGTCATGGAATGTCTTGTTTTTTCCATCTATAGCTATTGAAAGTTTTGGTAGATAGAGTAGTCTAGGCTGACATCTGTGGTCTCTTAGCATCTACAAGAAATCTGCCCAGGCTCTTAGAGCTTCTGTTGAAAAGACAGGTGTAACTGATTGGTTTGCCTTATGTTTCTTGGCCTTTTTCCTTGCAGTGTTTAATATTATTCCTTTGTTCTGTACATTTAGTGTTTTGATTATTATGTGGCAGCAGGATTTTCTTTTCTGGTCCAATCTATTTGGTATTCTGTGAGCTTCTTGTATGTTTATTGGCATCTCTTTCTTTATCATAAGGAAATTTTCTTCTATGATTTTGTTGAAGACATTTTTTGGGCCTTTGAGTTAGGCATTTTCTCCTTCTATTCCTATTTTTCCTAGGTTTGGTCTTTTCATGTTGTCCCAAATTTCATTGATCTTTTGTATCATAATTTTATAAGATTTTGCATTTTTTTTGTTTTTTTTCGAGACAGGGTTTCTCTGTATAGCCCTGGCTGTCCTGGAACTCACTTTGTAGACCAGGCTGGCCTCGAACTCAGAAATCTGCCTGCCTCTGCCTCCCGAGTGCTGGGATTAAAGGCATGCGCCACCACGCCTGGCTGATTTTGCATTTTTTGACGACTGAATTGATTTCTTCTATTGTATGTTCTACACCTGAAATCCCTCTCCTTTCTCTTATATTCGGTTGGTTATGCTTGTGTCATTAGTCCCTGTTCTTTTTCCTAGGTTTTCCGTCTCCAGGACTGACTCCTATTTTTTATTGCTTCTGTTTTCAATTTCAGTTCTTGAACAGTTGTTTCATTTCCTTCACATGCAATATTTTCCTGTGTTTTTAAAGGTATTTATTCATTTCCTCTTTAAAGCCTTCCATCATATTTATAAGATTGGACTTAAGGTTTTTTGTGCTTTGGCTGTGTTAGGATATCCAGGGTTTGTTGTAGCAGGATAGCTGGACTCTGGTGGTGCCATATTGCCCTGGCTCTTGTTAATTATGTTCTTACCCTGTCCTTTAGCCATCTTGTTGTCCCTGGTGTTGGCTGATATGATCTCGATGCCAACAGGACTCCTCAAGAAAGCAGAAAGAGCCTTTGTCTACACAATGGAAATTAGGTGGCTGTGCCTCAGCTGGACCTCCTCTATCTATTGGTAGATACTGATAGGGAAGGGATTGTAGCTACTTGTTCCTGTATCCCCACAGGTCTCCACATCAGAGAAGCAGGATGTCCCTGCTTTAGTTAGTGGACCTGACTGAAAGTGTTGTTCTTTTTTTTTTTTTTTTTTTTTTTTTTTTTTTTTTTTTTTTTTTTTTTTTTTTTTGTTATTCAAGACAGGGTTTCTCTGTGTAGCCCTGGCTGTCCTGGAACTCACTTTGTAGACCAGGCTGGCCTCGAACTCAGAAATCCCCCTGCCTCTGCCTCCCGAGTGCTCAGATTAAAGGCATGCACCACCACGCCCAGCTGAAAGTGTTGTTCTTAATAGCTGCTCATGGGATTTAATATCTTTCTATGGGTATCAAACCACACCTCACAGCCTCACCATCCTGCATATCCTCCTCCCTTTAAGGTAGAAGCAGAAGGCGGTAGTAAAATGCCTTTTTACTTCATAGAACTTTATAATAAAAGCTAGATAAGATAAAGTGACTGTCATGAGATGCCAGACTTTGAGTCTGAACTTAACAGTGCTCCATAGAATTCATGGTGCCTTCTTGGGAGATAGACGTTTTGTTTAATGAAAAGAAAGAAAGTAAGTTGTTCTAC
Organism: Mus minutoides; assembly: GCA_902729485.2. NCBI lineage: Eukaryota > Metazoa > Chordata > Mammalia > Rodentia > Muridae > Mus > Mus minutoides. The sequence continues at coordinate 1,363,937 of LR749501.1, forward strand.
ATTTATTTATTTTATTTTTTCTTTATCATTTTTTCAATTTTTTTATTAGATATTTTCTTAATTTACATTTCAAATGCTATCCCGAAGGTTCCCTCCCCCCTCCCTGCTCCCTGCTCCCCTGCCCACCCACTTCCACTTCTTGGCCCTGTATTGGGGCATATAAAGATTGCAGTACCAAGGGGCCTCTCCTCCCAATGATGGCCGACTAGGCCATCTTCTGCTACATATGGAGCTAGAGACATGAGTTCTGGGGGTTCTGGTTAGTTCATATTGTTGTTCCTCTTCTAGGGTTGCAGACCCCTTCAGCTCCTGGGGTTCTATCTCTAGCTTCTCCAATGTGGGCCCCGTGCTCCTTCTTATGGATGACTGTGAGCATCCACTTCTGTGGGAGTCAGCTATATCAGGATCCCTTCAGTAAACACTTGATGTCCTATGCAATAGTGTCTGAGTTTAGTGACTGATTATGGGATGGATCCCCGGTGGGTTAGTCTCTGTATGGTCCATCCTAAGTCTAAGTGGATCAAAGACCTCCACATAAAACCAGAGACACTGAAATTTATAGAGGAGAAAGTAGGGAAAACCCTTGAAGGTGTGGGCACAGGGGAAAGATTCCTAAACAGAACAGCAATGGCCTGTGCGGTCAGATCAAGAATTGACAAATGGGACCTTATGAAATTGCAAAGCTTCTGTAAGGCAAAAGACACAGTCGGCAAGACAAAAAGGCCACCAACAGATTGGGAAAGGATTTTTACCAATCCTAAATCTGATAGGGGACTAATATCCAACATCTACAAAGAGCTAAAGAAGCTGGACTCCAGAAAAATGAATAACCCCATTAAAAATGGGGTACAGAGCTAAACAAAGAATTCTCAATTGAGGAATTCCGAATGGCTGAGAAACATCTGAAAAAAAATGTTCAACATCCTTAATCATCAGGGAAATGCAAATCAAAACAACACTGATATTCCACCTCACACCAGTCAGAATGGCTAAGATAAAAAATTTAGGTGACAGCAGATGCTGGTGAGGATGTGGAGAAAGAGGAACACTCCTCCATTGCTGGTGGGATTGCAAGCTCATTCAACCACTCTGGAGATCAGTCTGGCGGTTCCTCAGAAAATTGAACTTAGTACTACCGGAGGATCCAGCAATACCTCTCCTGGGCATATACCCAGAAGATGTTCCAACTGGTAAAAAGGACACATGCTCCACTATGTTCATAGCAGCCTTATTTATAATAGCCAGAAGACGGAAAGAACCCAGATGTCCCTCAACAGAGAAATGGATACAGAAAATGTGGTGCATTTACACAATGGAGTACTATTCTGCTATTAAAAAATGAATTTATGAAATTCTTGGTCAAATGGATGAATCTGGAGGGCATAATCCTTAGTGAGGTAACCCAATCACAAAAGAAGTCATTGGATATGCACTCACTGATAAATGGATATTAGCCCAGAAACTTAGAATACCCAAGATACAATCTGCAAAACACAAGAAAATCAAGAAGGAAGACCAGCGTGTGGATACTTCATTCCTCCTTTGAATAGGAAACAAAATACCCATGTTCTACATTTATAATGGAAACGTTCTTGTAGGATGATCATCACTGTAACCTTGCTCATTAGCATGTGACTACTGGGTAGTTCTGGGGAGGAAAGCAGTTCATTCCCTTCTGGTTCCAGACTTACTTAAGCCCGTTAGCTCTTCAAATCTTCATATGGTTCACATAGTTGCTGTCTCTCTTCTACAAGAATAGCAAGTTGAAAGTTGATGCTTCTGCCTTGACTTAAATCTGAAGCAAATAAAGGCATATAAGAAGACCCAAGCATAGCCCACTATACTCACAGCTGCTCCACCTCCACATGAATATTAGCAAAAGATAAAATTTGATTTGGGAACCACTGAGACTTTAGGACTCTTTGTTTTTATAGCATGTCCTGGTAAAAGATCACTACTTCTGGATCCATGTCCAATCTATTGATCAAACTGGAGACCGTACTTTGTTACTTAGAGCCATATACAAGGTGGAAACATCACTGGTGTGTATAGCATGATTATTGCAAAGATAATGTGCCTTTCACAGAATGAGAAACCACCATGTTAATGGCACACCTATTCTTTAAGTACTGTGAATCAGAATTCCATTCTATCCACTATGTAATAGGCAGATGGTGCTTTTCCAGTTTACATTTTCAGTTTGCTCTTGTAATGTATCAGTTGTGTCATGTGCCATGGAGTTTGGAGATAGGAGAAGTCAGCACATTTTATTCTGAGAGAGTCTCCTAATGGGAGGCTTTGGGTTCAAAAATGTTTAAAGTTTATAGGGACACATTAGGAAAAAGTAAGCCACAAACAGAATTAATTTGCTTCTCATGATGAAGTTTATGTTAACATAATATGCAGATTGCCAGACATTGAGTGGAGATTTCTGGTTAGATTTTAACTAATTTGCCTGGCACCTACCATCTCTTCAAGCCAATAGCATTGCATGAAGACCTCTATCTCAGTTTTATTTCTTGTTGCCATGGTAAAATACTTTCACGAAAGCAACTAAAAGAATGGGGGATTAATTTTATATCACAGTCTAAGGTGTAGTCCTTTATTATCGGAAAGTCAAAGTAGGGGTAACTTAAGACAGCTATCACACGCACCTGTAATCCACAACCAGAGATCAGTGAATGATTTCTTTTGTGCATTTTCCTCTTTCTGTTTATATAGTCCAGGATTCCAACCAGTGCTTGGGTGATACCCATGGTGGGTGGGTTTTCCACTTCAAATAATGCAATCAAGATGATTCTCCACAGGCATGCTTAAGGTTCCTTTTCCTGGTTACTCTGAATCTTGTCAAGTTGTCAATTTGTTCTAACCTTCATAATTGACACTAACCATCATACACCAATTACTGAAAGGAAGCAATTCTGGATACTAGGTTTCTGTGACTCGATGGATTTTATCTCAAGATGATCACAGGATGTTTAGAGTTTGTTCTAAAGCAGTGTTTAACATGGTCACTTGAGAGAGACAATGATCCCCCTTCTGCCTTGTTAGTAGCTGGTGGCATGTGCTGTGCTTGATTCTAAGAGTAAAGTTCCAGAAGTTTGCCATTTGTCTAGCAATTTATCTTCAAATTCCTTCTGGCTAGTAACTTTTAAAATCAAGAATCTGAGGTAAGCCATGTGTGGTGGTATACATCTGAATTACTAGCATTTAGAAGGCTGAGGCAGGAGGATTGTGAGTTCAAAGCCAAACTACTGCACATAGAGAAGACCTGTCTCAAAAGAAAAAAAAAAAAAAACCTAAGCTGAGATCCAGAAGAAAACCAAGTAAAGCTTAATGTAATTATATAAAGTATATCCCCTAGGAAGAATTATTTAAGATTAACTGAATTCAGTAATTCAATGTTATCAAGGAGAGATTCTAGGCAATTAAACTCTTGCAAGAAGATACTGGATTGGCTTTCTATTCCAGAGTATCTGTTTGTTTGTCCAGCTCCTCACTCAGAACTACCATTGCTTATTTTTTTCTAATTTTTTATTAGATATTTTCTTCATTTACATTTCAAATGCTATTCCCAAAGTCCCCTATACCCTCCCCCATATCCTGCCCTGTGCCCCTACCTACCCACGCCCACTTCTTGGCCCTGGTGTTCCCCTGTTCTGGGGCATATAAAGTTTGCAAGACCAAGGGGCCTCTCCTCCCCATGATGGCCAACTAGGCCATCTTCTGCTACATACGCAGCTAGACACATGAGCTTTTGGGGTGCTGGTTAGTTCATATTGTTCTTCCACCTATAGGCTTGGAGACCGCTTCAGCTCCTTGGGTACTTTCTCTAGCTCCTCCATTGGGAACACTGTGTTCCATCTAATAGCTGACTGTGAGAATCCACTTCTGTGTTTGCCAGGCTCTGGCATAGCCTCACACGAGACAGCTATATCAGGCCCCTTTCAGCAAAATCTTGCTGGCGTATGCAATAGTGTCTGCGTTTGGTAGCTGATTATGGGATGGATCCCTGGCTGCAGCAGTCACTGGCTGGTCCATCCTTTTGTCTCCACACACCTATGGTCACCTGATCTTTGACAAGGGAGGTAAAACCATCCAGTGGAAAAAAGACAGCATTTTCAACAAATGGTGCTGGCACAACTGGCGATTATAATGTAGAAGAATGGGAATTGATCGTTTATTATCTCCTTGTACTAAGGTCAAGTCTAAGTGGTTTAAGGAACTCCACATAAAACCAGAGACACTGAAACTTATAGAGGAGAAAGTGGGGAAAAGCCTCGAAGATATGGGAACTGGGAAAAAATTCCTGAATAGAACAGCAATGGCTTGTGCTGTAAGATCAAGAATTGACAAATGGGACCTCATAAAGTTGCAAAGCTTCTGTAAAGCAAAAGATACTGTCAATAAGACAAAAAGGCCACCAACAGATTGGGAAAGAATCTTTACCAATACTACCATTGCGTTTAAGCCTGGTAGGTTCAGCATGTTTTCCATGGAGCTGTTCCTGCCTTGAGATATGAGCTTCAGAAAACACAACTTTTACCTCTTAAATTCTTAATATTTCTTCCGAATCCAGTACACAATTGTTCCAGATCCTCTAGAGCCCGAGTTTATAAGTGTTAAAAACCTAATTGTGATATTCCTATTTGGACACAAACATACAGTTCTTGCCTGACCAGTGGTAAGTTTCCCACATATGATGAATCTGGGCCAGGAAGAGCTAGAAACATTTGCTTTTCCCAGATCCTTTTATCTTTGACTAATGTTTGACCTTTAAGGGAGCATCTTAACTATGGGGAGTATAAAAATAACATGCCATTTGCATCGCACCTCTCTCCCACTCTGTTCTATAGCTTATTGTTTGAGGAATTTTTCAGGAGTGTCTTAACCATTGCATCTTCTCCTGGATTCACATTCTGAGAACTAATCTTACTTATTTTCATTTTTTTTTTTTGTTTTATCAAGAATTGATATCCTTATCTAAATTCACTTACGACTGGAAAATTCCAGTAAATCCAGTTCCTTTGTTAATATCCATGAAGAAAGAGACTATAAGCATATCGTTCTGCTTTTTTAGAGACATTTGGAAGCATGCTTTTCAAATTTAAAAAATCTACTTTTAGTTTTTCTGAGAAATATTTTAGTTAAATCTTATTGATATTCTTGGCATTAAAATTTCCATATTTTCCATAAATGAGAAGTCCAATAGACTCAGATTCAGTGACATCCCCCAATTCATAAGCAAAATAAGGCCTCTGATTTGGATTAAAAGTGTCCCCAGAGGCACATGAATATTTGGTCCCAGATGGTGGCACTGTTTCAGAAGACCTGGAATCATAAGAGGCAGAGCCTTACTGAATGGAGTGTATAGTTGGGATGGTCCTTATAATCCAGTCCCTCTCCCATCCTCTCTCTGCTTTGTGACTGATGACATAATGTGACCAACATGCTCTTACCACCATGCTTTGGCTGCCATGATGAGCTATTATCCTCTCAAAGCCATAAAGCAAAATAAAACCCTTCCTCCCTGAATTGCTTCTTGCAAGTTGTTTGATCATAGCAATAATGAAAGAGGAGAAATCAGCACTTAATAACAGTCACCAAAATGACCAGGAAGTGTTGAAACTGCAGAAAGCCTGGAACACTAGTGTAAAAGGTAGAGCCTGGTAAAAGCAGATGAGCTTTAAAGACCAGCTCCCAGTGATGTCAAAGTGAGAAGTAGTAGGAAGGAAAGTACAACAGGAAACATGGGCAGCTGCAGAAAAAGCAGAAAGCAGTTAATAAGGAGAAAGGCTGAAGCCAAAGACTGCACAGATGATAGCAGATTCAGGTAATGGAGCTTACCACATGCACACCAAGTGCATCCAGCACTAAGTGGTCCCTACAAAAGTGCAGAGTGGGATCTCCAAGTGCAAAAGAGAAGAAGAAAATTATACAACAGACTGAAAATCCTGATGTTGTGACTCAATGATAGACAAAGCTTATACTGTGGTCACTGTAAAAAGTGCCTGCTCACTGAAAAAAATATACATTCTCCTCTTCAGTTTTCAGTTCAACAAACAGATAACAAATTGAGCAAAGGTATCACTCCTGAAAAAATATTCATAATGTGTTCACTTACTTTGTAAATCTAATACTTTGAAAGTGGTTCTAAAGGGGCAAGTAAATCAGTTTCTATAACATTTCCTTTATGAAATAAAATCCAAAAGAAAGTTAATCTCTCTAGTGTCAACTTACTGATTTAAATGGGAAGAGTAATGGGGTGATAGGTTGGAGGATGGGGCAAGGGAGAAATAACTAAGACTAAGGATGTTTGAAAAAGCCATACAACAATCTACTTTTACATAGACTATGAAAAGTATATATATATATATATATATATATATATATATATATATATATATATACTTTTCATATTATATATATATAATTTAATTGGAGTCACCATACATAGAGGAATAATGTTACTCTCCAACACTACAAATTAACAAACAAACCACCCTGCCAAGTGTGCGATACACTCTGTCAAGCTGTTAGTCAAGTGAGTCCCAGAGAGTCCCGCTAAACAATACAGGCTATTGCCATTGCTCTTGGCTGCCTTCTAGAACTTGTTGACATAATCCTATTGCTAAAGACACCACACACTTCAGTCACAGTACATGGAAAAGATAAAATGGTACTAGGTGGCTTCCTTCCTAATGACTAGAGGTCATAGCACCAGCAGGTGCTATTCAGGTAAATAAGAAAGCTATCAATAGCCTTATCCATCTGTGAACACTGTGAAGTATAATAATCACAATAGTGATTGGCCTATCAAGATATGTCCATTGGTGCAATTGTGGCACAAGTGTTATGGAGATAATCAACACCTTTAACAGGAGGGGACTTATGACAGGCACTATAAACCACACCAAGAACCCATAGCTGGGGGAATCATAAATCCTACTACTACTATTTTATTAGAGTAACATAGTTACCAAAATGACTTCACAATATGTATCTCTATTAATCCATAGATTAATGGAGCTCTAAGTCCTTATCAGAGGTTAATATGGAGACTCTAAACTGGTCAAAGCGCAGAGAAGAAACAACTGTGAAGAGACCAGTCCTAAAAGGGATGTTGTTACAACATGCACACCAATGCTCACGAATATCACAAAACAGTAAGGTAGAATGTAAATTGTAGATTGTAAAAGCCAGAAGCTGGGGAGGATTTCTGGAAAAGATTGTCTTCTGGATATAATGGGGCCATTATTCTCATGAACAATGCAACTGTGGTTAGGAGCACAAGATGACACCAATTAACATTCTAGTGCGAATGAACAGTGAGGAATATAGAAACTGCTTCCTTATCCCTTTCACTTGTCACATTCTTTCTGGATCTCTGGGAGACAAGGACAACTTAGATTTGCCATTTATTAGGAGAGTATTTGTGTTTCATCTCCTTTCTGTGTACATCATTCTATCATAAACATTGACTCTTCTTAGAGACTTTGAAACTGTCATTGGTAAGATAAAGTTGGTAAGATGTTCACAGTGTCATTTTTCATCCTCCACATCTTTCCCCTGGCATTTGGATGAAAAAGAGGTTCACTGGGTTCTCATGGTGAAGAAGTAAATCAGGAGTCTGTTGAACATACCCTGGAGGTTCAGATCCACTGACCGTGACATGGACTGCTTAGCTTGTTCAGGAGAGCATTTTGGTACATAATCAACCTCTTCTGTTGTTTTGTAGTCTGAGCTACTGCTGTCTCTGGAGCCTGTTCTCTCAGGAACTTGGCTCAGGTTTTAAAACTGCACTCCTCTTAGAAACCCACTTCTCGTCATGGCTCACAGTGAATTGGACATCTTACATACCAAGGAGGAGGTGTTCTGGGGTCTCTCTCTGCTTCGTTATATGTGTGCTTTGCCTTTACTGTCTCATAGAAGAATTTCACCTGCTTACTCATGGCCTTGTTCTGTATTACTTTCCCTTTGAGGAGTGTGCCATGAATGTAAGTATCCTTGGTTGTGGGTTTCCTACATCGAAGTGAGACTAAGCAGAGAACTGGGCTCTCTGATTATCTAATCTTTTTCTTCCTCCCTCTTTCTCATAATGTCAGCAGACCAGGGGAAACATTTTCCTCAGACATTTTCCATCATCTAAATCCTACTTTCTTCATACTTTCTTTAAACAGATTTTTTTTAAATTTTTGATGAAATAAACATTATGTTCCAATCCCCCATCTTAAAGTAATTTTGGAAACCCCCATTTTATGTTTAAAGTTAAGCATTCACTTTCCCTGAATTCCAATATGCAGTCCTCACCTAGACCCCCATTTTGAAAAAAAAAAAAAGCTATGTCAGAGTATCCAGAGAAATGGTACTTTCAAAATACAATAGATAGATAGATAGATAGATAGATAGATAGATAGATAGATAGATAGATAGATAATTAGAGATGACAGCATACAGACAGATGGTAATATACTCATTTGAAAGTCACCAACACTCTATTAGCTAAATATTAAAAGACTGCCATAGACAATCTAGTTATGATTCCCTATAGGAGATGGCCATGACAGCGCAGGCCTATAATTCTAGCCACTTAGTAGGTTGAGACAAGAGGATTTCATGTTTAATACCTGCTTGGATATCTTATCAAGACTCTCTCAAAATAAAAATGTGACACAGAAGCAGATGACATGGTGGAATGTCTGCCTTGTATGTGAGATGCCCTCACCTGAAGTTTCCCTCTGCTGCTTGCCGTCTGACTCCTTTATAACTCATTGCAAAGTAGTTGGGTAGTGTAAATACAGAATTATGTTCTCCCCAAAATGTTCATACTTTAATCTTTAAATCTGTGTTTATGTTGAGTTATATAATAAAGAAGTATTAAAGTTGCATAAGGAAGTAAGCTTTCTAATTAAGATTTCATTAAAATTAGATCGTTAGCTCCAAGTCTTCAGATAGAATCAGGAATAATTGCATAGACCAGAAAAATGAACAGGGACTATTTTGAAGTCCTGGAGAGGGAAATGGCTAGATCCAGGTGATAGGGATAAAGGACGAAATAGGAAGATAGGGCTTTAAGTAGAGAGAAGGAATGATGACAATATAAGAAGAGGAATAAATATTACACCAAGGGTGTTTGAAAAGGCCATAGAGAATTATATTATTTTATATTTACCTCCAACTACACACACACACACACACACACACACACACACACACACTATCATTATACCACTTGGTGTAATGATGGTTCCCAGGGAGCTATAGATTATTTAACAAAACTCTCAGTGATAGGCATGAGAACCCCCTTTCAAGTTGTTACTGTTAGCAATGGAGAGTATTGAGGATATGAATAGGTTTCATGTGATCTGTCATTGGCCCTAAGACCAAGGACCAATTCTACCTCAGAATTATAATACAAAGTTTTGCCAACATCTTCAAAGACTGGTTGTCCCAAATTTCTTAAAAGTAATCTCTTTGCTTCTGTATTAATCCATTTCCTTTCTTCTCATTAGGGTTTTGGGAGGTGGTAGTTGAAATTGGAATTAGGTTGACCTAGAACTCATGATGTAGCCCAGACTGGCCTTGAATTTGTAGCAATTCTCCTGCTTCAGTATTCTTAATTACACATACAACCCCCTGTGCCTAGGTATTTTGTAGCTATAACAAAATACTTGAGACTAGACAGTTGTAAGTGCTAGATGACCAGGAGGTTTACTGTGAGACTGTGCTTTCAAGCTATGAAAGGAAAGCCACTACCAGGAAATCTCAACAACCAGGCACATAAATAAGACCTAAACAATTCCAATACTAGTTGACATATCAGTGTAGATAGAGGAAATGTCACAGGGGCCACCTCTTGATGAAGGCTACAAGCAATTACCAGCTGGTGAGGCAGCAAGGTTTCATCTCCCCGGGGATAAGCTTCCAAAATGATATCCAATACCAAACAATCATCCCTAAAAGCATATATACATAGCCAACACATGAATCTTTGGAGACAACCCATAATAACTCTTGTATCTTATCTGTCTATCTGTCATCTGTCCATCTCTTTTTCTGGTTCTGTTTCTATGAAGAACTCTAATAATGGTTTGAACACTAAGCTTGATCCTTGAGTAACAGAATTTTAAGGATGAGTTGCTGAGCAGATTCTAGGGGATCTGGGATTTATTTTCTAATTAAAATAAATTTATGGTATTGAAAAGATAGAACCAAAAATCCAAATGTAATTTTATTCACAAAATATTAATGTTATTAATGGAACAATTGCATCCAGCAAGGTTCTGCAACACTATGTCTCCATTGACACCTTACAACATTTTGTCAAACCATCACATACAATGAGATTAGATATTCATTCACCCCTGCTTTGGACAATGTGGAAATTCAAAATTTAAGGTTCAGTCACTATAGAAATATACTTATACCTAAAAACATGCTTCCCTGACCTAAAAGAAGCCATGCATCTTGTATCCACAATTTTGGCATTTATGAAAACCAAACTTGGAGTCTAATCTAGTATATAACAGAAGTATAAAACACTTTAATTCCCAGCTGAACAAGTGTTAAAGTAGCTTTGATTGGGAAGGAATAAAACCCTGAAAATCAGAGAGAGAAATATATAAGTAGATCCTGACGATTCTGAGAACACTGACCTCACTCAACTCATAAATTCTGTCCTGTCCTTCTGAGCAATGGAAGCAGACACTATTCTCTGATCTAAGGGATTTACCTTGCTTTGCCCATTAAAATCTAATGGGATCACCCAAGGAAGCTGCCTTGCAGCCATCACTTTTCATGTCCTCACCACCAGGCTTGTGAGTTACGGGTGTGAATTCACATTTGATGGCTGAAGAAACCGGTGTCCAATGTCCATGTACAGCAACATGAAATACAAACAAACAAACAAACAAACAGGCTCCTATTCAAGGCAAACCAACTTGCATGCATTGCCAGTGTCCTTCCTCCTCCACAGCTAGTTCCAGCTGAACTTCCAGCCTTGCAGAGATGCCTTCCATATTCAAAAGTGCCCCCCTTTCCCAGTTATCAGTATTCTGACCCACCGGCTAGTTGTCTTCAGAAACAGCTGCTCAGATTCACCCAGAAGTATGTTTCACTAATTTCCTAGGTGGCTAGTAAAGTCAAGCTGACAAGCTGACAATGAAGATTTTCTGCACTCTACATTTGTGTGTATGGGTGAGAGTGTGTATGCATTACACACACATGTTTCTGTCTAATTTATTATTATTCCATATATATTAATAATATATATTGTACATATGTATTATGTATAAACGCACATAATACATTCATAATCTTTTAAAAATTTATAATCTTTTAAATCTTTAATCTTTTTTTTTTACAGTCCAGTAGTTATTCCCTTCCTGGGCCACCCTCCAACAGTTTCTCTTTCCATTCATCTTCCCCGATCTCCAAGATGCACTCCCACCAGGCCTTCCCATTCCATGGGGTCTCAAATCTCTTGAGGGTTAGGTGAGTCTTGTCTCGCTGAGGCCAGACCAGGCAGTTCTCTGCTGTATATGTGTTGGGTACCTCATATTTGCTAGTGTATGCTGCCTGTTTGGTAGCTCAGTGTCTGAGAGATCTCAGAGATCCAGGTTATTTGAGACTGCTGGTCTTCCTATATGAATGCCCTGCTCCTCAACTTCTTCCAGCCTTTCCCTAGTTCAACCATAGGGGCCCTAGTTTCTGTCCATTGGTTTGGTGTAAGTATCTGCATCTGACTCAATCAGCTGCTTGTTGGGCCTTTTGGAGGGCAGCCATTCTAGGCTCCTGTCTCTAAGCACACCATGGCATCAGTAATAGTGTTAGGCCTTGAAGCCTCCCCTTGAGCTGGATCCCAATTTTGGCCAGTCACTGAACCTCAGTCTCTTCTCCAATTTTGTCCTTGCAATTCTTTTAGACAGGAACAAGTCTGGACCAGAGTTTCTGACTGTGGGATGGCAACCCCATCCCTTCACCTGATGCCCTGTCTTCCTGCTGGAGGTGGACTTTATTAGTTCCTTCTCTTCACTCTTAGGCTTTCATCTTAGGTAACTCTCTCTGAGTCCTGAGAGTCTCTGACCTCCCAGGTCTCTGGTACATTCTAGAGGATCCCCTACCTCCTACCTCTGAGTTTGCATGATTCCATTCTTACTACTGGCCCTCAGGGCTTCACTCCTGCCCCCCCTCCAAATACCTGATCATGTTCCCCTTTTCTGCTCTCTGTCCCCTCTCCCATTCAAGTACCTCCTTCCCTCTGCCCCACTATCATTACTTTCTTCCCCCTCCCAAGTAGGATTGAGGCATCTTCACTTGGGCTCTTTGGCTTGTTAACTTTCTTGAGTTCTGTGGATTATATTTTGGTATTCTATACTTCTTTTGGCTAATAACCACTTGTTAGTGAGTACATACCAATACATATATAATATTGTTGCTTGCATTTGTCTGGGAATCCTGGACTGTTACAAATCATAATTTCACTTTGTTGGCTTGCCATAAGGATTAAACTAAATAAGTAGGTCCTCTATAAAGGGTTTCCTTTCCTGTTCTGTAACCTCATACGAATCTTCTAAGGGATTCTTAGCTGCTCTGTTAGTGTTATCTAAGCATCAACAAGGAGGGACAAAGGTCATTCCAGGTTCTTCCTTTCAAATAACCCCAACGATTAAATGGCAATTTCTGCATTTACAGTTTACATAGCTTTTTCAAAACATGATCCATTATTTTCCCTGGACAAACATGGGTGAGGCTCAGGTATGGGGCAGATGGGTGGGGTAACCCAGTCAGTGGTATGGTTGGCAACTGAGAAACATGTTTAACTCAGGTCCTGACACCTTGAAGAACTGCAAGGGACAGCACACCACAAATTACAAGTAGGTCCATACAGAGGAGGAAATCAAAAGTTGGCGCTATATTATAGCCAGCTTTCTGTAGACAGCAGAAACCACACTAATAATGTGTACTTGAAAATGTTATCATAACAATTACTAAACAGTGGCTTCTAAGGAAGGGGGAAAGAGTCCTAATAAGAGACAATGCATCTTCTTCCTTTGTTGATGAGAGAGAATGGGCAGGGGAGTAACACACTTGGAAAAGGCTGAACTTAATGGCTCCAGCAGGCAAGAACAGAGAGAGCTTATTGACCTCTTATTCTACTTGTGAGCTACACCTACATCCCTTTTCTCTCAGTGCATAAGGCAACCTAGAACCCTCATTGGCATTAAGTAGTGTGTATACCCCATAGTGAGCTGTCCCTCCTGGTCAGCCCTATAACAATGCCCCATTTTCATTTGAACATACCTTGAAACTATAGGATTAGTAAGCAAGGGAGCAATACAGCAAGAATTGGTGTGGGATGAATGTACATTAAAGTAAACTGTACCCTCGGAGAGAACTTTTAATGGGGAAACCCTATTTACCCAACTTTTGACTATGCATAATTATGCATGTATATGTTGAAGTCACATGCGTCATGGGAAATGACATTCACAAAAGCTTCTAGAACCTAAGTCTACTGATAAAAATAGAGAACTACACATACCCCACCCGTAATAATAAACTCCTCTTCCTTAGACCCTGTAGAAGGGAATCCCAAACAAAAAGTGACACTGGAGAGAACTCTTTAACTTAAGGAGCCCTTTACTCTCTTGCCATACTCTGATCTATGCTATCATTTTGTTTCTGAATAAAGTCCCTTGTCACATTGTAATCTGTGTGTGCTTCTTCAGTTCTTTTAACAAGACTCCAAACATCTGGAAACATCTGGTCCCTCACTACAGGTATCTCATCCTATTTGCAAGAAAGTCACTACTCCAAAGGTAAGTCACCCCTTGACAGTCATGGCTATATAGTAAGAGCAAGGACACACCACTACGCTAATGTGCCAGCTGCGGGGAACACTTCAGAACATAAAGCAGGGCAGAGGGAAGAATTTGTAGCTGAGACATTGAAAAATGCTGTGGATTCAAAGTAGATAAAAATGAAGTTTGGGAAACTATCATGCCCATGACTCCTATGGGGAATAGAGACTACTTAGTAGGATATGTAGGCTTAATGCCTCTTGGAATGAGCAGGTTTCTAAGGCTGTAACCACAAGCTCTCTTAGGCTGCCCCTATCTGCCACGGGAAAGAAATATCATTCTCTGGCACTGTATTTGTCACACTGGACTTGACTTAATGAGATGTCTGCAGTTTTATGCCTCTTACTACTAACTTTCAGAGCATGGGCTGGAACTGACAAAGGAAGGTTTGGAGGAAACGTTGCCTACAGAAGGATAAAAACCCAATTTGAATATTTTAAATTTTAATTAACTGTTTCTTTGAATCTTATGACTGAATTTCCCAAATAATCCAGTCAAAGTGATTACTGTGGCTTGATTTTATTTCCTAGCTTACACTCCTGTGATGGATATAGTTGAGAAACTTGAGAGATGCTGGGAAATCCTAGCTGATGAAATATTGAAGAGCAGAATTGTATAAACCAATCTCTCAAAGGATTTGATGCAGGTGTAATGCCTCATTGTTTCCTCTTCTGCTGCAGAAATGTGGGGAGTCTATTGTTAGCTAATTGGAGCTGCTCACAGACATCCATTCACATGACCACAAGGACCCTCTAAATTGGGCTCAGAATTGGACATGCCATATTTATCAACTTAAAGTTGGTGTAGTCCTTTATTTATGGAATGTAGGCTTATTTTCCTGAACCAAAACATCAACCTACTGTGTATCAAGCACTGTGCTCAAGTGTATGTGAGTATGTGTGTGTGTGTGTGTGTGTGTGTGTGTGTGTGTGTGTGTGTGTGTGTTTGTGTGTGTGTGTGTGTGTGTGCGTGTGTGTGTGTGTGTGTGTTTGTGTGTGTTGTCATCTTTGGATATGTGTGCACATGCATATAGAAGCCCAAGCACCTAACATTAGATCTCTTTCTCTATTTTTCTCTACTATATTCATTGAGATAGGGTCTCTCAGCTGAAGTCAGAATCTCCTTGCCTGGCAGCTTACTCCAGGAATCCTCTATGGACACCTTCAGAACACTGAAATTACAGGTGGCTGTCATGGCCACCCAGAATTTATGTGAGTTTTGTGGATCCAAACCCCAGTACTCATACTTAAATGACAAGCACTTTTACCACTGAGCCATCTCCCTAGCCCTAAGTGTTCAAAGGGGAGATAATTTAGCAACTACATAAAATTATGTGATGGTTACAAAGAGGTAAAAAGGGAGCCTTAGTGCTGTGGCCCAGATTTTACATACAGAAGATATTTAAAGAGAAAAATCTAAATAAATGTTCTTGTAAACCTTAGGCAAGAGTCATGAAGATGATAGACCCAACTCTTTGACACTGGGTCACAGATTGGAATGAAGTGGTTGTCACAAGTAGAAGAAAAAGGTGATATACCATAAATCTTAGGTCCAAGTTTTAGCTTGTCCTTTTCAACAGTTCTGTAACTTCAGACAAAGCACTAACTAAGCCTCAACCCCATCATTGTTGAAATGAGAATAATAAAGGATGTTCTTTCTGCCCACCCCAAATGCAATTAAGCAGAAAAGTTCCATCTGTGTTTATTATTAGGAAGATTACTTAAGACTCAACAATTAGTCAGAACCGTGCTTTTCCTGCTTGCACCTCATTATGGTCACCTTTGAAATGAGTTGGGCTTTAATAAGTCTGAAAAGAGAGCCACCTCCAGCTGCATAGTTCACCTGCATGACAGCAGTTGCAGAGGAAACAGATCTGGGCTCCTCCTGTTGAATCTGTTGTTCTTTATTTTAAACTGAAGAATGCAGTGATTCTGTTCAAGCCATAAGCAACCGTGCCAAGTGCCCACGTTGTTTCAGTGGATGAGAGCTGAGAGTCCAGGATGAGTTGAAGGCTCTATTTATAGTTTTTAGTCAAAGGATAAAAATCCAACCTTCCTGTGGGAATCATAATTCTGAGTCACACAATGCTATTGGGCAAGGACAAAATAGCTCTCCCACCCAAAGCACCTGGGAACAAAGACACGGAAGCTCAGGGCATCAGTGGCATTCTCTGGGAAGAGCCTTTTGCCTCAGTCTGTACAAATGGGCCAAGCAAGAAATGTTCCTGTTCAATGGGAAAAGAGAGGGAGTATTCTTAACAATTCCTTGTGACACAGAAATTAAAGGTGACTCAAGTCCAAGGCAAGGACAAACTCAGCTTGTCACTCTAAATACTATTCAACAAATAGCTTAAAAATATCTGAGTCTTCTGCAGAAGCTGCAGTGCAAAGTCTGTGCTTCTGTGATCAGGGAAGGAATAGAAAATGCTTGGTTTCTCTGAGAATATATGAGATGTCGTCATAGACAGATGATTAAGTATTGCCCCAACACATAGGCTCATATTAAAGAATGGAGACATTGTGTGACAGAAACCTTTTTATTTTGGAAGTGGAATGTCTGGGGCACACAGAACTGAGACAACTTGCTCAACTAGCTAATTAGTCAAGAACAGGAACAAGCATGCACAGAAATGCACAGACTAATGGGTAATTTAGGTCCCGATTTCCATCCAAATCAGAAGAGTACTCTCCAAGAACTGTAGACTAGTACAATGAAGGACACTTGACTTCATAGCTGGGTGGCACAAGAGAGAACATGTCTTCCGATTCACTCATGCTTCAGATGAAACAGGATGCTCTGGAGTTGGGTGTTTGCCTGATTTACATCAGTTGATTAATGACAAAATGAGGGAAGAGCCCTATACCTGATCGTTCCTCTGGAATCTTTCCACTTCACTAGCATTCAGAGTCTTCTTGGGCAAAATTTTAGGCTTGATTATTAAACAGATGGCTTGGGAGCATTATAAAAGACAAAACAATTATTAGAAGCCAGCTTGGTTGAGTTCAGTTGAGAAAAAGCCACACTAGGATAATCTCATTTTGTTTCTTAATAATTTACAAACAAAGAGACACATTATTGCTATTACAATGTGCCAAGACAGCAAGCCATCAGTAGACTCAAGGTGATCTCTAATTACTCATACTGAGACTGTAGGTAATAGGTGTTGGTTTGTATTTTTCTTCTTCTTGCTTTCTGAAGTATCTTCAATCTAAGACACTCTGGATACCAAAGTACAGCTGAGATTCTGAAGCTTATCTTAACTAGAGATATTGAGTTTATATAATTAGAGAATCTGTGATTACTAAGTACTGGAGAAAAGACACATAAAAATAGCATCATTAGTACATATATGCAGGGAGTATTTTTATTCCCTGGGTGGTTTTCCTGGTGCTAGGCACCATCCATTTGAAATACTAAGAGCCCAACAAAAGAAGCTGGAGTGGTTAGGTGGTATGTGCAAAGGTACATCTCAGTTTGTGATGCAGCTAAGATAGCAAGCTTTTCTATGTATTATTCTTCTGTCTGTTATTTTCAATATTGAAAATACTTTAAGATTTTTACAATGGTGGAAAGATCTTTACCTAATAAACTCATCAAATCTCTATGTAGGTGAATTTTTCCATTAGTTTTGCACACTGCTTGTAGGCTAGAGGTCAATAAGAAGTTTCTAACACTTCCAGATAAAAGAGGAAAACCAGTCATGTTAGTAGATTACATACTGCAGCATGAATCTTACAGTGTCAGAGACCTCTGTGGTCTACTCAGTTTTCACTGCAGCAGACTTAATGACATCTCAGGCACTGACTACCAGTAGTGTTGTTCCCAAGGTGAAACTTGTGCCCTCTTCTCGGCTTTTCTTTCTTTCTTTTTATTTCCCAATTTTTATTACATATTTTCTTCATTTACATTTCAAATGCTATCCCAAAGATCAGATCATCTAAATGAAAACTATACTACTTTCCTACTTTCTAATATAATAACCAAACATTTTGGTTAGATTTTCTGCATAATACTAATTCTGTACAAATATTTTAAAACAATGGGAAAGAACTGGTTGGATGTGGTAAGATAGAGGCTAGACAAAGCTTGGTGGAGAAACGGACAATGAGGTTTAATGAATCTTTGAGACCTTTGTGCTAAATAAACAGTCTTTAAGATTCCTTTCTATTTTGCAATTCAATCATGGCAAAGTGGCACCCATGCCCTCTGAAAGTCAAATTCCTGCTATTTTGCAGCAGTTAGGGAAATGGATGTTTATTTCTTGTCTGCTACCCTCTTGGTGCTTGTCTGTACAAGGTGACATATGCCATATGTGCTTGGTATGCTCAAGACCTAGATAAATAGTTTGGAGAAGCCAGGAGACAGTAGGAGGTCCTGGGTTCCATGGGTGACACTGAGTAACAAACAGATGCAGAAATTATATTCATATCACAATGTGAATGATGAGATTGAAAAAAGATGGTCCAAGAAGAAATAAACTGTTAGTTCTAATATGCTTATCTGGTGGACATATTGCTTCATGTCAGAAACTGAGCCTAAAATACACTTTCACTTTACACCAACCACCTCATGAGGAGACATTTTTCTGATCTGTTTTAGGTGAGATCCCTCCAGACAAGTACACAGCAAGGCACAGTCTCTGTGTAGACTTTATAGAAGAACTAAAGTGTGCATTGTGAATCCTGCTATCCACACATCAGTGTGGTTTGGGAAAGAGGGTGGAGGCAGGGATCAGAATCCTCATTCCAGGGTTACTCTTAATCATTGAGAAACTATTAAACATTTGCAATACTCTCTCTGTTTTTCAGATTCAAAACAACATAGGAAAGTATAATTAGAAGACATTCCTGTATAATTAATAATGTTCCCAAATCAAGACTGGAGAAACACATATGAAAGACAAATTGACACAAGCTATGAGAAAGTGAGAACAAGAACTTAAAAAAAAATGAGGCTCTTCCTGGGCTCTGCTGTATTAACTATGACCTATTCTGAGTCTCACATTCTCCATGAGTCCTCATTTGAGAGAAAGGATTCTTGAAGGTTAGAATATTTCAATGGTAGCCTGAAGAGTGTTCCAAGAATTTAGCCATATGAACAGGTGTTTGGGAAGAGTCTGCAGCAGGTGCAAGGATCTCCAGGGAAGGCAAATCCTCAGGTTTTGTCCAAAGAGCTTAAAAGAGGCTGACACGGTCATGAGCAATAGGGACAGAAAGACAGAGGAGACAGAAGGAGCCAGATCATGCACAGTCTTTGTGCTATAAGAAAGTTTATTTCAAGCACTCTAGAAAACAATAAAAGATTTGACCAGAGGTTCAATGAGCAATCTGTTATACAGCTTTCCAAAGTCATCATAGGAGAAGAGACTGTAGCATTATGGTGAATGCAATATGTCAGACTTCTCTGCTAACAAATGAAGTTATTTAGGAATATCAAAGTTATTAAAGGGACAGGAGTTGGCTAAGGTGTATTTGGAGGTACATCTGAGAGGATTGATAGCTAATGGGTGAGATAATGCCATATGGATAAGTGGCTTGAGAAATCTGGTATCTGTGCAGATGTAAGACCCTGTTGTTAATAAAGCAACATTGGCCCAGAGTGTGACTCAGCACTGAAGCCCTTTGGTAGACATTCTTGTTAAACCCACTTTGGAACATGGAAGGAAACCTCACTTACAGACATTTACTCACCAGGAAGCTTAAGGACCCTGGTGGGTCCTCTTGGTGGTCAGCTCAGAAAACTATCAGCAATGATAAGTGATTCAGTTACTTCTCACTAGCATTCATCTCTCCTCACTATATCAGAGTTCTTCATTTTTTTTCATTTTTTATTAGATATTGTCTTCATTTACATTTCAAATGCTATCTCTAAAGTCCCCTATACCCTCCCCTCACCCTGCTCTCCTACCCACGCACTCCCACTTCTTGGCCCTGGCATTCCCCTGTACTGGGGCATATAAAGAATTCTTCCTTTTGAGATGAAGCAATTCTCATAAATCAGGACACTATCTTGAGCTTGCCAGTACCATGCTGGTCTTTGACTGATTTGCAAGAAAGATATTCCTGTTTTCTAAGGAGGTCAATACACCATCCTTGATAGCTTTTTTAGTTTTACAAGGCATTGGAAACTGCAAAACATACATTCACAAAGTAAAAGAAGCCATGTGAATAAATTACTTTTTCATTGTTATGAGCAAATGCCCAACAGAAAGCAACTTAGTGGAGGAAGAGTTTGGTGTGCAGTTTAAGGGTATTCAGTCTATTAGAAAGAAAGGCATAGAGATAGAGGTAGCTCTCTGTACCAGCTGAAACATGTGGCTGCTTGCTCAGAACCCAACAGACAGGAAACTGAGAAAGGACAATGGTGACATTCATCTGGTTTTCTCCTTTTCCCCTCTTTAGTCAGTCTGGGATCCCATCCCATGGGAGGGTGCCACTTATACTCAGAGCAAACTTATTCCTCAGTTTATCTTCCCTGGATATGTTCTCACAGTTACAGCCAAAGTTGTGCCTCACTAATCCCAAGTCAGTTCTTAATCAAAATTAATCACCATACCATGCAATTTTGCAAGCAAACATTAAATAAAACTATGTGACATTTTATAGAAAATTAAGTAGTTTATTGGCTGATATTTGTATGCGTGTGTTTTGGCTGTGGATATAGGAGCTTTTTAGATATGTTACTTTTCCATAAAGGATTTAGGGCCACCCTAATCCTAACTCTAAGAGATGCTATATAAAACTTGGTTCTATTTCCAAGGCTGCCATAGAGCCAAAATAAATCCTCAGCAGTCTGTATATTCATTTATGCATACATACTGTACCTTCCATAACTGAAAAGAGTTCACAGCACAGATTGAATTAAATATGCTTTCCCCAAAGATGTTATTTTGAATAGCAGAAGTGCTATTACCCAAAATTAAAACAGATAAGAATATTAATTGCACAATGATTTCATTGCTACCACATTATCTCCACTGATGATTTTCTATCCTTTCCAATTATAAAGCCATCCAAATTAAGTATGTTAGTTTAATTAGAAAATATGTAGTCAAGTCCTTATGTGCAAAGGTTGTGTCCTCAAATCAGAATCTGACAAGTCTTGACTGGTGAGAGGGTCTTTAGGAACCATTATTTATGTCCTAAGAGATTACCATAGATGGAAAAAACAAAGTATTCCATGATCAAACGAAATTCACACTATTTCTTTCTATGAATCCAGCCCTTCAAAGGATAAAAAAGGGAAAACTCTAACACAAAGAAGGAAATGACACCCTAGAAAAAGCAAGAAAATAATCTTCAGCAAAACTAAAATGAGATAGCCACAAGAACAGAATCCCAACTCTAACAACAACAACAACAACAACAACAACAACAACAACAACAACTAACAATAAGCAACAATTACTTTTCCTTAATATCTCTTAATATTAATGGACTTAAATCACAAATAAAAAGACATAGACTAATAGACTGGCTAGAAAAAAATTTATTTTTTGTTGCATACAGAAAACCCACCCTAGGGACAAAGACAGACACTACCTCAGAGTAGATGGCTGGAAAACAATTTTCCAAGAAAATGGTCCAAATAAACTAGCTGGAGTAGCCAATCTAATATCGAATAAAATTGACTTCCAACCTAAAGTTAACAAAAAAGACAAGGAGGGGCACTTCATACTCATCAAAGGTAAAATCTACCAAAATGAATTCTAAATATCTATGCTGCAAATACAAGGACATCCACACTCATTAAAGAAACTTTGCTAAAATTCAAAGCACACATTGCTTTGCATACAATAATAGTTGGAGAATTCAACACCACAGTCTCATCAATGGACAGATCCTGGAAACAGAAACTAAACAGAGACATATGGACACTAACAGAAATTATGAAACAAATGGATTAAACAGATATCTACATAACATTTTATCCTAATACAAAAGGATATACCTTCTTCTCAGTACCTCATGGTACCTTCACCAAAATTGGCCATATAATCAGTAACAAAACAGGCCTCAACATATACAAAAGTACTGAAATTATCCCATGCACCCTATCAGATTACTGCCAATTTAGGCTTATCTTCAATAACAACATAAATTAAAAAAAAGACAACATTCATGTGGAAGCTGAACAACACTCTACTCAATAATAACTTGGTCAAGGAAGAAATAAAGAAATTAAAGACTTTTTAGAGTTTAATGAATATGAAACTTCAACATACCCAAACTTATGGGACACAATGGAAAGCAGTCCTAAGAGAACTCATATCTCTGAGTGCTGCCAAAAAGAAACTAAACAGAGCACACACTAGCAGCTTGACAGCACTCTGAAAAGCTCTAGAAAAAAAGAAAGCAAATTCACCCAAGAGGAGTAGACTGCAGGAAATAAACTCAGGGCTGAAATCAACCAAGTAAAAACAAAAAGAACAATACAAAGAATCAACCAAAACAGGAGCTGGATTTTTTTAGAAAATCAACAAGATAGATAAACCCTTAACCAGACTAACTAGAGGGCACAAGGACAGTATATTAATTAACAAAATCAGAAATGAAAGGGAGACATAACAAAAGAACCTGAAGAAATCCAAGAAATCACCAGTTCCTACCACAAAAGGCTATACTCAACAAAACTCGAAAATCTGGATGAAATGGACAATTTTCTAGACAGATACCAGGTCCAAAGTTAAATCAGTGTCAGATTAATGATCTAAACAGTCCCTATCTCAAAAAAAAAAAAAAAAAAAAAAAAAAAAAAAAAAAAAAAAAAAAAAAAAAAAAAAAAAAAAAAAAAAAAAAAAAAAAGAAGAAGAAGAAGAAGAAAAGAAAAGAAAAGAAAAAGAAAAAGAAAAAGAAAAAGAAATAGAAGCAGTCATAGAAGCAGTCATGAATAGTCACCCAACTAAAAAAAGCCCAGGACCAGATGGGTTTAGTGCAGAGTTCTATCACACCTTCAGAGAAAACCGAATTCCAATTCTCCTCAAACTATTCAACAAAATAGATACAGAAGGTACTCTACCCAATTCATACTATGAAGCCACAATTACTCTGATACCTAAACTACACAAAGATCCAACAAAGAAAGAGAACTTCAGACCAATTTCCCTTATGAATATTGATGCAAAAATACTCAATAAAATTCTTGCAAACCGAATCCAAGAACACATCAAAACAATCATCCAACATGATAAAGTAGGCTTCATACCAGGGATGCAGGGATGGTTTAATATACAGAAATCCATCAATATAATCCACTATATAAAAAACACAAAAACAAAAACAGCATGATCATCTCATGAGATGTTGAGAAAGCACTTGAAAAAATCCAACACACTTTCATGATAAAATTCTTGGAAAGTTCAGGAATTCAAGGCCTGTACCTAAACAAAATAAAAACAATCTACAGCAAACCAGTAGCCAACATCAAACTAAATGGAGAGAAATTTGAAGCAATCCCACCAAAATCAGGGACTAGACAAAGCTGCCCACTTTCTCCCTACGTATTCAATACAGTACTTGAATATCTAATCAGAGCAATTAGACAATGAAAGGAGATCAAGGGAATACAAATTGGAAAGGAAGAAGTCAAAATATCACTATTTGCAGATAATATGATAGTATATAAAAGTGATCCTAAATTTCCACCAGAGGCTGGGCTTGGTGGCAAACACCTTTAATCCCAGCACTTGGGAGGCAGAGACAGAGGCAGGCAGATTTCTGAGTTTCAGGCCAGCCTGGTCTACAGAGTGTGTTCCAGGCAAGCCAGGGCTATACAGAGAAACCCTGTCTCGAAAAGCAAAACAAAACAAAACAAAACTCTACCAGAGAACTCCTAAACCTGATAAACAGCTTCAGTGCAGTAGCTGGATATAAAATTAACTCAAAAAAATCAGTGGCTTTTCTCTACACAAAGGATAAACTGGATGAGAAAGAAATTAGGGAAACAACACCCTTCATAATAGTCACAAATAATATAAAATACCTTGATGAGACTCTAACTAAGGAAGTGAAAGATCTGTATAGTAAAAACTTCAAGTCTCTGAAGAAAGAAATGGAAGAAGATTTCAGAAGATGGAAAGATCTCCCATGCTTATGGATTGGCAGGATCAATATAGTAAAAATGGCTATCTTGCCGAAAGCAATCTACAGATTCAATGCAATCCCCATCAAAATTCCAACTCAATTCTTCACAGAGTTAGAAAGGGCAATTTGCAAATTCATCTGGAATAACAAAAAGTTGGGATAGCAAAAACTATTCTCAACAATAAAAGAACCTCTGGTGGAATCACCATGCCTGAGCTCAAGCTGTAATACAGAGCAATTGTGACAAAAACTGCATGGTACTGGTACAGCGATAGACAGGTAGATCAATGGAATAGAATTGAAGACCCAGAAATGAACCCACACACCTATGGTCACTTGATCTTTGACAAGGGAGCTAAAACCATCCTTGGAAAAAAAGGCAGCATTTTCAACAAATGGTACTGGCACAACTGTCGATTATCATGTAGAAGAATGCGAATTGATCCATACATTTCTTCTTATAAAAAGCTCAAGTCTAAGTGGATCAAGGAACTCCCCATAAAACCAGAGACACTGAAATTTATAGAGGAGAAAGTGGGTAAAAGCCTCAAACATATGGGCACTGGAGAAAAATTCCTGAACAGAACAGCAAATGGCCTGTGCTGTAAGATCAAGAATCAATAAATGGGACCTCATAAAATTGCAAAGCTTCTGTAAGGCAAAAGACACTGTCAATAAAACAAAAAGGCCACCAACAGATTGGGAAAGAAAATCTGAGACGGGACTAAAATCTAATATATACAAAGAAATCAAGAAGGTGGACTCCAGAAAATCAAATAACCCTATTAAAAATGGGGTACAGAGCTAAACAAAAAATTCTCAACTGAGGAATACTGAATGGCTGAGAAGCACCTGAAAAAATGTTCAATGTCCTTAATCATCAGGGAAATGCAAATCAAAACAACCCTGAGATTCCACCTCACACAAGTCAGAATGGTTAAGATAAAAAATTCAGGTGACAGAACCCAGATGTCCCTCAACAGAAAAATGGATACAGAAAATGTGGTACATTTACACAATAGAGTACTCCTCAGCTATTAAAAACAATGAATTTATGAAATTCTTAGGCAAATAGATGCATCTGGAGGATATCGTCCTGAGTGAGGTAAGCCAATCACAAAAGAACACACATGATATGCACTCACTGATAAGAGGATATTAGCCCAGAAACTTAGAATACCCAAGATACAATTTGCAAAAGACATGAAACTCAAGAATAATGAAGACCAAAGTGTGGATACTTCGTTACTTCTTAGAATGGGAAGCAAAATAAACATGTAAGGAGTTACAGAGACAAAGTTTGGAGCAGAACAGGAAGGAACAACCATCCAGATACTGCCTCACTTTGAATCCATCCCATAAACAACCACAAAACCCAGACACTATGGCAGATGCCAAAACAGATTGCTGACAGAAGCCTGATATAGCTGTCTCTTATAGGGCTCTGCCAGTGCCTGGCAAATACAGAAGTAGATGCTCACAGTCATCCATTGGACAGAGCACAAGGTCCCCAATTAAGGAGCCAGAGAAAGTATCCAGGGAGCTGAAGGGGTCTGAAACCCCATAGTAGGATTGTCAATATGAACTAACCAGTATCCTGGAGCTCCTTGGAACTACACCACAAATCAAAGAAAACACACAGTAGAACTGTGGCTCTAGCTATATATGTAACAGAGGAGGGCCTAGTCAGTCATCAATGAGGGGAGAGACCCTTGGTCCTGTGAAGGCTCTATTCCCCAGTATATGGAAATGCCAGGACCAGGAATGGGAGTGGGTGGGTTGTAGAACAGGGGGAGGTGGGAGGGGGTAGGAGATTTTCAGAAGGAAAACTAGAAAAGGGTATAACATTTGAAATGTAGTTTAAAAAAATCTAATAATTTGTTGTTGTTGTTGATGCCAATGTCCCTCAGAACACCCAAGCAATGAGTTAAAATAAGCTACCATACAGGCCCACTTTTATTTTGATTCTCCCACTCAGTGAAATAAGTGTCCGAAATCATTCCCAAGAAGCACTCCATATTATCTCTCTGGGTCTCTCAGGAACATTTAAAGGTAATACAAGGCTTTGGGATCACAATGTTCCAGATGGTTAATAAGCTAGCATTGCTGGCACTGCAGATTGTGTTTAAGAATAGCTGTGGCTTCTCCTGAGTCACAGACTCAGTATTATAGAGGTTTAACAAATATAAAAAACGTATTTGTACTGGACTGTCGATGGTTTTTGTTTTGTTTTATCTTGTTTTGTTTACTTAACTTCCATAAATAGAGCATATATTGACAGTGCAGAGAATAGAACTCGTGGTCAAGATCTACAGTCCCAGACCTTTGCACTCAAGATGGGAAGTCCTTACCTCTTCAGCTTTCTGTCTCCTTATTCATACTGTCTTTGTTATTGTGAACTCTGTGTGTGGTTGCATATACATGAATGTATGAGCACTCATGCATGCAGAAGCCAGAGGAGCACACCAGGCATCTTCCTCTATTATTCTTTGCTCTATTTCTGTGGGACAGTGAGCTATGCACAAACAGCCTGGTCCCCAGTCGAGCACAGGCCTGGAACCTCGGTGACCCTAAGGGCCTGATAGTGTTTGGCCATGCCTTCTGGGCCCCTGGCTCCTGTCGCAGATACAGCCTCCCACAATCCCCCTGCAGAGAAGTGTATGGCCATCAGTCATGTAGGCAATGCCCCAAGCTCCTGATATTCTCTCTGGACTTCAGCCACACAGTTACTTGGCAACAGCCAGGTATGCTCCTCCCCACAGTTACCTGGAAACATCCAGGATGGCCCTGTCCACTATAAAAGGAGCTGCTTGCCCCCTCCTTGCTTGCCACAGACTGGACTCAGTCAGTCCCTCAACCCTTGGGGAACCAGTGTTTCGGTTTTCAGGTGGGCAAGGAGTTGGCAGAAAAATGACAGATGCAAACACACACAGAGAGAGTAATTTCTCAAAGTAAGGACTTATAATACAGAAGAAAATAAGGAAGTTAGGTGACACATCAGCCAAGGTATATTGAGGTTACCAGATGCTTAATGACTCTTTACTCAAAACAGAAGAATGCATACATAAAGGCTGACAGGAACTAGGCGATGTAACAACTGAGACAAAGTCAGCTCTAAGGTCAGCTATATTCTTAGAAGCTTAGAAGGTCATTAAGCTCCTGGGGCAAGGGCTTTCACACCTAAGTCATAGTTCTAACTAAGTAGTTAGTTCTGCTCTAGCTAACCTTCTCATGAATAATGCAATACTCTAGTTCCTCCTTAAACCACAACCCAATCTTCTTCTTAAACCATTGTAAATTCCTGTATATGGGAGTGACTCAGCTGTTATTCTAAGTGATTTTGTGGGGGACTTTCTTCTATTAATTAATGTAGTCTACCATACATAACTATAATAAGAATTCTAAACTTACTTTGCTAAGCTTGCCCTGAAATTTCTAACTCTATGTAGTAGATAGTAATGCCTGATTTCTTTCACTATCTCTCAATACTGGAGGCAATTCGTCTGAATAGGTAACACTCTTACTAAATTCTAAGCCCAAGGGTCAGCTCAAGGACTGCCTAGAACATTGGCGAAGGTCAGGAAGTAAAGTTGAACCTAATTTAGGTGTTTGTAAAATCATTCCTTGGAGGCACCTATAATAAAACAATACTGAAAGAAAGCATACAGGTTCATTCACTGACTAACACAACAACAAGTTTGGAGCATTCCTGCTATGGGATGCCAAGGCTCCAGAATACTAAGTTTCCATGAAACTTTGCCTCAGGACTGTGTCCAAGCTTTTGGGCCTGCCATGCAGTTCTTACTGGAGTGGGTGTGGCACTCACACTCTTGCCTCTCTTACCCTCTTACTCTCTTGCTCTTACTTTTGCTCCCTTGCTTCCTCTCTCTCTCCCTCCCCCCCTCCACATAGCCCTCTGCTTCTCTACTTTCTCCCTCTCTCTGCTTTCTACAAAAAAATGTCTTAAAACCATGGACTGCCTCTTCTCATCAGAACCCACTGTGTTGGAGCAATGGAGCAGATTTCCCTCTAAGGAGGTGCATCTAACCTCCACACCAGGAGGCCTCCCTGAACTCCAGTCCGGCCACCAGCCAAAGCAAGCAGCCTGCCGAGCTAGCCGCCTGAGCTAGCCACTCTCTCCTCCATGAGGTAACCCGCCAGAGCTCTCCTCTTACCCTTTTCCCTTCTGCCCCCTGGCCAGAATCCAGCCGAGGGTCCACACTCTGTTCTCAGCGTTTCTGAGACATACAGAAGCATCTGGGATGTCTAAGAGTGAGAGCCTCCGAGCAGCCTGGGGACCTCAGAACCCAGCAGTGTCGGTGGTGACTGGGAGTCTGAGCCAGACTCTGGCAGCTCCACAGGGACCCCAGATTGCGCCTTTCTCACCCTGGAAGTGGGATCCCATGGCTTCTCACAGTCCAGCGCCCACCCAGCAGTGTCATGGGGTCTACACAGTCAAACTCCCCGAGTCTGCCTCGCCCAGCGGCCCTAGCCACAAGCAGACACTGTACCCCATTTTGTGACCCACATATTTCCTTGAAATAGGGTCTCTCAGTAAATCAGAAGCCATCTCAGCAAGCTTCTGGAATCAACCTATCTCAGCTCCCCATTCCCAGGATCACGGCATGAGTGGTTATAAAGCAGGTGATTAAAGATTTGAACTCAGGTCCTTCTGTTTGCATTGCAAGTGCTCTGTATTCGTTGGGTTTTATTGCTGAGAAGAGACACCACGACCAAGGCAACTCTTACAAAGGCAAACATTTAATTGTGGCTGGCATACAGTTTTGGAGGTTCAGTCCATTATCATCATCATTGAAAGCATAGCAGCATGCAGGCAGTCATGGTGCTTGAGGAGCTGAGAGTTCTACATGTTGATCTGTAGGCAGCAGAAGGGAACCATTTTGGGGGGGAAGTTTTAGCTCTGGACCAGCAAAGCTACCAGCCCCCCACTCAGCTTCTCTCTTGTTCTATCCATCTTTAGCTCTGAGAGGTGACAGTGCTATTAGCCCTCTCCCAGCTTCACTTGAGTCTGTGGATAAAAGACACACATACAATTTGCTCCTTTTGTAACTTGCCTTCTTGGACAATTGTTGGACTTTACTATCTTCTGGCTAGAAAATCATGCCCTTACCAATTTATTATCTCCATCTCTTCCCCCTGCACTAAACTTAATGGTCAGTCCTACCTAGTCCCTGTCAAACATTTTTGGCCACCCACCTGTGGTAGTAGTCACAGGCTCCAGCTTACCTGGAGACCTCACGTGGTTGCTGTGTTCTTCTCCCTCCAATGTATGGCACAAACTCCTCTCTCCTTCCTTGTGTCTGCCTTTTCCTCCTTGGTCCTGGAAATCTTGACTGTATCTTCCATTCAGCAATTAGCCTCCTGCTTTCTTTACTGACAAATCAAGAACCAATTGGGAAACAAGACCTTTGCATCAGAGCTGTCTTCCATAGGTAGCCAGGAACTGTCTTCCAAAGGTAACCAGGAGGAGGGTCTCAGAATATATATATATATATATATATATATATATATATATATATATATATATATATATATATATGGGTTGGGGGTGTATTATGACCTCAAAGTCCCACCTCCATAGTGATACACTTCCTCTAGCAAGTCTACATCTACTCCAATAAGACCACACTCCCTAATAGTACCACTTCCCATAGTCTAAGCATATTCAAACTACCTTATGCTCTTAGCCACAGAGTCATCTCCTCTATATTTAATCTGCCTGTGTCTATCATATGCCAAATAATTTTCTTTTGGGAGTCAAATTTATTGTAACAGCTGGTATGTCTCAGGATTCTGTCAGTTCTAGGTCTCTTAAGGGAAGGGCTCTGCATCTCGTATTTGGGAACAAGATGTAGACAGAACTAGGCCAGCTTTTCAGATGAGAATGGAGCCCTCAGAATGTAGAAGGGGGGTGGGGATGGGCTTCAGAACCAGAGTGGTGCAGAGGAAAATATTACTGCATGGATAAAATGTATAGAAGATGCTGGGGCTGAGGAAGAGCACCTTACAAAGAGGGAGTTGTGTGCTGGAAAAGGATGAGGAGAAACAGAAAGACAACACGCTCTAGCAGTGGAGTTTCTGGATAAAAGATGTAGCATAATTTTTTTATGCTAAAGAAACTCAAGAAGTTCATTTTAAAAATACCTCCAGCCGGGCGGTGGTGGCACACGCCTTTAATCCCAGCACTCGGGAGGCAGAGGCAGGCGGATTTCTGAGTTCGAGGCCAGCCTGGTCTACAAAGTGAGTTCCAGGACAGCCAGGGCTACATAGAGAAATCCTGTCTCGAAAAAAAACAAAAAAACAAAAAAACACAACAACAACAACAAACAACAACAACAAACAACAACAACAAACAACAACAACAAAAAACCTCCACAAAGTCTATGAAGCAATTGCTACAGATGCCCCACAAAGCTAGGCCACACCCCCATGACACAGCAGTGGTTTCTCCCATTTCAGGGGTGGAGCTTGAGAAGGCCCTTCCTGATTCGTGGCAAGTGCCTGCTCTTTCTTTCTGGCTCTCTGAGCACAAATCTGAGCGGCTGAGTTGGCAGGTGGATGTGAACAGCTGAAGAGACTTCTTCCGCATCAGACTCCCAACTCACAGACTACAATAAGGCGAGTTTACTGGTCAGGATAGCTAGGCTTCAGAATCTCTGGTAGAGAGGCAGTGGCTGTAGCTCTGTCTGTCATAGTTCTGTCCCATCGGCTGGCTCTGCAGCGCTTCTGCTGATTCAAAGTCTGTCAAGTAGACTTTATTCCAAAATGTATCGGAGAGAAAAAGCCCCAGATAATTCAGGCAAGAGAGCAAAACCTAATTTTACATTTTAACAACAGTGGGCTTCGTATATACACTGCCACACAGCCACAACCAAATGATGAGAGCAGAGTGTTAGCCTCACCCTTCAGCTCACCGCTTCCTTCATAACCATTCTCCCCAATCCAATCTACACAAATCCTGTCTCTCCAGGTTAGCATTGCCTTTGCTAGAATTTAATGTGATTATGTTTATATAATACTTGTAAAACTTCTGTCCCACTGCCGAACTTCTGAATTGAGGATAATGGTGTTCTCAAGTAAGGCTTTCCTGGTTTCTGACTGTGGCTAGTGTCAGCTGCTGTCCTTCTCCAGCTCTGCATGCCTAGGCCAACCCCCAGATATGTTAACACAGGACCTTCTTGGGGAGTTAGATCTTGTACTGGACACAGACGTTGGCCGGGGATGAGATCAGTTTTTGTAATTTATTTAAGAAAACTTCTATTCAACCTAACCTGTCAAGTGTATTAGCATAAAGTAATTAACATTCCACTTAACACAATAGATGCTGTAATGTGTGATGCAGTTTTTGCCAGTCTTTGTCACCTCCATTTTCACTGCTGTAAATGTTTTATTGAATTAACACATTTCAATTTAGTGGCATCAGTCTTGCTCATGTCATTGGTTCCTTGTGATTGTCACCCCCTTCCTTCCACAAAGCTTAATGCTGTGCACGTAAATGTGCTCTACTGACATGTTTGTTTCTACCTAACAACTCAGGCATCACCCCAAAGTCTTCTGATGTACTGTGAACCCTCGTTCCCCTCAGCACCCTAGGGTAGCTACCTCATACAGTTTTATGTCTTTCTTCCCCTTAAAGTTTTGGATTCAAAGTATTTTATGATTTCTCTCTTTTGTTGCTTCTTTAGCACATAAATACACACTTTGAAATATGTGGTTTATTCCTGAATATTTGGATTTTCAAGATATACTTCAGTTTCTGGTTTCTGGTTGTCATCAGAGAGCATGGGTGTTATAGTCTAACCTCTCATATTCACAGTTAGGAGACTCGTTCTACTTCTGAGCAGGTAGCTTATCCCACTCGGTATTTTAGATGCATTTGGAGAACATAGGTTTTGTTTATTCGAGTTGATTGAAATTTTGTTCTAGGAAACTGTGCATTTTCTAACATCTATGATTACTGAGATACATGTCTCTACCATCAAGGCTCTAGTTACTTCTCTGTAGACAATGGAAGCTCTATGCTCAGGTGCACAAACAGTTGGAAATGGGATATTCCTCTGACTCCTTTGGAAATATGCATTTTCCCATCTATCAGTGGGCTCACCTGAGAGTCAATTTGACTGACACTGCCAGTCATCTAGCCTTTCACTTTATACATATTTATGATCCTTCTCCCTTAGCCTTTCTGTGTCTTTATTTCAAGTTCATTCCCTATAGCCTATACTTGAGCTTTGTTTCTCTGTATAGACCACAATGTCACTTTTCAGTGAGCACTTATCCATTTGCATTTACTGAGCACTGTAACAACACTGACTCATGTTCCCCATCTGTATCGCTGAATCAATGTAACAACACTGGCTGGTGTTCCCCATCTGTATCGCTGAATCAATGTAACAACACTGGCTTGTGTTCCCCATCTGTATTGCTGAATCAATGTAACAACACTGGTTCGTGTCCCCATCTGTATCGCTGAATCAATGTAACAACACTGGTTCTTGTCCCCATCTGTATCGCTGAATCACTGTAATAACACTGGCTTGTGTTCCCCATCTGTATCGCTGAATCTTCTTCCCTGTGCCCTGCATATTCTCTGGTGTTATGGATTTGTAATATTTCCTTGTGTCAGAATATTACTTATACTCTCCCTTCATATTTTTGGACTAACTGCCATAGGCCTTCCAACATGCATGTTCTATTAAATTCTAATTTCATGTAATTGTAGGCTGCTCACTGTGTAACAGTACATTTATAGCACAATGGCAGTTTCCTCTGACTTGTTTGCTTTCTTACATATCTTATTTTCACCTTACAAAATTAATAGTCATTTGTTCATACAATCTCAATATTTTAAAAAATACAAAAAAAAAAAAAGAGTCCTCTGGCCTCAGACACCCAGGATTATAGATATGGGCCACCAAACTCAATACTTTGTTTTTTGAGGACTTTTTCACCAATTGTGAATTGTTGGTTGGGAGTTGCATTTAGTTTGTTTGTGTATTTGCTTTTCTCTATATTTAAAGGCATGCTCCATTGTCTCCAGGCTTGTGTGGAGATGGCCATTACCTCTATTGGCTGTGTGGTTCCCCTCCATCCCCAACAACCCACTGTTTCAATTTCCCCCTACTCATTTTTTAAAACAAGTTGTATTGTGGCATGTATGGTTTTCAGTGGCTCTTCAATGTGCATGAGGTTCATGAACTCCAAATACCTGTAGCTGTTAACCAAGTTTGGATATTCTCAGATGTAGTATTTTTATTTTTACTTTGACCTACTCTGTTTTATTGATCTAAAATTAAATGTTTTCACTACTTAATATTGTCCCTCATGGCACTGAAAATCTTATCCTCTCCTTTTTTCTTTTTCTTTTCACCAGATTTGGTTCAGAGTAGATTCTAAGGCTTTGTTTTCAACTTCTCTGTCCTCTTCATTTGTAATGATTATAGTCTCTGTATTGTGTTGAAATTATTTAGCTTAAAATTTTAATTTTTTCATATCTACAAATTCTGCTAGCTTCTTTTAGGTATATTTTACATCCTACCTCACAATGTTTATGTTTTACCATAAGTCCTTTAGTGGTCTTATTATAAATATGAAATTTTTATCTGCTAGCTTTATCATCTCTCTTTTTAGGCCTCTGACATTTTCCTTTGAAGTGATGAATGCACTGTGCTGTTCCACTATGAACTGGAGTTCTCAGGGGAAATAAAACCACACCTATCTTAAAGTTTCCACAAGGGTAATGGATTGATTGGCATTTCCCTTGATATTGGAGAGCTGGAATGTTGCAGGTTCTGTGGCAAATTAATCTGGGCTGTCTTGAGACTTCTTCATAGCAGCTCTTCATCCACCTATGTCCGACCCAGCATCCTTGTCACTCTCAGATGGAATGTATCCACCTATGTCCGACCCAGCATCCTTGTCACTCTCAGATGGAATGTATCCACCTATGTCCAACCCAGCATCCTTGTCACTCTCAGATGGAATGTATCCACCTATGTCCGACCCAGCATCCTTGTCACTCTCAGATGGAATGCACTAAGACATTTCCAACTTGTACCCACCTAAAGGCTAAGGATGTCATCAGAGAGCTTTGAAGCCTGTGGCAGAGACCTCAGTACATGTCTGCAATGGCTTACCTGAGATTACAACAATGTGTTTTACAAGCCCCTTGCTTCATGATTCTTTTGTGCTGAAGCTATAAACACTTCATAAACTGTTTCCATGTTGAAACTAGTTTTAGGGATGACCTGAGTCAGTGACTGGGGACCATTGTGGTCTCCATTCCTCCATGCCAGCTGGGAGTTCAGACCTGATGTCTCTGAAGGGTGTGCCACAGCAGCCAAGGCTGGTTTCCATTGTTGTGCTAATCTACACCTGCCTCTGCGTTTCTCCAGGATCTGCTACCTGTGCCTCACCCAGTACACCGGTTTCCAGCTGGGACATTCCACATTCCAGGCGCCTGCACCAGAACTGACTGGGAGGGGGGGGGGGTGTAGTAGTCCTAGTGGGGGACTGTGGGCCGGACCCCAACAGACCATGGCCACTCATATGGCTCTAGAGCAAGCTTCTTTTATTCCGTTTTCTGTGGTACCTTCATCTTAGCTGTCCTTTAGAAGTGGGACTATGATTCGCCTATTGCTTGGGTACTAGGTTTGTTGTCTGGAATCCATTGGGTTTTGTTCTCCTCTGTGCTGAAAAATCTGTGAGAACCTTTGAAGCTTATTCTGAATCCATGTCTAAGAATAGAAAGCATTGTCTTTGCTTTAGGGCAAGCTTTTGGTAAATACTAGACATGGCCTTTCTGGGATTCTGTTCACACCATTCTTGTGAGAGCTGACCATCTCCCACATGTGAGCATGGCTGTTATCTAGCATCTCTGACCTATCTTACTTGGGTTTTGGAGAATTTTGCACTTATGTGTATGATTTATGATTCCAATGTGACCTCCATTCACATCTCTGAAGACCCATTTTCTTTTACATACCTCTTCTATGGAACTCTATTACTTCTAACCACCTCAAACCTGCAGACTTGGATCTTTGTCTTCTCCCGAAGACTGAGCTATTCTCAGCTTTCTCCTGACTCAATTCCTGGTCAAAAGAATGCTTTCTGGCATAAAGCCGTGGTGAGGTTTGTCTCCACTTGCTGTGCTCCTTTTATTTCTGGGAGTCAGTCTTATACTGTGTTTTATCCCAGGTTTACAAACAGTTTTCTCTGATTGTGGCAGGACATCAAATCCTGCATCTTCGTTGTGGTTTGAAAGAAGCACCCTTCAAAAACAGCAAAAATACTAAGTCTCATATGTAATGTCTTAGCAGATATGATGTCACACACTTAATGACACAGCTGAGATGACATGTGACCATTTTTGCCTTTTTCAGTTGAACCACAGTACCAAGCTGATTTGTATCCTACAGCTTTGTATCTCTGCAAATACATTTTCCACTAGGAATTCCCTCAAAATATTGGTAAAGGAAGTCATTTTGTAACTCTAATAGAAGTTAAAGATATTTATATTGAAATATTGCATTTAAAGTATTTTCAACCTGAGAAATTATATTTTGTCATAAAGCACTATGCCTCTTAAAGACAATTTTTGTTGTTCTATTTTCTAATGGACAGGAAAGCACTGGGCCCCTACTAGATGGTTATAAATCTCCTGCTCTGTCTTTGTCTCTTTATTTTCCACTTGATTAATCTTTAATGAGTATTTCAAAGTCCAACTCAAGCACATTTCTCCTGGGAATCTTATCCAACAACTTCATTCTTATTTTTAGTTATGATGAAGGTGAATAACTGACAAGAAAGCAATAAAATTCAAAGCCTTGAGGTAAGAAAATTTTATCGGAGCCAGAAGTCTCAAGACAAGAGGTTTGTGGTAAAGAGGGCAATGCCTCCCAAGGTTTCTCTCATCCTTGGGTCAGGACCCATTATGCATTTCTGAGTTGTCCAAGCTGGGTTCCACCACTATCTGTTCTAGGACGAAGTTCAATGGAGTAGACACAAACTGATGGATTAGTCACAAACTCACAGGGACATTGCTGTGGCAAGGAAAGCTAGAGTGTACAGTTTAGCTGGAGAGTTGGTCTGTTGGAAAATTGAAGAGGGGATTTGATGAAGAGTTAGAATTCTCCTTATTCAACCCCTGCTTCTCAGAACTCAACTCTGTGTTCAGATCTAGCAATACAGTCTGTAGGTAGCCTTTGCTACTTTATGGGTTCTTCTTTCTCCTGCCCTTTATGCTATGATATCACCTATCAACACTAGATAGGAGAGAAACAAGGATAGAGGGGAAAAAGGAATTAGGAAAATCCCTAATTTATTTATTTAGTTTCTCTCCTTCTGTTTTGTTTTGTTTTTTTTTTAACCAGAACTACTAACAAACTGTAAACAACCTCCCTAAATGACCCACAACCATCCAGCCTGCCTCTTAGGGCCCTAACATTTATATACCTTCTGAAAAGTTCCCAGAACCAAAAAATTACAGAAATTCTCTGCAGCTGGCAAAATTATGCTTCTGCTAGAGCATGAGGCAAATCATAGTCAGCTGCTGCAAACAGTCCAATGAAGCCCCATATCCTCACACTTTGCATTAATTAAAACGAAACCACATTCTTATATTTCTGTGGTTCTAAAGAAACCAACATTCTAAAATTGTCACTACATCAATCATCTTGACTCTCAGACAAGAGAGAAGAGATGGTCAAAGTGGGCATTGTATTTCATGTGCTTTTATGGCCAGACAAAGACAAATATGTTATTATTTACTCTTGTTCAAATACTTATTTTTTCAAATAGTAAGTTCAACTCTTATTTGGGGGCTTTCATGACTCCCCCACTGGTCATATTCTTTGAGTTTTACAGTGAGACTTCCTCCAGTACAGTTTATGTTAACTGCCCACTTAAACACAGCATTGGGTGCCCCACCAGGGCCAGGTGTAATCTAGGTTTGCCCATCTGCCAGCTTTATGACTTCAGTGGATTAGTTAACTCTGAGGAGGTTGCTTACTGTAACACATGACTTAACTGTTAAACAAATTTATGGTTTTGAACTTCCCCTATTTCCTCCCCTCCCCTTCCCCTGGTTTGTGGTTTCTGCCTTTATAAGCTTTGTAAAATCTTTGGTCGGGGTCGAACTCCTCTACTCCCTGTGTGGTGTATGAGTCTCGACCCCAGCATGCTGGCTTGAGCTCTTGTCCCGTCTTGCTTACAATAAAACTTCCTCGTGTGATTGCAGCAAGTCTGGTCTCAGTGTCCCGCTGGGTGCGCTGCGACCCCGAGACTGAGTGAGGGTCTCCCTCTGGGGGGTCTTACAATTCATATTGTTGTTTCTCCTATGGTTCTGCAAAACCCTTCAGCTCCTTAGGTCCTTCCTCTAGCTCCTTAACTGGGTACCCTATGTGTCACACCCACTCCAGTGAAGTCTGTGTGGCAAGCCCAAAAGTTTGGATGCAGTTCTGAGGCAAAAAGTTTCACAGAAACTTAGTCTCCTGGAGTCTTGTCATCCTGAAGCATGAATGCTCCAAACTTGTCCCTATGTCAGTTGGTGAACAGGTCTGTGTGCTTTCCTTCAATATTGTTTTATTATAAGTGCCTCCAAGGAATGTTTTTGACATATAGCTAAGTTAGATTAGCTACCACAAGTGTTCCAATATCCTAGGAAATCATTGAGCCAAACTTGGGTTTTAAATTTTGTAAGAATGCTACTCATTCAGACTTTTCATGTCGACAGAGAGATAGTGAAAGAAATCAGGCATTACAATTTACTAGAAAAGAGCTAGAAATCTCAGGGCTAGTTCTACAAAGTAAACTTAGAATAACAGCCAAGTCACTCCCATGTGCAGGAATTTACAATGGCCTAGGAAGAAGGAAGATTGTGGTCTAAGAAGGAACTAGAATAAATACTTAGACTAACAGTTAAGTCACTCCCATACACAGGAATTTACAATGGCCTAGTAAGAAGGTGGATTAACTATGGCAATGGCATGAAGCCTTTTCCTCTAGCTTCTAAGAATAAGCTGACCTTCAGTGGGGCTGCTTTTTATCCAAGTTGTAAATACTGATTTTTATCCCAGTTGTAAACACTGCCTGGTTCCTGTTAGCTTTTGTGTATACATTTCTCTGTTTTGTGTAAAGGGTCATTTTGCATTGGGTAACATCAATGTACCTTAGATGACCTTAATGTATCACCTAACTTCCTTGTTTTCTTCTGTAATATAAGTCTGATACTTGCTTTGAGAAATTACATTCAGGTCAATACTTCCTTGTGTTCGCACCTGTTTGTTACCCTGCCGAGTCCTTGTCCACCTTGGTACTGGAACCCTGATTTTCCCGTGGGTTGAGGAGCCAACTGAGTCCCGTCCACAGCACCTATGCTCAGTCCAATGGATGGCTGTGAGCATCTACTTCTGTATTTGTCAGGCACTGGCAGAGCCTCTCAGAAGAGAGCTATATCAGACTCCTGTTAGCAAGCAGTTGTTGGCATCCATAATAGTGTCTGGGTTTGGTGACTGTAACTGTTTTGCTTCTTTTATCTCCATCTTGGATTTACTTGTCACCTTTAATTTTTCAAAGTTTCTAAGAAATGGGGCCAGCAAAATGGCTCAGTAGATAATGTGCTTTCTCCCAAGCCTAGAACCTACAGAGTAGAAAAAAAGAACCAATGCCTGATTGTTGTTTCTGGTCTCCATCTGTGTGCTATGGCACAAGTATACACATACCACACACACACACACACACACCACACACCACACACACAAATGTAATTTATGGTTTTTTAAAGCTTCTAAGATTTTACCTTTCACTTAACTTATAATGCATTGCATTTAGTAAATTACCATAAACTCAATTAATGAAAACCAAGATAGGTTTAAATCCTAAAGTAACAGCATAAGAAAAAAATATTGTGAAAGAGAAAACAAGCTGATGTTGTTGTCCTCTCAGAACCCAAATATAGGAAGAAATGACTTACTTAGAGCTTTGGCTCTAAAGCAATGCATTAGTTTGTGTAATTCTACAGTTTATCTAATCTAGAATCAGACAAATTGACAGATGAGGCATGTGTGGTGGGAGTGAAGCCCACATGAGTATGATTGTCTTGGTGTCTGAAATGCATGATTTTTAAATCTCCTAATTAGTATGTAGCTCCCTCATAACTCTCAAGCTCTATCTGCACCCTTCTTGATATTCACAATACCTAAGCCCTGGAAAAGAGAACATCAGTGTAGCTGGGTGGCTTAATATTGAGATGGTATACAAAGCCTAAACATAAGAACAGATAGAAATAAATAAAGATAAGTTTCAAGGAATGTAGGAGCTAGGACACCATGCATGCTAACAAAGCTATTATTTGGAGAGCTTGCTGCTCAGAGGGACTCCAGTTCTGGGTACCTACTAGCCAGGAACACTGTGAAAAGACAGGAGCCATTTCTCCTCCATGCTTTACATTTGAGCATGAGCTCCATCATTGAGTGCTACTTCAAATTTCCCTTGTCAGGAAATGTACACAGTGATTTCTAACTTATAAAATATGTCTACTTTCAGTATCAAATATATTTCATGCACTTAGCCACATCTATTACTTAAGGAAGAGGTAATGTTCATGGTCATCAGGAAACTCAATATTATAATAATAGAGCAGTCACTTAAACACTTGGCAGTAAAAACATCATGCATGTGAATGAAATTAACTGAAAATTACTGCCCCCTAAGAACAGAGAATTATGGGTATTAAAGCTACACAGACTACAGGAAGAGGAACCAAGAATTTTCTGAGTTTTAAAACATCGCCCAATACCTAGGTCTCTCTTTGTTCCTGTTTACCTGCATAATGTCCAATTGCACAAAAGCATTCAAGCAACAGGAACTCCTCAATGTTAAGTAGAAAATGTAACACAATGAGGTTGGAAAAACTATCCATGAAGAAGCAGTCTGAAGTTTGGACCAGATCTCCAACATTTAGAGAACATAGAAAATTTATTCCAGTTTAAAAAGCTAAAGGAAAACCTTTTTGTACTTTAAGACTTCAAATAATTTTCTCACATGAAGCTTAAAATAGAGAACACTGAGTGGCCAAATAACCCTATCAACCCTTTCCTCCCACAAATACAGTGGCCAAAGTGTGAATTCTTTCTTCGACTACCCCTGTCCTCTAAAGGCCGGTGGATTGAAGGTTTCTCTTCAGTCCCCAAGTCTATCAGAAGGTGGTAGAAACAGTGCATGGGGGCCCAATGGGAGTTCTTCTGGTCATAGACTCATGCCCTCAGAAGGGCTGCTAGGCCCCAGCCCTCTCGTTTTCCTTTTTTCTTTTTCATGTCTTGGCCATCACAGGCCTAAAACAATGAGGCTAGAATTACTGCCCCCTAAGAACAGAGAATTATGGGTATTAAATCTACACGGACTACAGGAAGAGGAACCAAGAACTTCCTGAGTTTTAAAACATCACCCAGTACCTAGGTCTCTATGTCATGAACTGAAAACCCAAAGTTGTCAGCTTAAGTCAGCCTTTTCTCCTCACAGGTTGAGTATGGAAAGCATTTTGTTATAGCAATGGGAAGCTGACTAATATATTCTGAAAGGAGGCTAGAGTCCTGTTGACAAACTTAAATAGGCTGAAAAGAAAATGTCCTTTCAGCTGGAGTTTTATATAGGGGCAAATTGTAGTATTCCTGGATGAGTCCTGCTTTTCAATTTTTCATAAATGAAAGAGGCCTTGTAGGAGACTCAATGAAAAGCTGAGCTGTTGACAGCTCACTCGTCCAGACAGGCTCAGATGAGTCCAGATGGCTCAGTAGTCCAAGTCAGGCGCTAAAGGCCTGGATGATTCCGAGAGGGCTGTTGGTCTTCATTCAGTTGCTTGCTCAGGGAAGGTGGAGATGTGTGATAAGCAGACCAAAACACCATTTTTTAAGGCAGAATCATCTGATGACAGCACACTCTGAGAAATCAGACACTGCTAACCAGACTTGTCAAATGAATAAACAGGCATCCTATCTAACTGAGGTTGCTCTTAGAGTATGCACAGGTGCCCTGTGAGTGACAAGAACATCAGAAGTGAGAGCCTTGTGTGATGCAACTTTTTCCCTCCTCTGCTGCTGTGGGTGGGGCCTCCGATAGTCTTGATTGAAACTTTAATCAGCCAAAAGATAAACTTTTAGACACATCTATGAGGGATTACAATGGGGTTATTTGAAGTGGCACCTTCTCATGGAAGATGCAGTCTGAGGAGAAAGCTTTGCTTTTTGCTTCATTGTCTTCACCGCTACCTGCTGAGTTCATTTACTCTGTTGTTGTTGTTGTTGTTGTTGTTGTTGTTGTTGCTGTTGCTGTTGCTGCTGCTGCTGCTGCTGCTATCTGAATGCTGCTTTTTCAGGCTACTAATACCAAAGAAAGACAAATGGCTCTGTAGGAATCCTCCAGGCCTCTAGTGCCTGGTTAGGATTGCTGAGGTATCTTGCTGTGTGAATTGAGCAACTACCAGCTTTTTGACCTCCAGTGTAAGAAGAAGCCATTGTTGGACTACCCAGATCATATCGTATAAGCTGATCTAATAAAAAAAAAACCCTTTGATATGCGTATTCATTTTAATCAGTTTTCTTCTTGTGGAGAACACTGACTAATACAGGGTCCTCCATAAAGCAACAGCCATAGCGAAGAGAACCAAGCCCTGCTTCTGCTTACTGGTCTCAGCTCTCTGCCAACCTATGCAATACTGCCCACACCCCAGTCACATCTTCCTGCAAGAACCAAGAGCATCCTACCTCTTGATACAACAAAGTCTGATTCCCAAGTCCTTTAATCCTTTACTCTGCTCTCAAGAGCTCAGAATGGGTCTCATGACCATAAAGTTAAACCCTTGAGCATATAAACACAACCAGTTTGCATTCCTTACCTTCACAAAGGCTTCTGCAGAGCAGACCTAATATCTGAGCTTCTGCGGATCTGATCTAGTCTTCTCCCACTCCCACCTGAAGTCAAGCAGTTGACTTGGAAGGCTCTAATAACTTCCGCTGTGCTTCATAGCCCTCTTTCATCTTGGATTTCTCTTTTTCTCTAATTCTTGACCTCTATTTACATGATTCTTTGTGTTACTTTTTCATTGATATAGATGACACCCTCTTTCTCATTTCAGTTCTAGTGATAAACAACTCATTTCACCACCACTATCTTCTCAAAGACTGAAAATCTGACCATTTGCATTGGAATCATTTAGAATCCTTGAGACAATGTGTATTCCTGGAACACATCTATCAGAATATCTGAAAGTGGTCCTTGACCTTGGTGTTTCTAACATCCTCCTCAGTGATGCTGTGGTGCTTGGAAGATGCTGGCCTGGACACTGACAACATGAGAGAAGTTATGTCAGCGGGTGGCTTTCATCCTTGTATCCATTCCTAACACACATAAAGTAAGATACAAATAAAAAGCCCCATTAATTTAACAGCCTAAGTATAGCAGCTCTGAGCAGTAATTGCTGCTCCTGTCTTAATGGGGCATTTAGTCTTTGTTCTCTGGTAGAGATTCCCATTGTCTTATACCTGACATAGCTGCATATCTAACAATAGATGCCACCTGCACACCCCATTGCTAAAATGGGCTGCTACCTTCTTTCTGATGCTGTGATCTGGGAACATTGTTCTAGAACATATACTGTCAGTTGTCTTTACTGTAAAGTGACACATGGGTCCCAACAGCACTGTGACTCCCTTTTTTGGTGGAAAACCTTACTTGAGGGGAAAGCCACCAGACTGTATTTGCAGCCACACCCCTTGACATTATGTGTAAATTAACTGAGGCATCTACAAATGTCAATGTGCCACAGCATATTTGATTTCCTACTTTCATAAGTATTTAGTTTGATGATCTGTATAAAATTGTTTTATAATTATGAATTATTGCTGAATTTACAGACTCAGTTTGTTTGGCTTCTGTGTGTGCCTGATGGCATGCCCTCCAAATAAATAAATGTGATAAAATGAAGATTCTCAGGATCTACTGCATATTCCTTTTTCAAGTCTCTGAAAGTGAAATCCAACTGTATTTATTGGAATACAAAGCATAGCATATGTTACTCTGTAGACACTATGGAGTCCCTCATGTTAGATTAATTTAATTCTTATCTCAGTATCACTGGGTATAAGTTAATACAATGATCCTTGCACACATAGAGACTTCTAAACAGAGAAGTTAGTTATTTATCCAAGGCTGTGAAGTTGTTTCATATGACAACTTGCTTGGGTCATAGGGTGCCCAAATTACAGTTTCAGGGTGTGTCTGGAAAGGGGATTCCTGAGGAACTTAGCATCCACAGTTGGAAATTGACTGGCTTCCTTGTGGCTTCCAACTTTCTAGCCACAAAACGCCTGAATAAAACAACAGGCTGAAGGGAGGTTTTCTTATTTCCTCCCCCAGGTAACTGGAATATCTGGTTTAGGCACAAATTTTTTGCAACCTACTTTTAATAAGGGTTCAACCTTTCCTCTAGCCTACCATCCAGCAGAGGTAGTGAAAAAGGAAAGTTATTAGGATAGAAGAA
The DNA here is from genome assembly GCA_902729485.2 of Mus minutoides. Lineage (NCBI taxonomy): Eukaryota > Metazoa > Chordata > Mammalia > Rodentia > Muridae > Mus > Mus minutoides. The sequence continues at coordinate 1,407,436 of LR749501.1, forward strand.
AGTGGACCTGTTTGTTGAGCAATAGTTCACTGGAGGTGAGCTTGATCTTTTGAGCAGTATTTCAGTCCCATAGCAAACACCAAATATGACTCAGCAGCTGCAGACTGTTCTTCTAGGCAGGCAGACAACAGGCAGGAACCCACAGCTACAGTCCAGTCCTTTCAGTAAAGGTACATCAGGTAGAAACCGGCAACTATAATTCAATCCTGAAGAAACTGCCAAGCTTGCCAACCAGCCTAAGGTGAAACTATGGAAGCAACAAGCTGCCACAAGAACCTCACAAGCAGTTCTTTGGCAAGTATCTTCTCTCAACGGTGGCATTATCATAAGTTGAGCTCAATAATGCTATGTAGGCAAACCAATACATATGTGTCTTTAGTGGAGAATAGCAAACTAAACCAAGGCTCAGTGCTTCTCTTCCACTGTCTTTGGGGTCATATTTATACTCTTTCATCAAGTGTCCTTTTGCATGTCTGCTATATCCAAACATCCTTTCACCTGTGTTTGCTTCAGGAAAACCTGTGTACGCAGCAAAACATCATTTGGTACAACTAACTCTCCAAAGGACTACAGGTTTCCACTTCAGTCTGTCTCATTTTCTTGCCTTTGGATTGGGATTAGCACCAACAGCTTCTCTGTCCTCAAGCTCCAGACCTGGAGTAAACAAAAACACTGTCTTCCCCATCACTCTGAGAAAATACTTGATAGAAGTAAGGCTAACCCCTAGTGGTGGACACAGCTGCTCTCACACAAAGTCAGCATCCACAAGGACCTTAGAAGTAATTGAAGGGATCAAACGTTTATTTGGACTATTGGATTCAGAGATATTCCTGTCCATGGGACAGAGAAGGCTGGTTGTGCAAAAGCTGTGTTGGCCATGCTTGTTTACACAGCCAGAGTAGGAGACCATGGGTAGACTAGGACAAGAAGTTAAGCTCCAAAGGGCCACCAATCCTGACCTAATTCTGCCAGCTAGACCTACTCCTGAAGATTCTACAGTCTTCAAGAAAGCATTTCAAACCAGGCAAAAAGTGATTTCATGAGCCTGTGGGGGACATTCCAGATTGTAACTGGGACATTGGATCTTCAAATATTCTTCCCTGCTATGGTGAATTAATTCTTCAAATGATTCTTTTATATGTATTGATATGTTTAGACCTACTAGTTTATGTTATTTTTTTTTCTGAAAACTTCAAAGCTGAGCACTTATAAATATCCTTCATTGCATCTGGACCGAATCCCGAGTCCCTGGGCTTGGTGGTGTGGTGCTATTTACTCTCAGTCTGGGGTTTCTAACCCACCTTCATCATTCAATTCCCAGAGAAAAGACACAAAACCTTTACATTTATAATAAACCTTTAATGCACTGGAGCTAGACAAATATCTAACCACTGAATTATCAGAATCTATTCTCCACCAATAAGCTTGAGTTATTATAACTTGCCATGCTTCATCTGGGCTGCTCTTAACTTTAATTGGCTATGTTTCATCACTCACCTACCCCGTGGTGTCTTCTTATTCCACCTTCTACTCCTCTCCCTCATGGTCTCTGCCTCAGACTTCAAGTCTGGAAAACAAAAACATTCTTATCTCTTTTCTGCCCAGCTATAGGCTGTAGGCATCTTTATTCAACAATCAAGGATAACTTGGGGAACAAGGTTAGATAGCATCACTTGGATCCATGTAAGAATCATCTTATCGCTGTGGGCAACAAGGGCCACTATCTGGCATTACAATACAGAGCAACAGACCAAACCTGAACATGGAGAGTGTCCTTATTCATTAATCCTTCTTGACAGTTCAGAATCTACATTTTAAACAATTATGCTTGATGTCTGAAGTCATAACTTATGGGTGTAATTTAATAGCTAATAGTAATAGTCAGTGATCTTCAGGGAAGTGAGCTGATCAACAAAACCAGAGGTTAAGGAGGAAATGCTTGTGTCCTGTCTCTGTAGTGATATTATCAGACGCACTCATTCATCCTTCCGCCTTGCTGTTCCTACATGGTATGATGGATGCTGTATAAGGCAACTCTAAGGATAGGGATTTATGGTGCTCCCTCACGGCTGGTTCAGATTGATGAATTATGGCCCTTTACAGGTGATTTATAGTATAGGGACTGACAGGGTCCCTTCTAGGTAGTTATGAGAATGGAGATTGACCAGGATCATTCACAGAGCATTTGTGCTTTGTGATCAGTTGCATGTTAGAGTTATGCTACAAGGAATGAGTTCATAGACTACATTTAACCAGTGAAAGAAAATCACATGTGTCTTAGAGTTTTAGTGCTGTGAACAGACATCATGACCATGGCAACTTTTATAAAGACTACATTAATTGAGGCTGCTTACAGGTTCAGAGGTTCAGTCCATTATCATCAAGGTGGGAACATGGCAGCATCCCAGCCTGGTGCAAGAGGAGCTGAGAGTACTGTCTCTTCATCTGAAAGCTGATAGAACACTGGCTCCCTCATGGTTAGGAGGAGGAGGGTATCATTGTCCAACCCCACAGTGACACACTTCCTCCAATAAGGCCACACCTACTGCAACAAGGCCACACCTCTTAATAGTGCCAATCCCTTGGCCAAGCATATTCAATCCAAACCATGTATCTTTTCAAAAGTCTTGAAAAGATATTCACTAAGAAAATATGTTTGGATGATAATACCAACTTTTTCAGCAAGAATGAAAAGAGGAAAATGGCAGTCTTGCCATTTACCTTTTATACAGTCCCTCAATCAGCTGCTACTCCAATGAATCCAAGCTTGTTATGCTCTACCCCACATTTACCAAGAATTCTGATTAAAGCTTAGACATTTAGAGAGTGCTACAATGGCTTCCAAGACTGTACCATTATTTGTCAACCAAAAGATTCTCATATAAAAATCAATCAATAGCAAAAAGAAGTGGCCTTGGACCAGCGACGCAGGTCCTCGGGTACAAAGGAGCCTGCTACCAAGCCCGACAATTGGAAGCTTATTCTAGCGACCAACGTGATAGGAAACAACTGACTCCTGCAAGTGTCATTTGACCTTCACTTGCATTCCATGGCTCGTGTGTGTGTGTGTGTGTGTGTGTGTGTGTGTGTGTGTGTGTGCATGTATAAATGTGTATGTTTGTATACAGAAATAACCTGGCTGTTTTCAAGTTTCGAAAAAGAATAATCGTCCATTAGTGCTCAGAAGTGTGGTCTACAGTCTCAAAGGTCCCAGGCATTTTAGGTTAAATTGCTGCCTTGGAGCATAAAATAAAATTAAAACCAATTACTCAGTCTGAGCTCAGCTGCAATTGACTTCTCTTTCTGTTTCTCCTTAAGATGCTTTCATAATGAAACTACTTGATGAGAGGCTTGAGTATATTTTTGGGAGGCACAAGTTGATTTCCCCTTAGCCCTGGGTGATGACTCAACAAAAAGATAGTGTAGGATAGGAAAAAGTTAAATAAGAAACAGATTTTTTAAAAAAAGGCTCCAAGCCTCGCTAGAAGCTGAAAAGACTTTTTGCAGACCAAATGCTTTTGAAAATCATTTACTACAGTGTGTAGTTCTCTGCAATTGTATCAAGGGAGCTTTTCGTTTTGTACCTGATTCAAGTTCATCATCAGGAGAGCACTGGCTTCCAGCCTTGCTCTGTGAGGACAGCAGGCCAGAGAGGATGCCTGTGCCTCTTACACTTTTTGGTAGAACAAATATCTTGCACCCATGCTGCTCAGACCTATGAGGAGAGGTAAGCTACCTTAGGCCTGAGCTTTTGAATTTGCATTTCATGACATTTACTGAGACTCACAGGCATGCTCTGTATCTCTGAACTTCCAGGCACTTTATGTACCTTCTTTTGCCCTGGTATTACCCAAGCCGCCTTTACCTGCCTATCAAAATCAAATATTGGTTCGTGGCTTATAATTATAAGCATAAGCCTAAGGCAGCAGAGCTTAAGATTAAGTTGAAGCACATGAATTTGCCAATTTTAGAAACCAAGGGAAACAGCTTGGTGAGTGTTCACCTTGCAGCCAGCCAGCCTTGCCTACGTGGCAAGTTCCAGGCCAGGAAGATACCCTGTCTCAGAAAGGGAAGAAAAGAGTAAACAAGACCTGAGCACCAAGGTTGTCGTCTGTGTTCAGATGCATGCACACACGCAAGTGCTAACACATATGTATTTGCAACCACACACACATGAACAAAAATAAAAATGAATGAAATAAAAGACAAAAATCAACTCAAGCCAAGCAGTCACTAATTGCAAAGCTGGTGAGTGGCCCTGATTAGAGCCAGTTCTCTGACTCCTACACCAATTGTCACACTTCATGCAAGAGTGATAATGCCAGTCTAAAGTCATCACCAATGCTGAACTGAATCATAAGAAACAGCTCTGCAAAAAGATTGTGAGCCCTGCCTCTCAGAATCATTTATGCAGGGTATATTCACTTCCAGAAAGATCTTTGCTTATCAATGTCCAGAAATTTGTGGATTTGGGGAAAATTATATATATGAAGAAATTGACATCAGTTTCCTCAGACTCATGAGCTGCTCACAATAACCTATGCAGGAGGTTGTGTATTTAATCTGCACACAAGTTATTATCTGAAACATGGTGGCAACAACTGTTGACCTGACCCAGAGTATACATTGACAAAATATACCCTCTATAACTAACCGTCATGTCTCAGAAACCTCCTCTCACGGTATCAAACACACCAATGCTGTAGATACCAGCTGCTCAATCTATCTTCACAGTGATGAAACCTTGTGAAGTGTGCCCATCCTTTTAAGTTCAGAAAATTCCTAGAGAAACTGTGGGGTGAATCCCCCGAGTATTGGTAGATTACTTCAGTAGGGTAATTATAACTGAAAGCATTTACCAATAATCAGAAAAAATGGAATTATCATTTTGTGGGTATCCTTGTATTGGGGCATTTATGTTCTCCCAATACTGTTGCCTAAGAAACATTTAAATTCTGTTGTGAGGTTTTGTATAAAATCTCTGAACTTTGAACTTAAGTTCCTTTAAAGGAATGAAACATTTTTAGATCAGTGTGTCCTCTGAGCCTTTTGCATTGGAAGATCTTTCCAATCTAGGAAAAGGTGAGAAGTGTCTTTCTATGGAGGCCTGCCAAGAAGCAGAAAGCAGAGTTCTTCTTTAGACCCCTCTCTCCAATTCCTTCCCTGCTGGGGCTCACTGGGGCACTCCCAGCAGTGGGGTGCATGCTATGCCCTGGGCTTCACTGTCTGGCCCATGGCTCTTTTCTCTTCAAGAAATTATTTCACTCATTTTTCTCTGGCTATAGGTGATCTATGTTTGGTAAGAGACCAAGAAAACAGACACAGCCCCTTACCAGTCAGTAGTCTTCCACACCAGAGCTTCTATAATGATTCCTGTGAATTTAGCATGCAACCAGGAGCTTTGTCTGCCTTCATAGTTCTCATTAAGTTACCTTGAAGCCTGGAAACTCTATCTTCCCTTACTCCTCTCAGAAATTCAGCACCTAGTGTGAGACCTCTGTCTGCCTGCATGATTCCTGTACAGTTAGCAAGCAAATCAGGAGTTTAGTATCATCCTACATGATTCCTGTGAAGTTAGCATGCAATCTGGAAGCTTAGTGCCAGGAACTAGAACTGTGTTTTGAGAAATTGCTTCTTACCCATAACCATCTATTTGAAACAATCTCCCTGCAAACAACAGTATCGTTTGAGGACCTTCAAACACAACACAGGCCAATTTGATTTGGTATATTTTTTAAATAGTACTTTTATTTATCCTTTGGAAAGTTCCAATGTCATATATACAGTGTGTCTTGATCATATCTACTACACATTTACTTTCAGCTCAACATACCTTCCTGACAACTTCATCTCTGCTTTTCGGTTGTTGTTATATAAAGCACTGAATCCAATTAGTTATATCCATGTATGCATGGATATTGGAGCAGCCTCTAGGGTATGAGCAACCTACCAAAGGATACTCTGCCAACAATGATTCTCCATTCCTCAGCAGCCACCGATTACCAGTAGCTTCTCAGCTAGGAATGGGACAACAGGAATTTAAAGCAGTCCATGTTGAAATTTTAATTGACTTGATCTTGTGCAGGTTACCACAGCTGCTATATGTTGCAATAGCCATGCCATATCTAGATAAGAATATGTCACAGAATTTCTCTATTTTGTCCAACTTTTATATTTTTTAATACAGACTGATATAAATGCCCCCATTTATGGCTGAGTACCCACAGTTGTGTACTTGGACTTTGTACTCAGCATGTGGACTTGTTATAAGTCTTTGCAAGAGCCACTGCCCATTACACAAAAGCAGTTCCTTGTACTAAGGCTGAGAGGAACATGAATCTATGTATATAAACATAAATACAGATATTTAGCCAACCAATAATCAGGATTCCTCCCTAGAGGTTACAACCTCCTCAGCTGTGGGCCATGTTTTCACTGATACTGTAAATTCCTTCTGTGGAGTAGGCCTCAAACTCAATCAGAAATTGATTGGTTACCTCCATACTACTCATGCCACTAATACACCAGTGGGATCATCTTTCCTGGCAGGCTAGAATTGTAACATATGGGCAGTGTAAGACCACTGATATCTTTCTCATCCAGCAGCCTGCATAGCAACTTTTATCACTGTGAGAACTACCTAGTAGGTAAAGTTTCTGTCCAATTCTAGCTTGATTTCAATATGTCTATAACCAAAGTTATGTCTTCAGTTATAGGGTCTTACCTATATTGTAGGCAAATAAGAGTAATAGCAAGATCCTGTGTCATTTTGGAGCCTTCTGGATCTTCCTTGACTTATAGGGAGGTAATCTATACTCAGCACTGAGATTTTCATTTAATAACTCACATATTCTCTGACAAGCATTATCCACCCACATAGGCACCTCTGTTCAAACTCCCCTTTATAGTTACTTTAAAATTGGCTTACAAACTAGTAAATTTCCATAGGCTTCTTCATATACCCTTAGTTTTTCTTAGCCCATTATCTTCCTTAATACTGGGGTTGAAGGTAGTATCAGTTTTCATTGAACTGGAGTAAGGAGTAAGTTTCATGCTAAAATCTTGTTCTACAGGATTGTCTTGTATTGCTGGCCATATACATCAATAATTATGAGATGTACTCTCTCCCTGTCTTAGTTAAGGCTTTATTTCTTTGAACAGATACCATGACCAAGGCAACTCTTATAAAGGCAACATTTAATTGGCGCTGGCTTACAGGTTCAGAGGTTCAGTCCATTATCATCAAGGCAAGAGCATGGAGCTAAGAGTTCTACAAATTCATCTGAAGGCTGTAGGAGAAGACTAAGACTGGCTTCTAGACAGCTAGGACAAGGGTCTTAAAGCCCAACCCACAGTGACATACCTACTCCAACAAAGCCACACCTCCTAATATTGCCATTCCCTAGGCCAAGTATATACAACCCATCACACTCCTTGTGACAGGATGATCTGATTATTGAAAACAAACAAACAAAAAAAGATGGTATGAGAGCTGGTTGGTCAGAAAATGTGCCCAGATTGCACATCTTTTAAAAGTATGGCAATACCAAGGGCTTACTCACAGATAGATACATTCTACATGAAGATGCTATCTCAAAAAATATATAGAAAACTGATACCAAATCTACTGTTTAGGGGACATACTATGAGACAATGCTGGAGGTGGGATGCAAAATTACAGGCAAAACAGTGCAAAACCTGATAGTCTTGAATTACTTTCAGGTCATGGTCAGCATTGGCAGGCCAAAGATGGAGAAACAGCAAGTTCCTGACCACATCATGCTGTTGAAGTCTCATCTTCCTATTCCCTGGTATTGTGAGGAAATACATTTCTTCCACCAACCCTGGACAAGCATGGCTGGTAGCAAGCAGTCACTAGTTGGAAGCTGTATTTTGCATTGTCCTTGAGTACCTTTCCTTTCTTTGTGTTACCAATTTACCATGTTCTAGTTAAGGACCCAAGCTAGAATGTGTTGTTTTATGCATCACTTTCCTTTCAACCCCAGATTCCAGGGGAACCCAAAGACACCCACAGTCAGAACTCTCAACTAGGGTAGAATGTCTGGATCTGCACTACACTTTCATCTTATGTGTGTGCCAGTGATGTGTGTATGTGTGCATTAGTGTATGCATCTAATGTGCCTTTGGATGTGTTGTACATGTGTGTACACACCTTCATTTCAGGGCAGGTGTACAATGTGCCATAGCACGGAGATCAGAGGACTCTGGCTCTTCATCTTCTCCCCTATGGCGGTCAGAGGACATCTTCTACCCTATTTGGATTCTCTCCCCACCACCACCATATAGATGTGTGTGTGTGTGTGTGTGTGTGTGTGTATGTGTGTATGTCTTTCTGTCTCTCTGTGTGTATCACTCATGTGAATGTGTGTGCATGCATTATTGTTGCTATTCCTATTCAGGGTTCTGTTGCCTCTGTCTCCTATCGACCTTTAACACTACAGGGAATGCAGATCTGTACTACATCGGGCCTACATGGGTTCTGGATATTTAAACCCAAGTCTTCATGTTTGCTCATTGAGCACTTCACCTACTAAGAGATGTTACCAGCCCAAGGCCCTGTTCTTGAACTTTAAAATCCTAACCACAGCCAAGTGGAAGCCTGCCTGCCTCATTTACATATCAGAAAGCCTCCTTGTCATCAGTAGGAAAATGTACAAAAGACACTTTCATTCTCTTGGCCATGTAACACTTTTTGCTATGACTGTAAGTAATGCAGTTTAAGAGACATTTTGAGATTAAATAGGTTTGCCTTTGGGATCATTTTCTTCTCTGCCGGATTTTGGGCCAGTCTTTGGCATAAGATCTATGCTGTAATGATACTGCAATCTACTAGTATAAAAATAACTTATGATGTCAAACCTGCGGGCCCAGGAGTGCTGCTCTCATGAGGGGAGGATCTGAGAGCCCAGAGCCTGGGAGGCAGAGGGGGCCAGGCCCAGAGCTCTGCAGAGGCAAAAATAGAGCGCTAATGGCCTGGAGTGACATGGGCAAGAGTGGGAAGCAAACAGCAATATTTATAAAGAAAAATGGCTGTGAAATCTATTAAGTCCCCATTCTTTTCTTCTCCTTCTTCTTCTTTTTTTTTTTTTTTTTCTTTTTCCCAGGTCTATTTTTGGGTCTTTCCCCAGCATAGGCAGCTGCTCTAAGTGAAGAGTCTTTTTCCTGATTGCCCTGACCTCCAGCTGAGCCAGAGTCCAGCAGTGAATGATTGCTCGGAGTCTGGAGTTCTAATTGACCACCACCGCCCCCTCCACCCCTTCTCCCGCCCCTCAAGGAAAGACCCGCGGAGGGAGTGATCTCATCTGATCTTTTCCAACTTTCTGTTTTGTTTCTGCACAGCAGAACTCTGTACAGCAGCACCGCCTAGTGGCAGTAGTCTAGAACTGCAAGGGAACATGAGTTGTGACTCCAAAAGCCTGGGAAGTTGGAAAATGTCAAGCCAAGGTAGTTGAAACTAGCTCATACCTTCTGTGCCTACAGTTGGTAGAGTACTCAGGATCATGGGGTGACATCATTTGAATGTCCTGTGACGTAGCAAATATCCACCAGGGGAATAAATAACTACCTGTGATTTTGTAACTTCTGTCCAGAAGTAGAAAAATTGAATCTAAACAGTATTGGTGAGCTCTTAAAAATTAGCCCAATCTCTTTTTTCCCCGTGTGTTTTGAGACAAGGTTTTATTAAATGGCTCAGGCTAGCCTTGAACTTGTGATCTCAGCCTCCCATGATTACAGACCTGCACCACCAGAACCAGCTCAGGAAAGATTTTACAAAGTAAATGTTATCTGGAAACTATGCTAATATGATGATGTTGTGTTCCCAATTCGTGACTCTAATTATAAACAGATGGTAATCATTATAATCCATCACACTCAAGATTTCAAAATAAACTCCTCAATTAGAATTTGAGATTCCTTTATTCTTCAACTAAACTTTCTATGAAAAAGCCTGAGAACACAGAAACAAATATTTTGCTGGGAATCTACCTGTTGTTGTTGAGAAGCTAAATATGCTCAAGACTCTCCACATTCCTGCTCATGTTCTAAATTTTTATGTAGTCAGAAGAAGGGATGCTTGTTTCTCTTCCAAATACACAAATGTCAAAACTGTCTCAGACCCGAGCATATAAAACATGTTGCATCTTTCCTGGAGATACTTTGTTGAAGACCAAGAAAGTAATGTATGATCCAGACCTCCAAATACACGTATGAAAATGGAGACTGCAAGAAATGGCCACAGCTGGGTCCTTTATGATGAAAAGGAATTTGTTAGCTCACAGTTCTAGAGGTTGAGGAGTCCGAGGTCAAGTCATCCTCCAACAGAGGCCTGGATACTCCTCACATCATTGAATGGCTAAAAGCAATAAATGAGAGATGGGAGGAGAAGACAAAACCCCGACTGTTTTATAAAGATCAGTCCCGTCCATGAGCATAGGGCCCTCCTGGTCCAATGATCTCTTACATGGCTACATCTTAATCTTGTTACATGAAAATTAAATTTCAACATGAGATTTGGAGGAGATTGTCTTTTAAAGTATCGGTAAGGATGAGGATTCCTCTGGAGAGAAGCTATGAAGGGGCTTTAAACTAGACCTCTCCTGTAACACCTGGTACACTTGTAAACTATCCCAGCCTGTCAGACTTTAATGCTATAATTCCATCTCTTTGGAAGAGAAGAGAGGAGATCATGAGTTCTAACCAACCTGAGCTACATAGCAAACTATGGGCCAGCCTTAGATACCCATCAAACATGGCATATGATGCCTCTTTCCTGGAGTGTGTCTGTATGAGCACACATATGTGCTTGTGTACATGGGTTTGTGTACATAATTGCACACATATGCCTGCATATGCATAAATCTGTGTAGTTGTGCATGCAAATGTGTATTGACATGTATGTTCGTGTGTGTGTGTGTGTGTGTGTGTGTGTGTGTGTGTGTGCACATGTATGCGTCATGGACTCAGGGATACTCTGTCTCTTAGGAACAGATATATTCATAGAATCAGAGACACTGGTTCTATGAATATACAGAACTCCAAAAGTAAAGTTAGTGAAAAAGTCTACTAAAATGAACTTGAATTATTTCTTTTTTGCCTTTTCTCCCTGTATTAAAGCTCATGAAAAGAGGAATTATAGGACTGTGAAGGGCAGCCTGCTTTCTCGTTGAGCTAAAACCCCAGAGACCCAGCAAATAACTTTGCAAGGAACGGAAGGCGTTTGCCATACTCCTAGACACCAGGCTCCTGATAAGAAGCCTCAGCTCTCCATAATTCTGTGGCCATCAATTATGTAGGACAATGCCCCAAGCCCCTCAACAGGAGGAGGATGACCACAGATCACTTAGCTTCAAGACATATCTCCATTTTAATGAGGCAGCTAAAGGTCTGGGCTGCATAGCCAATTAAGCTCTCCTTCCCAGACATTCCTCCCTGAAAAAGGTATTTAACCTCAGGCCCACCCTGAGAAAGTGGGGTACAGTTTCACTCATCACAACTCTCCACCATGACAATGAATGCCTTAAAACCATGGACAGCCTTGTCTCATTCAGACTGCTGTGGGGAACAATGGAGCAGGTTTTGGACAGCCTTGTCTCATTCAGACTGCTGTGAGGAACAATGGAGCAGGTTTTCCTCAAAAGAGCCTCATCTAATCTCCCACACTCTCCATCACGATCTCCACCAAGCCAAGCCACCCACTGAAGCAAGACAAGGACTTATTCATCCCTGTCTGGGGCTCTCTTCCTCCATCTTTTCTCTTCGGCTCCAGACTAGAGCCTGCCCGCTAGCCCACACTCTGCCCTCAGCTCTTCAGTATCCAGCTGCCCCTGTGGTGTCCAAGAGCCTGAGAACCTGCCATCCTTGGCCACCGTGCAGCCCGGGGACCCATGAGCAGAACTCTGGCAGTTCCCTGGGGAGCTCAGGCTGTGCTTCCCCACTTCCTGAGCAGCGTCCCAGCATGGGGGACGAGCAGTCAAAATTCCCATGTCTCACCTCCATGAGCAGCCCTAGCGTTGTGGCTGACCAGATGCAGGACACCGTTTTAATGATGTAACAAGAAATTACATCGAGAAAATTGTTTGGTACTCACAGAGTCAAAATATTGGCCCAGGGTAAGAGATGAAAATATCTGAAAGGCTCATTAGCGTCCCTGAGCTGTGATAACCTGCCTCACCGATCTGGTTAGGGACTTGCCTCCCAGATACTCTGGCTTCTGTATATTGTTACTGATTCATGCCACCGAGCTAGCATGTGGTTTGCATGCAACAGTAAAGTAAGTCAAACAGAGGAGACTCTGGTGGAAACAAAACCCTTCATTAGTATGAAGAGGTAATCTCAGAGATATGATGGACTGGCTTGATATATGTGGAGGCTTCCTCCCATTGAGACTACTTTTCGGATCATCATGGGAAGGGATTAGAAAACCAACCTGAGTCCCAACCACAGACCTTCAAAAAAAACAGTAGCATGGAATGACTCAAGGTTCTAGCTGGTGCCAACCTCAGGTTGGCAGCAAGGGCAACCCTCATCTGATGGCTCACATTTTAAAATGACACCTGACACTTCCTGAAGGTCACAATATTTCCTCTGGGAAATATTGCTGGGGGCTGGATTTGAAGGACACTTGGTACTCCACCATAGGCGTCTGTAAGGAGTCCCAGTTAATTGGTGAGCAACAAACTGATTGAAGACAAAGGAACAGATCCAAGCAAGAGAAAAAAAATCTGGAATTCTTGCAGCATCTAATACTCACAAAAATCTCATCTTGAACATCCTCATCCTCTCTGGATCTGAAGATTTCTTGGATTGTTCTCATCGTAGTACTGAACTAGACCATGTTCTAGGATGATATGGCTCTGTAATGGATCTCAGCAAGCACCCAGATAGTTCTTGGAACAAAGATTGTGTGGGTGAACAAGGCTAAATCTAGCCTATAGTTGACCATCATACTACAGCGTTAGAAGCTGTCCTTCCCCTCTACCCCCTCATTCTTACTCCCCCAACCCCCACTCCCCCCTACCCCCCTCAGCTAGCAAGGCATATCTGTTTTATTAGGTGAAGGAAATTCATGTGAAACAAACCATTCAAAACTATTGAAGTGTGGTGTAGTGTACAATACATAACCTGAGGTTTGTATGCACATAAAAACTGTTCGGTAGCCAGGCATGGTGGCGCACACCTTTAATCCCAGCACTTGGGAGGCAGAGGCAGGTGGATTTCTGAGTTCGAGGCCAGCCTGGTCTACAAAGTGAGTTCCAGAACAGCCAGGGCTACACAGAGAAACTCTGTCTCGAAAAAAACAAAACAAAACAAAAACAAACAAACAAACAAAAACCCTGTTCCGTAGTGGGTTATTTTTCTTTTGAAATTTTCCACTTTGTACGGTGACCTTTTCCTTAGGTGACAGTTGGAGGAACTTTTAGTTCTAAATGTAGTAATTAGGTTGTGAAGTTGGCATATCAAAATTGTAAGTTTGGATTTTTATTTTTAAGTGATTGTAAAAAAGACTCTATTCTAACAAGAGGCGAAACAAATTGGCAATTCTTTATAAAATAAATGTGGGTTGTAGTGACCCTTCCTTGACAGAACAAAATGTTGATGAAGGAGATGGGGGAGGGGCTGTTAGAACGTGAGGAAGCAAGAGTAATGTTCAGTCAACTTGGGAGATTCTGGAAGACAAGGAGGCATCTGCATCTTTCCCTCCTGACCCAACACATGGATTTTAGGATCTCTCTATCTCCAGGAGGTCTGAAGGCAACACCAAGTCACTGAGAGCCTAGGAGTGGGAACAGAGCACAACGAATAACCTTGTATTTGGTAGCTAATGAGTCGGAGTAAATGCTGTGGGTACTTTCTACGGTGTCTTGTTGGTGTCTTGTTTTCTCAGCTCTGTGGTTTGCAATTTTATCTGCAGAGAATAAGATTTTCCAGCAGGTGGCAGCAGACATCTTGTAAGAAAGAAAAATTATTTAGATTACATTAAATAGACAGAGAAAAAGCAAAGGCAGGGGGTGAGGAGGGGTGGGAGGAGGATGAGAGAGGTAGCGGCAAAGAGAGAAAGTGCAAGAGAGTGGAGCAGTGGACTCTAGAAAACGCCGCACTTCTCGGAGGAAAGGGGAGTGCATGCCTCTTACAAGATCTCCTGTTTCCTGTGCTTGTTGGGAGGAATTGCTTATATGAGGTGTTACATGAATGGCACTTGCCGAAGATTGAGGTGGGGTGGAGGAGGTTGGAGCACAGAGAGCCGAGCCGGCCCTGATTCTAATACCCTGGGAACGCATGCACTAGCTGCAGGCAGTGGTCCTTTCTGGCTTTCCTATCTGACCTGCTTTCAAAGACACCCACTTCCCTGTTCCTCCAGGCTATTCTGTATGCAGGAAGCATCCCAGTCTGCCTCCCGGCTCCAAAACTGGACACCCCCACCCCCTTCCCCCTGGCAGCCAATTTAGCCTGCTTGTCCTCCTTGCCTTTCTGGGTTGGCGGTTGCCATGGCAACCTCCAAGGCTCTTCGGGCTTTCTTACTGACTGACCAGGCCTGGAAAACCATTTTGGAATCGACAGTGCTGTATTTGAGGGGAATTTTAATGAAAGAGCAGCCTGACCTAGCTTCAGTGTTGCACTGTGGAAAATGGCAGGGGCGTGAGGTGCTGCTGAATTGCACGGGGCAGCAGCTGCCAGAAAGATGCCCTTTGTTATTGCCTCATCTTCAGGAAGAAGGGGTCCTTTCCACAAGCAGTGGAGCGATTCCCCAACACAGTAGGGGCATTTAAGGACAGCCGGGCAAACAAAGGCAGTTCTTTCTCTAGGTCTTAATAAAGGTATAAACTTAAGCTTATTTTCATTCGTGAGAAGATCAAAGCAAAAGCAGAGCAAGCATTTCCACAGGTAAATGTGGGGATGGCTCTGGCAGTGTAGACTTGAAGCTTACCTCTATTGCACATTTTGATTTTTCCAATTTCCAAACGTTCTGAGACAGGCAGCCTCTAAGGTACTCTCAGTGAATCTCCCTCTTCCTTCC
Organism: Mus minutoides; assembly: GCA_902729485.2. Classification (NCBI taxonomy): domain Eukaryota; kingdom Metazoa; phylum Chordata; class Mammalia; order Rodentia; family Muridae; genus Mus; species Mus minutoides. The sequence continues at coordinate 1,422,473 of LR749501.1, forward strand.
TCACAGCCTGGCCTCACCAATTTGCTTCAGACGACAAAAATACAGCAAAAATTATGGAATGCCACGTTTACAATGAAGTGCAATGAAAAAGTGGGTTTTGAACTTTGTGCTGCCCAATACCCTGTCATCACTAGACTCCCTGACTGCCACACCACGAGGACAGTCAGGCAGCTATGATAGTACCCACATGACAAGAATGCAAGAGAGGCTCTGATTCCAATTTTGCCTCAGGATGACCCAGTTTTTCTGCTGGTGGCTTCACTTCTCTCTAATGAGGGAACAAAAGCCAGAGGCCCTGGCTGAGCTACAGCTGAAACCTCATTCCACAGAGACTATCAGAAAATAAATTGTCATCTCAAGCCAGCACATTCTGGGAATCTTAGTTAAACAGAAATAGGTATCTAATAGAGTCCTTTGTTTCGGTTTCCATGTTTTAGACTGTTGGGAATATGTGTTCTTAGGATCTCTCTGGTTGTACTTAATTTCAGGCTTATCACTCACATCTCTAAGAAGCACAAGGCAGGTCACCAACCCTCAAGTTTCAGTTTCCTCATCATGTAAGTTGATACAGTTGTCCCTTGTTATCTGTGAGAGATTCTCCCATGATCCTCCTATGATATGCAAATGCATGGATGCCCAAGTACCTTGCATAGATGGCCTTGTATTTGAATATAAGATGTACACATTTATACACAGGCTTTAAATCATATCCACAACTGCTTATAATAGTCAATATAATGGAAATGCCATATAAGTAGATACCCTACAATATTGTTTAGGGAATAATGATAAGAAATCTGCACATACAAACTAGAACTCAATTTTATTTAAATTTTCTGTTTAATATTTGAGTAGATTTGTAGATGCAGAGCACATAGACACTGGGGTCTGGCTTTACTTGTAAAGGTTTTGAACATAGTGAAAAGAAAATGCTTGGTAAACTAGTTATAATCACTATTGAATACAAATCATTCACATTTCTATGTACAGCTTTTTCTATGTATCTACATCAATTATTTATCTCAGTGACTGAGTTGCTGACCAAACCAGTTCCATTTATCTATTGCAGATAGATTCTAAACAGGAGTCATGCAGACACAGGAACTAGGGGTTTTACAAAGGTGCTGTGATCCTTGAATCTTTTTAACTCTGTAAGGTCTGGGAAGTCTTTACTGAGAAAGCCATAACCTGGGCAGCCAGGCTGGCCTACAGACACCAGAGAGACTTCTGAAAAGCTGGTCATTCTAGAAATAGGTGAGATAACTATGTCTCTGATGAACTGGATTGAAGCAATTGGGTAACATGCCATTAGCAGCCAGAGCCTACATATTGTGATAGCTGATACTCTTACATCACAGATACATTTAAGGAAGGTTACATAAGGGAATAGAATTTCCTGAAATTCCATTTATACACCAAGAACAATCTAAGAAGGCCTTTGCAAAGTTTCATTTCAGACAGTCTAGCCTTGTGGCTAACTCCAAGAAAACTTTGTTGAAAACCCTTTACGGTCTAGATCTTCTGAGGATCATGGGTACTTGGAATATTTTAAATCTAAAATACATTTTGGTTTATTTGTTTGTTTGTAACAGTCTCGCTCTAGACCCATTCTGGCCTAGAACTCACGATCCTCCTTCCTTAGCTTTTGAAGTACTAAAATTACAGGTCTGCCCCATCACCCCAATACCTAAACCTGAAATACTTTGAAAGTTAACAATTTTCTTGAAAGAGATAAGGAAATAGTGAAAGAACATAATAACAAAGAAAGAGAAAAGAAAAGGGAGAAGAAAGGGCTGTCAGTGGACCACATGGCATCTGTCAGGGAGCCTTTGCTTCACTGACTTATGGGACCAGCATCATTGCTACCACCTCATTACCACGTGCTGCCTGCATTCTCTGCATCAGACACTGAGTCATCTTCAGCCACATACTCAGAGGTCAGCAACTGGTGGCCCAGGGTAGGATAAGCATTCCAGAAGAGGCAGTCTTACAGCACTTACTTAGACAGACCCCGATGTGTCAGGCCAGTTCAGGCAGAATGCCTGCTGCATATGCACAGCCTGTCAACTCATGCACACACTGCTTATACACTTCAATCCCAGGAGAAATTTCAAACAGGAGTCTTCAGAACTCACAGAGCCTGGGCCTAGTCATCCTGACTCAGCTGTTTGCTCCTCGGCTGGCTAACCAGTGGTAACTCAATCATCTGTCCTCTCCTGACTGCATCTCCCCAGCAGTAAGTTGAAAGGTTACTTTCCATTCTCCAGTACCCACAATCAAAACAGCAAGATTTCTGGCTGTTTTTTTTCTAAACTTCCACCCCAAAGTTTTGAAAGAGGAAAGAAAAGGAAAAGGCTTAGAAAATATTTTCCTAATGAGGCAATTCATTTATGCACTGGAAGCCATTAGTGGATCATTATGAATTAATTTTCTAAATTAATCAATCAATTAAGTCTCATAATCAGATCAAGTAGATCACAGGCCAGTCTGCTCTGGTTTGATTAATTAGATGACTTGAAAGATCAGACAATTAGATCACATTAATCTCATGCTCCTTACACTCATTCCCCAAATGGAAAATAAAAGCCCATGAGTTAGGCTGCGTGTGCCCAGGGTCCTCAGCTAATTGCAGGGGTCTGCCTGAGGTTTTGGGCTCTGGCCTTACTCTGAGTTTAGAAGTCCACAATTTGAGATATAGGTATCGGTTACAGAATCTTATAAAACGATACAAGTTTATCTTGCATTTCTTTATGGGGTTGAATCAAATTGTTCATAGCACTGAATTCCTTCTGGAGTCACTGGGGAAGATTTTGAGGCCACCTAGCTGTTTGTATTCATTGGTTCACAGTCTCATCACTCTATTCACTTCCTCTGTCACCTGTCACCTCTTCTCACACTAGCACTTCCTCTTATAGGGATGCTTCTGACCATACTAGCCCTACCCAAATGACCAGGTCTGAATCCCTCTCAAGTCCCTTACATTAACTCGCTCTGCAAAATTCCCTTTACCACAAAAATTAAGTTTCTACAGGCTCCAGAATTAAGATATTGACATCATATCAGAGCCATTGTCACACCTCCCACATATTAGGGCTGTGCCCGAATTTCAGAGACCACAATAGCACATATGGTCCCTTATGAATACCCCAGTGCTCAGAGCACTGAAGAGCCCCATAGTCATTCATTCCAAATTCTGTCACATCTCCTACATCTCTTATAATTAACATAATGCAATGAATGAAGCTCAGCTTCCAGAATATTCTGACTACCATAAAAATAAATAGCCTGAGAAAATCAATAACCTGTTTCATTAACAACCATCATCTACATATTAATTATAATTATATGTATAATTATATTATCAATCTGATGATAATACTAAGAGCTCAAGACCACAGGTCCAGGTTCAGTCTTCAGTAAATGATTTTTGAAATATCTTACAACAATTACTTTTACTGTAAAATATGTTAGCTAAGGCTAATTGATCACCTATATCAGTGTGTGTGTGTGTGTGTGTGTGTGTGTGTGTGTGTGTGTGTATGTGTGTGTATGTGTGTGTGTGTGTGTGTCTGGGCATAAGCATGTGTGTATCTGTGTATGTGTGTTCACATTTATGTATGTGTGTCTGTCTGTGTGTGTGCAAATACATGCACGCCTGTGTGTGTGTCTCTCTGTGTGTATGTGTAGCACACACATTATCTCTGTGTGTGTACGTGTAGCACACACATTAAAAATCATTTAGTTTTTGCTTATTTACTATTACCAGTCCAGCATAGTTAGTAGGCACCTCTGCTGGGAACTGGGGCTAAAATCTGTAGGAGTGGAATAAGAGAGGTTTGTGTAGAGTGTGTATCAGCAAGCAGAGAATGAGGCACCTCTTAGAAGTTGTTTGGGTCTTCCTGGAAGTTGTGCCTTTTCTTTGTGGTCACAAAGTGTGACTCACCAGGTGGCTTTAGACTACAGGGGTTAATTTCTTCATAAGGGTAAAAATGGGACTGAGGTGATGTCATGCAGGTTGGCTCTTTGGTGGCCTCTCCCTGTAACTTACCTCCTTTCATTGTCACAGGGCCTTCTATGCGTCCACCTGCTCTCCACTTCCTTTAAGGACCCCAAGCCTCTTGGATCAGAGCCCATCCCAGTGACATCATTTTTAACTAATTACTTCTTTAAAGGCCCTACCTCCAAATATAGGCATATTGTGTGCTTCTGAGAATTAGCCATGAATCTGAAGGCCAAGTTACAATCCACAATAGAGGTTTGAGCAAAGAGAAGGCATGTGGAGAAGCAATAAATGCACATATTTGCAGAAGAGAAGGTGCAAGGGGGGACTGCAGCTTGCATAAAAGAGTTTAATTTGCCTGTAGTCCTAAGGAAAAAAACAACTCAAAGGCAGTAAGGTGGCTCCCAGGCTCTTCCTAGGCACACCAGCCTCTCCTCTGCAGAATTCATTGGTAGGGTTTCGTATCAAGGTTAGGGGGTCCTCTTTTATGTCTTTCACATCTAGTGTTATGCCTCATCTTTCAAGTACCAAGAACATGCCTGTTTCCATTGCTGACTTAAAACTCCATCTCCAACTGTTTTCAAGAGGCAGCCATTCAAAACGAAGCATGAACGCAATTTCCTCCACTCTGCCTCCTTAGAGACAGAAAACTCTGACACACAGAGCATTGCTTGAAAAACCTTTCGGCCTAATTCCCTCATCTCCTTTTTAAAAAGGAGAAGACACCCAGGATGATTCTAAAATACATTATTTAATGAGACTGGAAACTCAAATCTACTTATGAAGCTAGAGAAAATTACTTAATTTATACTGCCCAGGGAAATAGTACTTTTTGGTCATGGTTACATAATAGCTAACTATCACATGGGGATGCATATCAATGAAGAAAAACTGTCTTTCAGAACAAGCAATTGATGTGTTATCTTTATTTTATTATTTTAGCATTAATCACTTCCTTAAGGCAAATTGCTACCTGTATTAGTTTTCTGGGGGATGTTATAAAATTGACAGACATTGATTGACTTAAATAACAAAAAATTGTGTTATGGTTCTGGGAATCAGAGTGCGGCAGGGTTGACTCCTGAGGTTGTTGGGAAACTGACCCGGCCCTTGCTCCTGACTTCTGGCAGTTCCTGGGTTTCTGGAATCACCATTAGTCTTCTTGTGGTACTCAGTCTGGGCAGATGGCTGCATCCATAAGTAGCAAATTTTATTGGGTTAAGGGCCAACAAACTCATGTGCTCTTACCTTAATTATAGCTGTAAGAATCTGTCTTAATTTTTTTTTCTGTTACTGTAATGAAACACCATGATCTAAAGCAACTTGGGAAAGAAAGGGCTTCCACTTCCAGGCTTACAGTCCATTGTGAAGGGAAGTCATGAAAGGAACTCAAGGCAGAAAGCTGGTGACAGGGACTGAAAGCAGAGGCCATGGAGGAGTGGTGCTCACTGGATTCCTCTTCAAGGCTTGTTCAGCCTGTTTTCTTATTCAACCCAGGACCACCAGACCAGGGGTAGTACTACCACTCATGGGCTGGGCCCTTCTGTGTCATTCATTAATCAAGAAATAGCCCCACACACTTGCCTGTGAGCAATCAGATGGAGATATGTGGGATCTATGGGGTATGGGGGAAGAGGGGGAGGGAGAGAGCCCACGTCCGGCCAGAGTTCCTGTGCTCTGGGTAGGTGGATGAGAGAGGAATGCTGGATGGTTTCCACTCGGCCCCGGTGGGCATCTGGCTGTGTGAAGCCACTCAAAGGGGGGTGGACAAGGGGCAGCCCCCTGATACCAGGGGCCCGGGGCGACACCCTCGGCCCTGGAGTTACAGGAGAAATGGCAGAGGGAGAGATGTTCCCATGCAGGCAAGAGTCCTTAGTCCAGTCCGTGGCTGGAGCACAGGAAGGCCTTCTGATGGGATATTAGGAACAGCTCATTAGAAGAAAGCCTCTGCCATCATCTAAGCACAGTAGGCCTTGATGAACAAAGACAGTCTATGGTTTTAGAGCTTTATTGTAGAAAGGCAAGGGGAAAGAGAGATGGTAAAACAGAGAGAAACCAGCCATGGCCAAGAGGAAAGAAGGGGGAAATGGAGAGAGAGAAGAAAGGCTAGAGAGTAAGAAAGAGAGAGGGAGAGGGAGAGAGAGTAAGAAAGGATGAGGAGAGAATGAGGTGGGGCCAAACAGCCCCTTATGGTGGGCTGTTATCTTGGTGTTGCTAGGTAACTGGAAGGAGTCTAGCCTGAAGGTCAGAAGTCTATGTGACTACTAGCCACAGCTTCTCGGGTGCGGGCTGTGGAGGGCAGTAACTTTGACAGGAGCTTTGAATCCAGGAGACATGAGGGAACGCCCTCTGTCCCATGTAGGTGGGAATTATCACCACAGGTACTGGGGTTTCACACCTCAGTTGGACTGGAGACCAGATTGTCTTTGCATAGCCCATTGCCCTGCAGAGATAATTTCCCAGTTGACATTTTCCTTCCAAGATAACTCTAGCATGTGTCAAGTTGAGGAGGGGGAACCTAACAGGACAAACCCTGTTTTCAAATTAAGTTATTTTCTGAAGCAGTCAAGATTGGGAACTCAATATATGAATTTGATGGGTGATGTGTATTCATTCACTCATCACACTGCCAACTGGTGGATTTTAAAAATTAGTATAAACATTTAACTCCCTACTTCATTCATTTAAAAAGAGAAATTCAAGATTAATCAACATAAATGTTCACTTTCTTTGTTGACAATTTAAAAATCAAGCCAGCATGGAGACACATGCCTTAAATCCCAGCACTTGGTAAGCAGGTGCAGGTGGATCTCTGTGAGTGCAAGGCCAGCCTGGACTACATAGAGAGTTCCAGGACAGCCAGGGAAACATAGTATGTCCCTATTTCACAAACAAACAATAATAAAAAATTATAAAAATTAAATCAAAAGCAACTTTTAAAAGACTAAGTCCTTTCCTCTATATCTAACCTCTCTGGGTCTATGAATTGTAAGTTGGTTATCATTTATTTAATAGCTAATATCCACATATAAGTGAATACATGCCATATTCATATTTGTCTTTCTGGATCTGGGTTACCTTGCTTAAGATTATTTTTTTTTTCTAGTTCCATTCGTTTGTATGCAAATTTTTTTGTTGTCTTTTTCAAAGATCTGAGTTATACTCCATAGTTAAATATTCCACATTTTCTTTATCCATTCTCCTGTTGAGGGAAATCTAGATGGTTTCCAATTTGTGGCTCTTATGAAGAAAGCTATAATGAACATGGTTGATCAAGCATTCTGTGGTAGGATGAAGGATCCTTTTGGTATATGCCTAAGAGTAGTATACTGGGATCTTGAGGTAGATCAGTTCCCCATTTCCTGAAGGATCGCCGTATTGACTTTGATAGTGGCTGTGCACATTGCATTCCCACCAGCAGAGGAAGGTTGCCCCCCTTATTCTGCATCCTGACCTGCATGTCACTGTCACTTGTGTTATTGAGCGTAGCTATTCTGACAGCTGTAAGATAAAATCTTGAAGGAGATTTGATTTTGAAGAGTAGATTACATTTCCATAATGGCTAAGAATGTTGAACATTTAAGTATTTCTCAGCCATTTGAGTTCCTTCTATGGCTCTTCCTAGTGGGGAGAAATAGAATAGATGTTGGAGGTGGACTGGGGCAGGTGGGGACAGAAAGGGATGATCAGATGTGGACAGGGAGGAAAGACTGGGTTGTGGGAGAGCATTCATGGAGAGACAGATGCTATTAAGGGGCATCTGAGACATGATATGGAAACCTAACACAATGGAAATTTCCTAAAACATTTTAAGGCAGTCCTAATGAGGTCTCCTAATAATGAGGAATGCAGAGTCCCAACTGTCTAACTCTTGTCACCAAATTAGGTTTCCAGTAGTAGGACTGGGTTGTATTCAATTGATTATTTTGGCCAGGGGACCCATGGAAATCTCCAAACAAACTAGACTGTTGTTAAGACAATGAGTTGCTCTCTGAAAACCGACACTGAGGCCTCATTATTGAGGACAACACATACAGAACTCTTTGAACATTGAACATGGAGAAGTTGAGCTAGTGCCTACATGGAGCTTCACCCCCACATTCTAGTCAGTGTTTATGGTGCAGAAAGGTACTCTGCAGGCTACCAAAGGAGAAACATAAACACCAACCCAGGTACAAAACCTTTGACCTACAACCTGTTCTGCCTTATTGATGCGCAAGAGTAACAGTGGTACAGACTTGTGGGAAGAGCCAAACAATGTCTGACTGACTTATGGCCCAGTCCACAAGATGGAATTCATATCCAACACTGCATGGCTGGCCAAGAGCCAGAAACTATATAGCCAAGAGACTTAGGGTAAAACCAAACACTACTGGTCTAAAGGAAAACTATTTATAAAATGATTCCTAAGAATATTCCCATATACTCACAGAGCAGTGCCTTATTCAGTCATCATAAAAGAAGCTTCCTTCTGCAGCAGACAGGAAAAAACAAGACACATCGTCAGACATTATGCAGACAGAAAGAGAGTTCTTGGAATGCACAGCTCTAAATGGTATGTCTCCATCAAATCTCTCTTCTCCAAGATCATGAACACTATGTAAGAGGATCTGCAGAGTATAGGGATGGAGAACAGCAGGAGAACAAGTCCCTCTGAATCAATTAAGCAGGCTCATAGGAACTCACAGAGTCTGAAGCAACAGGGACAGGCCCTGCACTGGTCTGCACCAGGTCCTCTGCATATATATTGTAGCTTTCAGCTTAGTATTTTTATGGGATTCCTGAGTGTAGGAATGAGTGGGTCTCTGACTCTCATTCCTGCACTTGGGAAATTTTACTTCTATTGGGTTTAATTGTCCAACTTTGATATGATTTTTCTTTTCTCATGGTATATCATATGAGAGATGAATGTATTTTTTGTTTTTCTTTTGTTTGTTTGTTTTGTTTTGTTTTTTTGAGACAAGGTTTCTCTGTATAGCCCTGGCTGTCCTGGAACTCACTTTGTAGACCAGGCTGGCCTCGAACTCGGAAATCCGCCTGCCTCTGCCTCCCGAGTGCTGGGATTAAAGGCGTGTGCCACCATGCCCAGCAGATGTATTTTCAATAAAAAGAAAAGAGTAAAACTAAGTCAAGTCTTCCTCTTTGAAGACCTACTTATTTATTTACTTACATATTTGTGTGTTTGTGGTTGTCTTTAGGTGTGTCTTTGTGCTGTATTCATGGAGGGCCTGTGAAGACTACAAAAGGACATCAGATCTCTTGGAACTGGAGTTACAGTGATTGTGAGCCACCATGTGGTTGCTGGGAATTGAACCTAGTCCTCTCCAAGAGCTGCCATGTTCTTAGCCACTGAGGCATCTCTCTAGCCTTCAAAAGAGGGAAATCTTGTATACATAAAATCAACAATCATCCCAGGTCTTCCAGAGTATTGTGTTTGCTCCTCTTTCTTAAGCATTCATCAGTTTCAAGGGTTGTTTTTCAAACTACTTAAAAAGAACAAGAAATAACAAAGAACACCCTGCCTCTGAATCCCCTGGTTCTTGTATTTCCTAGATCCAACCAATCACAAGAAAACAAGTATCCAAAAGAACAGGTTGTACTGTGTGACACACCTGTGCAGGATGTGGACAGATGGGTTTCTTAATGCTATTTCCTAAAAAAATAACATATAACAACTGTTTACATTACAGTGAGTTATTGATCGTGAGGTATAAAGAAATGTCTATTCATCTCAGCCAAGTTTCCAAAGACCAAAGAAAGGATTCTATCCAAGTCTAAACACCTGAACCAGTCAATTTAGTATAGGAACTTTAGTGTTACTTACAGGGGAATGGATTTTCCCAATGTCCCACATCAGCATGGATCATGACTTAAGAAAGCCACCTCTCTTAGTCACATCCCCTTTCAGTCTTCTTCCTTTTATACCCATAACACCTGAAACTGGGAGAGAGCTAATGGGAGTGGGAGTTGAATTTAGTTGAGAGTCCCACCTTTCTAAGACATGATACTAATACCCTCCTTATGATTCCTACAGGCCCAACTATAACTTTATCATATTTGCATATTTTGTTACCATTATTATTAGGTCAAAGAACCATGCTTCCTTATATCTGTGGGTTGGTCATACCCAGGGAATAGTCTTTATTATATCAACTTAATGTTGGCCTCTTGTTAGATATTATAAGTAATTTAGAAGTGACTTAAGGTAGGAAGTTATACATAGATTATATTAAAATAGTACATCCTTTTTGTAAAGGACTTGAACATCTTCAGGTATGGGTAGCTGCAAGGTTTAGAGGGTATAGAACCAGTCTTCCAGGGGCACTAAGAGCTGTCTATGTATTTTGGACCACCTGTGATGATTTAAGTGTCTATTCGATACATGTGAGAGGAGCAGTTGTTGATGCCTACAAGAAACTTCAATATAGGTGTGTGTGGAAAAGCTGTGGGGAGAGGGTCTTCCAAATTCCATTCTAGATTCATCATTTTTCTGATTACATATTTTATAACAGATATAAACACATTTTTTCTTGCAGGTTAACATTAACAAAGCATACATTTTTTTAAAACTCTTCACAGTTAGCCTTTAAAGAGAATAATAGTGTATAAATGCCACATTGACATGTTGGCATTTCCAACAACTTAAGAATTCAAGGTGGCCTCAAGGACTCCCACAATTCAGAGATAGTCAGAGCTTAAAGGATGCTAGAACATTTAACATGTGGAAATATCCCTGTAAGTCTAGTTTGAAGGTCTGCTACTCTGAACATTTAATATCTGATTTCTTAAGGGTATAACATTTTAAAACCAGATTTGGAACAAAGATCTCATTAAACATTATCTGGTTAACATTCTCAAAGCAAATCAAATAAAGTGGAAAATGTCTGGGGATGTATAGATATTTCCTGGAACTGGGAGGACACCTGGTGGCCAATACTATTAAATACTTTTAAAAGAGATTTTTCATTTTAGCCTGATTCAGTAAATACAGTCACTAATTACATTGTAACTAGCTGGTCTATAAGCAGTGATTATAAAGCAACATAAAGCTTTAACTTTGTTTAGAGAAGCTATCAGAACAGAAAAAAAAAACTGGGAGCTAGTTAGCACAGTAAGATTATACTCAAGAAATCCAGGTGCTGTTAAAAAATAAAATAAAATAAAATAAAACCCAAGAAGTAAAAGTGTAGATGGAAAGGCTAGGGACACAGCTCAATGACAGAGAACACATTTAAGATGCCCGAGGCCAAAAGGTCCATCCCAAGTGCCAGCAGGAGAAGATAGACAGACAGAAAGACAGACAGTTGGAGTGGTGCAAGAGCACTGCCCACCCCACATTCTTTAGTATCTCATCCCAGTCTTCCTTAGGAGAGTGTCTGCCTGCACTTTTCATACAGCTCAGGGTAGATTTGGACCCAAATATCTCTCAACTTCACTTCTGTCATGGGAGGTGAATAGAATTAGGTCAAGATACTTTGGGAGTGGACCTTCCTCTTATCTATTGGATGAGAAACAACTTCCTTCTGCAGGTTGCTCCTCAGCCTGGAGCTGTAGGCTGTAAAAGTCCAAGAAAAAGAGTGCTGAGAAGAAGCTGACCGTAAGCAACGGTAATATCTTACCACGGGATTTGAGCACCTGGACCTACTCACACTACCTCTGGACATCCAGTAGAAAAAGTCAGTACTGCAGCAAAAGTGAAGGAATTAATAAAAAGCAAAAGCAAAAGCAAAAGAGAAACCATCAGGTAATGGGAAACAGTTTACAACTTTCATATGTAAACATATACCCATATATACAAGTATATATACAAATATGTAATAAAATTATTTAAAGATAGTTATAAAACTGACAAATAAATTATGAAATAGTTTTCTCAAGTATGAAAGTGGCCCACTGTCGCTCTGGGCTTGGGACCTTATAGGAACCCAAGAGCATCCTGCTTTCCCATGGAAACCTTGGGGGTCCCCAAAAACTAACTAGCTTGAAACCCTACCCCACCAATTCCATTCCAGTTTGATCTTCTTACCATTCTAATTGAGTCTGCCTAGGACACAGCCTGCAGAGGTGAATGTGCTTGATCCTGTAAGCTCCATTGTCTAACTCTGCTCTTGCTCTTCAATCCTGAGAAGGCTTGCAGAACCCCAAGAACGCCCTGCTTCCCTGTCTTAGGAGGCCCTAAAACTAAACAACTTGGAATCCTGCTCCAACAATTCCTTTCCACTCCAGTCTGCCAGGAACACAGGAACAGAGGTGAGTTACCAGGCATTTCATTAGCTCCATTGTCTAACTCTGGCCTCATTGTTTTGGTCCTGAGGATCCTAGCAAGTCCCCAAGAGCCTCCTACTACTCCATGGAGGCTTGAGAAGACCCCAAAGAATTAACAGCTTGGAACATAGTTCTATCAATCAAACCTTCCCTTGCCAGTGAAGTCTGCTTGAGGCACAGCCAGCAGAGTCTTCTGGCCTCCATTGTCTGGCTCAAGGCTCCTTTCTCCTTCCTGAAAAGTTCTGCTCCTATCAGGATTATCCAGCCAACACCAGCGAAAACCAGGTGCCTAAAGAACAGCCTAAGAACAAAATCAACAAGACCCAGGGCAATATGGTACCTCCAGAGTCCAGCTATCCTTCTAAAACAAATCTTGGATACCCTAATGAAATTGAAGCACAAGAAGAGGACTTTAAGTTCAATCTTATAAAGTTGATAGACCTTTAAAGGGGGCATGAATAAATCTCTTAAGGAAATACAGGAAAATACATTCAAACAGGTAGAAACATTAAAAGAAGAATCTAATAAATATAAAGGAACACAGGATACTGCAATCAAACAGGTGAAGGATATTAATAAAACTGTCTAAGACCTGAAAATGAAAAAGAAGCAATAAAGAAAACATGATATTGATGCAACCTTAGAAATAGGCAACCTTAGAAATAGACAACCCAGGAAAGAGAACAGAAATTACAGATATAAGAATGACCAACAAAATACAGGAGATGGATGACAGAATCTCAGGCATAAAAGATAAGATAAAAGAAATTAATAGATCTTGGGCGCAAAACTCGGTGGAGGGTCCCAAGGTCCCCAGAAGACTCTCAACTCGTCAGGCACCCTAGCACACTCAGGATCTTGAGATCACTGGTGAGTGGTATGCAACATCTGTTCCAAAAACCCCAGAGGGTCTTGTGCCAGCAGGAACAAGGACAAAGGAAAGCTACCCAACCAGCTGCTGGGGTTTGTTCCAGTCAGCACCAGCTCCATGCCATCTTGGGCAGAAACTGGGCAGGTCCTAGCACATCCAGGATCATGGGATCACTGAGACCAGTCTATGCAGGAAAGCACATGGGCAGCAGAAGCTACAGAGCTCCTAGGACAGGGTCACTTTGGCCCTTTATCCTCAGCCAGGAGGCAAAGCTGAGACCCAGATCCCTGGGAACCTTCCCTTCCAGAGGAGAGTCAGCCTATAGAGAGGGCTCTGACTCCAGGACTCAGGAGGTGGATCTGAGCTCCAGACCTCTGTGCACATTCCCTGAAAGAGAAGAGCTTGCCTACAGAGAGTGTTCTGACCACTGGACTCAGGAATGAGTTGAACTCCCAGGAGTGCTGACAGAGGCTAAAGAATCACAGGAGGAATAAGCACCAGCCAGAGACAGCTACAACATCTAACACCAGAGATTTCCAGATGGCGAAAGGCAAACATAAGAATCTTACTAACAGAAACCAGGACCACTGGGCCTCATCAGAACCCAGTATGCCCCCACAGCAAGTCGTGGATACCTTAACACACCCAAAAAGCAAGATTTGAATTTAAAATCATATCTTGTGATGCTGATAGAGGAATTTAAGAAGGGCAATAATAACTCACTCAAAGAAATGCAGGAGAACACTGATAAACAGATAGCAGTCCTTAAAGAATTACAGGAAAACACTGCTAAACATGTAGAAGTCCTTAAAGAGGAAACTCAAAAATCCCTTAAAGAATTACAGGAAAACACAACCAAACAGGTGATGGAATTGAACAAAACCATCCAAGACCTAAAAAGGGAAGTAGAAACAATAAAGAAAACCCAAAGTGAGACAACTCTAGAGAAAGAAACCCTAGGAAAGAAATCAGGAACCATAGATGTGAGCATCAGCAACAGAATAAAAGAGATGGAAGAGAGAATCTAAGGTGCAGAAGATTCCATAGAGAACATGGACACAACAATCAATGAAAATGCAAAATGCAAAAAGATCTTAACCCAAAACATCCAGGAAATCCAGGACACAATAACAAGACCCAACCTACGGATAATAGAGTAGATGAGAATTAAAATTTTCAACTTAAAGGGCCAGTAATTATCTTCAAAAAAATTATAGAAGAAAACTTTCCTAACCTAAAGAAAGAGATGCCCATGTAGAAGCCCACAGTACTCCAAATAGACTGGACCAGAAAAGAAATTTCTTCTGACACATAATAATTGGAACAACAAATGCACTAAATAAAGATAGAATATTAAAAGCAGTAAGGGAAAAATGTCAAGTAACATATAAAGGTAGGCCTATTAGAATTACACCAGACTTCTTACCAGAGACTAGGAAAGCCAGAAGATCCTGGGCAGATGTTATACAGACCCTAAAAGAACACAAATGCCAGCCCAGGCTACTATACCTGGCAAAACTCTCAATTACTCTAGATGGAGAAACCAAAGTATTCCATAATAAAAACCAAATTCACATAATATCTTTCCATGAATCCTGCCCTTCAAAGGATAGTAAAGGGAAAATGCCAACACAAGGAGGGAAATTACGCCTTAGAAAAAGCCCAGGGACACAGGAACCCAGCCCCAGCACTTCCGGGAAGACCTCAAACTGCACCCCCCCCCCAGCCCCTGAGCAGGGTCCTGCTGCTTCTCACAGTCAGACACCCATCCCATCCGGCCTGTGCTGACTAGTTTTGTGTCAACTTGACACAAGCTGAAGTTATCACAGAGAAAGGAGCTTCACTTGAGGAAATGCCTCCATGAGATCCAGCTGTAAGGCATTTTCTCAATTAGTGATCAAGGGGAAAGGAACCCTTGTGGGTTGTACCATCTATGGGCTGGTAGTCTTGGGTTCTATAAGAGAGCAGGCTGAGCAAGCCAGGGGAAGCAAGCCAGTAAGGAACATCCCTCCATGACTTTCTGCATCAGCTCCTGCTTCCTGGCCTGCTTGAGTTCCAGTCCTGACTTCCTTAGTGATGAACAGCTGTATGGAAGTGTAAGCTGAATAAACCCTTTCCTCCCCAACTTGCTTCTTGGTCATGATGTTTGTGCAAGAATAGAAACCCTAAGACACAGCCCCAGCATGGGGTGCACGAAGTCAAACTTCCCGCCTCTACCTCCATGAGCAGCCCTAGCCCTGTGGCAGCCAGACTCAGGGCACCCATTTTAACTCATACCTTCCCTTAAGATTTGGTCTAGATGGGTTTGCCAGTCATATGGATAAAAAAAAAAAAAACTGCCTATGGAAACGCTGTTTGAAAAACTTTAGGAAATACTATGAAGTCTACTTGTTGAGGTCAGGTAGTACCTTTCATTACGTTACTCCAGGAAGTATGGGGTTTTAACAACTGACCCTTCCCCCAGGGGACACAAGTGCTTTTGCCTCCTTGATGATGGAGACAGACTCTGTACCTGGAAGGACATGTGAACTCAACCATCTGTCTGGCACTACCACATGGCACAGGCTGATAAGGGACTTATTTCTAGGAGTAGAAGGGGCACCATTTCTTAAATTTATCAAGATGACTTGAGATTGAAAGGGGACACTGACTTATTGAAATCCTATCCAGAAGAGCAGTCCCAATCACTTGTGAGAAGCACCAGAAAGAAAGGGGCCTGGCTCTCTCATTTGAATCTCATAAACAGGTCCCTACATGGCAATGGCCCCCCCTGACTTGTCATCTGGATAATCATTATGAGGGCCAAGGAACCAATGTGCAGAAAATCCCTATCTCAGGTGTGCAGCTTGACTCATTCTTCACTGTTGACAGAGCCTATTCAAACTGCCTGCCCTGTTTACCCAGTAGGACCTGCTGCCCATCCATCTCTTCATTCACTTTTGCAACTCAACTCCCACCCTGTAGCATAATCCCAGATTCAGCAGCTGAATCTCTCCAACAAGACTCGCATCTCAGCTTTGTTTCTTAATCTATCAGTACAGTTTCTGTCAGTTCCCTGTGTACTAGGTGCTCTTCTATCCCTGAGATTTAAAAGCCCATGTCCAAGACAACTTATAGAAAACAAGAGTTTGTTTAGGCTCTCATGACTCCATGCTGGCAGAGAAAAAGCATGGTGGCAGGAACCCGACACTGAGGCTTGTGTCTCAAACCGAAAACCCAGAGTAGAGGGAGTGACCTATAAATGTGACAGTCTTTAAACGCTCACAGGCCATCTTAGTGATTTACTTTCTCCAGCAAGGCCACACCTCCCAATCCTTTTCAAATGAGGGCAAGGTATTCAAATACTCTAGACTATGGAAGATACCTCATTCAAAACACCATACCCTGATTTCTGGGAATCTTTGAAGCTTGCTGCAGCCTCCCAATCCTTTACAGCCATTCTGTAACCCACATATATAACCATATATAACAATTACTATACATGTGTACTATATAACTTGAAAGTTAATATTAGTGATTAGTTTAGGAACAAACTAAACTGTACTCTCCTTAGCCAAAGCTATCAATAAGAGCAGGGATATTTGGCAAATTGATTATCTTTGGAAGTGTTATACCTGTGACCTATTGAGATGGCTCAGAGGACAAAGGCACTTGTCACCAAGACTGATGACATGGGTCCAGTCACCCAAATCCACACTGGGGAAGGAGAAAGCTGACTCCTACAGGTTGTCTCTCTGATGTCCACATGCACACTGTGACAAGTGCATGACCACACACACACTTACACCTGCAGACACATTCACATACACACACTTGCACGCACGCACACACATACACAGACACGTACACACTCATATACACATATACATGCAGACACACCCACAGACATATACACATTCATACACACGTATACATGCAGACACACCCACAAACATGTACACACACACACACACACACACACACACACACATGTAAAAACATTCTTGTAAAGTGCCAAACCATGTGAATGTGCTCAATAAATTCTGCCATTGCATAAAGACACAAATGTGTTCATCCATATTTCACGCATGATGCTACACAGCAGGTATCTGGAGCAATGGTCTTTTGGGGACCATTATCTGGGATAGTGCTCTGCTCTGGTCTCTGGCCACTGCCCACACTTACTACATTGTAGTGAATTCTATCTTCTACACTAAAGTAAACTTCCTTGGTGTTAGAAAAATAAAGAACAAACATCATAGAGTCATCACAATAAATGCAAAAGAGTAACAAGAAGTTGATAGGACTTAGTAAGTAATCTTAATAACTTCCTACTGCCCTCTGCTTCACTGAGTGTGCTATCAAAAGAATCTATGATGAAAATTCCCATTTACATCTAGAAGTAAAAGAGAGGGAGGGGGAAACAAAGCAAAAAGATTCAAGCACACATACAAGGTATGTACAGACACCATCATGCACTCTTCCTTGGGAACCAGAAATGAGACATTACCACCAAACCCATTCAACATTGTACTGGATGGAAACTAACAAAAAGATTAAAATTAGTAAAATTAGTACTGGAGAGGTGGCCAGTGGGTTAAGAGCCCAGTAATAGATTGCAGGCCCCTCTTCTGTTGAGGCTTGTTGGCCTATGGCAGCAAAAGTCTATTCATCAGATGGATATGGTGACACACACATGACGGAGGCAGAGGCAGATGGAGTTCTATTAGTCTGAGGCCAGCATGATTTAGATAGTGAGTTCTAGGCCAGCCAAAGGTACATAGCAAGACCTTGTTTCAAATAATAAATAAATAAATAGATAGATAGATAGATAGATAGATAGATAGATAGATAGATAGATAGATAGATATTTTTAAAATGTTCAGTTGTCACTGAGTGCTTGAATCTCTCATGCATTTTGAATGATAAAATGTACTTCCAAGGTTTTAAAACTGTGTCCCAGGGTCCCCTGAGACCAGTCTGTGCAGTTCAGCTCACAATCTGTGGAGGGTGAGTGATCAGACTGAAAAAGCGACACAGTTTCTGGAACAGGCAGAAGAGACACAGCTTCTGGAACAGACCCCTGTTTCAGGCTCCAGACATCCAGGCACCTTCCCTGCCATAGGAGAGGTGGTTGCCCAGGAGGGCTCTGAACCCCCAGAGCCAGTCAGGAAGCCATCTTGTCTCTGTGGTCCCTCGGAGACCAGTCTGCACAGATCAGCTCAAGGACTGCAAAGGTGAGTGGGCATACTGCAGAAGCAACACAGCTTCTGGGACAGACCCCAGTTTCAGACTCCAGACATCCGGGCACCTTCCCCACCAGAGGAGAGGTGACCACCTGGGAGGGCTCTGAACTCCAGAGGAGGTGAGGGAAAGATCTTGTGTCTTGGGTCCCTCTGAGACCAGTCTGTGCAGGTGAGCGTGCAGACTGCAGAGGCAACACACCTTCTGGGACAGGCCCTGTTTCGGGCCTTCATCTTCAGCCGGGAGGCAGGTCTGAATGCCAGACCTCTGTGCACCTTCCCTGCAAGAGGAGAGCTTGCCTGAAGAGAGTACTCGAACCACTAAAACTCAGAAGAGTGCTGGACTCCCAAGCCAGCTGACAGAGGCTAACAGAATCATAGGAGGAACAGGTTCCAGCCAGAGACAACTAAAACAACTAATACCAGAGATTACCAGATGGCAAAAGGCAAACATAAAAATCTTACCAACAGCTGAATAGTACTCCATTGTGTAAATATACCAATTTTTTTTATCCATTCCTCTGTTGAGGGACATCTGGGTTCTTTCCAGTTTCTGGCTATTATGAATAAGGATGCTATGAACATAGTGGAACATGTGTCCTTATTACTAGATGGAATATCTTCTGGATATATGCCCAGTAGAGGTATCGCAGGATCTTCCGGCAGTACTATGTCCAATTTTCTGAGGAACCGCCGGGCTGATTTCCAGAGTGGTTGAAACAGCTTGCATTCCCACCAACAGTGGAGGAGTGTTCCCCTTTCTCCACATCCACGCCAGCATCTGTTGTCACCTGAATTTTTGATCTTAGCCATTCTTACTGGTGTGAGGTGGAATCTCAGGGTTGTTTTGATCTGCATTTCCTTGATGATTAAGGATGTTGAACATTTTTTCAAGTGCTTCTCAGCCATTCGGTATTCCTCAGTTGAGAATTCTTTGTTTANTATATACTATCATATCATCTGCAAATAGCGATAATTTGAGTTCTTCCTTTCCAATTTGTATCCCCTTGACCTCCTTTTGTTGTCGAATCGCTCTGGCTAGGACTTCAAGTACTATATTGAATAGGTAGGGAGAAAGTGGGCAGCCTTGTCTGGTCCCTGATTTTAGTGGGATTGCTTCCAGTTTCTCTCCATTTAGTTTAATGTTGGCCACTGGTTTGCTGTAGATTGCTTTTATCATGTTTAGGTAAGGGCCTTGAATTCCTGATATTTCCAAGATGTTATATCATGAATGGGTGTTGGATTTCGTCGAGTGCTTTCTCAGCATCTATCCCACCTCAGCCAGTCCGTCCTGGATATCCCAACACACCCAAAAAGCAAGACTTAGATTTAAAATCATATCTCATGATGCTGGTAGAGGACCTTAAGAAGAGCATTAATAACTCACTTAAAGAAATACAGGAGAACACTGCTAAACAGGTAGAACTCCTTAAAGAGGAAATGAAAAATCCCTTAAAGAATTACAGGAAAACACAACTAAACAGGTAATAGAATTGAACAAAACCATCCAATACCTAAAAAGGGAAGTAGAAACAAAAAAGAAAACCCAAATTGAGACAATCTGGAGATAGAAACCCTAGGAAAGAAATCAGGAACCATAGATGTGACCATCAGCAACAGAATAAAAGAGATGGAAGAGAGAATCTCAGGTGCAGAAGATTCCATAGAGAACGAGGGCACAACAATCAAAGAAAATACAAAATGCAAAAAGATCCTAACTTAAAGCATCTGGGAAATCCAGGACACAATGAGGAGATCAAACATACAGATAATAGGGGTAGATGAGAATGAATATTTTCAACTTAAAGGGCCAGCAAATATCTTCCAAAAAATTATAGAAGAAAACTTCCCAAATGTAAAGAACATACTAGAAGTCTACAGAACTCCAAATATAATGGACCAGAAAAGAAATTCCTCCTGACACATAATAATGAGAACAACAAATGCACTAAATAAGGACAGAATATTAAAAGCAGTAAAGGAAAAAGTCAAGTAACATATAAAGGAAGGCCTACTAGAATTACACCAGACTTCTCAGCAGCAACTATGAAAGCCAGAAGATCCTGGACAGATGTTATACAGAACCTAAGGGAACACAAATGCCAGCCGAGGCTGCTATATACAGCAAAACTCTCAATTACCATAGATGGAGTAACCAAAGTATTCCATGACAAAACCAAATTCACACAATACCTTTCCACAAATCCAGCCCTTCAAAGGATAATAATGGGAAAACACCAACACAAGGACAGAAACTACACCCTAGAAAAAGCAAGAAAGTAATCCTTCAACAAACCTAAAAGAAGACAGCCACAAGAACAGAATCCCAACTTTAACAACAAAAATAACAGGAAGCAACAATTACTTTTCTTTAATTTCTCTTAACATCAATGGACTCAATTCCCAAATAAAAACACACAGATTATTAGACTGGCTACCCAAACAGGACCCAACATTTTACTGCTTACAAGAAACCCACCTCAGGAAAAAAGACAGACACTACCTCAGGTGAAAGGCTGGAAAATTTTCCAAGCAAGTGATCCAAAGAAACAAGCTGGAGTAAATATTCTAATATCGAATAAAATTGACTTTCAACCCAAAGTTATCAAAAAAGATAAGGAGGGGCACTTCATACTCATCAAAGGTAAAATCTACCAAGATGAACTCACAATTCTGAATATCTATGCTCCAAATGCAAGAGCAGTCACATTCATTAAAGAAACTTTAGATGCACACATTGCACCTCACATAATAATAGTAGGAGATTTTAACACCCCACTCTCACCAATGGACAGATCCTGGAAACAGAAACTAAACAGAGACACATGGACACTTACAGAAGTTATGAAACAAATGGATTTAATAGATATCTACAGAACATTTTATCCTAAAACAAAAGGATATACCTTCTTCTCAACAGCACATGTTACCTCCTCCAAATTGAGCATATAATCAGTCACAAAATAGGCCTCAACAGATACAAAAATATTGAAATTATACCATGAATCCAATCAGATCACCACGGACTAAGGTTGATCTTCAATAACAGCATAAATAATAGAAAGCCAGCATTCATGTAGAAACTGAACAGCATCTACTCAATGATACCTTGGTCAAGGAAGAAATAAAGAAAGAAATTTGCCGGGCATGGTGGTACCCGCCTTTAATCCCAACACTTGGGGGGCAGAGGCAGGCAGATTTCTGAGTTTGAGGCCAGCCTGGTCTACAAAGTGAGTTCCAGGACAGCCAGAGCTATACAGAGAAACCCTGTCTCAAAAAACAAAACAGAAAAAAAGAAAGAAAGAAATTAAAGACTTGTTAGAGTTTAATAAAAATGAAGCTACAACATACCCAAATTAATGGGACAGAATGAAGGCAGTCCTAAGAGGAAAACTTATAGCCCTGAGTGCTTCCAAAAAAAGACTAGAGAGAGCATACACTAGCAGCCTGACAGCACACCTAGAAGCTCTAGAACAAAAGGAAGCAAATTCACCCAAGAGGAGTAGACAGCAGGAAATAATCAAACTCAGGGCTGAAATCAACCAAGTGGAACCAAAAAGAACTATTCAAAGAATGAACCCAACCAGGAGCTGGTTCTTTGAGAAAATCAATGAGATAGATAAACCCTTAGCCAGACCAAATACAAGGCAAAGAGACAGTATTCTAATTAGCAAAATCAGAAATGAAAAAGGAGACATAACAACAGATACTGAGGAAATCCAAAACATCATCAGATCCTACTACAAAAGGCTATACTAAAGAAAACTAAAAAACCTGGATGAAATGGACAACTTCCTAGACAGATACCAGGTACCAAAGTTAAATCAGGATCAGATTAACATCTAA
Source organism: Mus minutoides (assembly GCA_902729485.2). Classification (NCBI taxonomy): domain Eukaryota; kingdom Metazoa; phylum Chordata; class Mammalia; order Rodentia; family Muridae; genus Mus; species Mus minutoides. Next base: position 1,444,677 of record LR749501.1, read on the forward strand.
ACAGTCCCATTTCCCCTAAAGAAATAGAAGCATTCATCAATAGTCTCCCAACCAAAAAAAGCCCAGGACCAGATGGGTTTAATGCAGAGTTCTATCAGACCTTCAAAGAACACCTAATTCCAACTCTCCTCAAATTATGCCACAAAATAGAAACAGAAGGTACTCTACCCAATTCATTCTAAGAAGCCACAAATACTCTGATACCTAAACCACAAAAAGAGCCAACAAAGAAAGAGAACTTCGAACCAATTTCTTGTATAAATATCGATGAAAAAATACTCAATAAAATCCTCCCAAACCGAATCCAAGAAGACATCAAAATGATCATCCATCATGACCAAGTAGGCTTCATCCCAGGGATGCACTAATGGTTTAATATACGGAAATCCATCAACGTAATTCACTATATAAACAAGCTCAAAGTCAAAAACCACATTATCATCTCCTTAGATGCTGAGAATGCGTTTGACTAAATTCAACACCCATTCATGATATAACGTCTTGGAAATATCAGGAATTAAAGGTCCATACCTAAACATAATAAAAGCAATCTACAGCAAACCAGTAGCCAACATCAAACTAAATGGAGAGAAAATTGGAGCAATCCCACTAAAATCAGGGACTAGACAAGGCTGCCCACTTTCTCCCTACCTATTCAATATAGTACTTGAAGTCCTAGCCAGAGCGATTCGACAACAAAAGGAGATCAAGGAGATACAAATTGGAAAAGAAGAAGTCAAAATATCACTATTTGCAGATGATATGATAGTATATATAAGTGACCCTAAAATTTCCGCCAGAAAACTCCTAACCCTGATAAACAGCTTCATCGCAGTAGCTGGATATAAAATTAACTCAAACAAATCAATGGCCTTTCTCTACACAAAGGATAAATGGGCTGAGAAAGAAATTAGAAAAACAACACCCTTCACAATAGTCACAAATACTATAAAATACCTTGGTGTAACTCTAACTAAGGAAGTGAAAGATCTGTATGACAAGAACTTCAAGTCTCTGAAGAAAGAAATTGAAGATCTCAGAAGATGGGAATATCTCCAATGCTCAAGGATTGGCAGGATTAATATAGTCAAAATGGCTATCATGCCAAAAGCAATAAACAGATTCAGTGCAATCCCCATCAAAATTCCAACTCAATTCTTCACTGAGATAGAAAGGGCAATTTGCAAATTCATCTGGAATAATAAAAAAGCCTAGGATAGCAAAAACTATTCTCAACAATAAAAGAACCTCTGGTGGAATCACCATGCCTGACCTCAAGCTGTACTACAGAGCAATTGTGATAAAAACTGCATGGTACTGGTACAGAGACAGACAGGTAGATCAATGGAATAGAGTTGAACAGCCAGAAATGAACCCACACACCTATGGTCACTTGATCTTTGACAAGGGAGCTAAAACCATCCAGTGGAAAAAAGACAGCATTTTCAACAAATGGTGCTGGCACAACTGGTAGTTATCATGTGGAAGAATGTGAATTGATACATTCTTATCCCCTTGTACAAAGCTCAAGTCTAAGTGGATCAAGGAACTCCACATAAAACCAGAGACAGTGAAATTTATAGAGAAGGTTGGGAAAAGCCTCGAAGATATGGGCACTGGGGGAAAAATTCCTAAACAGAACAGCAATGGCTTGTGCTGTAAGATCAAGAATTGACAAATGTGACCTCATGAAATTGCAAAACTTCTTTAAGGCAAAAGACACTGTCAATTAAACAAAAAGGACACCAAGAGATTGGGAAAGGATTTTTACCAGTCCTAAATCTGATAGGGGACTAATATGCAATATATACAAAGAGCTCAGGAAGCTGGACTCTAAAAATTCAAATAACCCTATTAAAAATTGGGGTACATATCTAAACAATGAATTTTCAACTGAGGAATACCAAAGACCTGAGAAGCACCTGAAAAAATGTTCAACATCCTTAATTATCAGGGAAATGCAAATCAAAACAACCCTGAGATTCCACCTCACACCAGTCAGAATAGCTAAGATCAAAAATTCAGGTAATAGCAGTTGCTGGCAAGGATGTGGAGAAAGAGGAACACTCCTCCATTACTGGTGGGATTGCAGGCTTGTACAACCACTCTGGAAATCAGGCTGGCAGTTCCTCAGAAAATTGGACATAGTACTACTGGAAGATCCAGCAATACCTGTCCTGGGCACATACCCAAAAAATCTTCCAACTGGTAATAAGGACACATGCTCCATTATGTTCATAGCAGCCTTATTTATAATAGCCAGAAGCTGGAAAGAACCCAGATGTCCCTCAACAGAGGAATGAATACAGAAAATGCTGTACATTTACACAATGGAGTACTACTCCAATAATAAAAACAATGAATTTATGAAATTCTTGGGCAAATGGATGCATCTGGAGGATATCATCCTGAGTGAGGTAACGCAATCGCAAAAGAAGTCACTTATTTTCACTCGCTGATAAGTGGATATTAGCCCAGAAACTTAGAATACCCAAGATACAATTTGCAAAATACAAGAAAATCCAGAAGAACAAGACCAAAGTGTGGATACTTTATTCTTTCTTAGAATAGGGAACAAAAGTTATAGAGACAAAGGATGGACCATCCAGAGACTACCCCACCCAGGGGTCTATCTCATAATAAGCCACCAAACCAGACACTATTGCATATGCCAGCAAGATTTTGCTGAAAGGACCCTGATGTAGCTGTCTCGAGTGAGGCTATGCCAGTGCCTGGCAAATACAGAAGTGGATGCTCACAGTCATCTATAGGATGGAACTCAGTGCCCCCAATGGAGGAGTTAGAGAAAGTACCCAAGGAGCTGAAGGGGTCTGCAACCCTATAGGTGGAATAACAATATGAACTGACCAGTACCCCCAGAGCTCGTGTCTCTAGCTGCATATGTAGCAGAATATAGCCTAGTCGGCCATCATTGGGAAGAGAGGCCCCTTGGTCTTGCAAACTTTATATGTCCCAGTACAGGGGAATGCCTGAGCCAAGAAGGTTGAGTAGGTGGGCAGGGGAGCAGGGCGGGGGGAGAATATAGGGAACTTTTGGGAGAGCATTTGAAATGTAAATAATGAAAATATCTAATAAAAATATTTTCAAAAAAGAGGAAAGTTAAATAACATCAGGCAACAGAATGCTTCCAAAATAAACATTAAACAGAGGAAAAAAAAACTGTCCCAGAAAATGGACCCTGAATAACCTAGGTAGAAACTAGGAATGTTTGACAGTTGCTTTCTGCTCCTTCCTTCCCTTTGAACTGCTTTACATCTTCTAGCATGTGGCCTATCTCACTCATGGCCACTAGATGGCTCTCTACTCTAAAACTCTTGCTCTGTTTCTTTTCCACCAGGCAAAATGTTTGCTTTGTTCTTATGCTCACCAAAGGTGTTCAGAACACGTAATTAATAAGTCAACAGAGTAATGTTTTAAGTAAAAAGAACATCTGTTACAACTGGAATTTTCTACTACATTAGAGCAAGATTCCCAACCGTGAATAAAAAAGGAAAAGCTGCCATCTCTCCCCTCTCTTCACTATAGCTCCCTCCACATTCCTTGCTAGAAGTTTGGTCCTGATATCTTCCACTGTGTGTCCTCAGGTGGCAGTTTTGGAAAATGGATGAAATTAGTAAGAAGGAGACATTGGAAGTTTGGAAAGGCCACTTGGGGGAGTAATAATGAGTGATAACAAATAGGTATTGGGTAGCAGGTACTAGGTATTGGGTAGCAAGTAGTGCGTAGTGGGTAACAGGTATTGGGTAGCAGATATTGGGTAGTGGGTAGCAGATAGTGGGCAGTGATAGTGGGCAGTGATAGTGGGCAGCAGGTAGCAGATAGTGGGCAGTGATAGTGGGCAGTGATAGTGGGCAGTGATAGTGGGCAGTGATGTGGGCAGTGATAATGGGCAGTGATAGTGGGTAGCATATAGTGGGCAGCAGATAGTGGGCAGCAGATAGTGGGCAGTGATAGTGGGCAGTGATAGTGGGCAGTGATAGTGGGCAGTGATAGTGGGCAGTGATAGTGGGCAGTGATGTGGGCAGTGATGTGGGCAGTGATGTGGGCAGCAGGTAGTAGCTATGAGTAGTGAGACCCAATCCATCCCTCTTTCTCTTTTTCACTTCCAAGTTGTCATTAGGGTAGTGGTTTGGTTTACCGTATGATTTCCCACTATATTTTAATATGCTCCTCTTCATAGGCCCCAAAGCAAGCACACTAACCATTCCCGGATAAGATCTTCAAACTTTTGAGCTAATATAAAGTTTTCAAGTTGATCATTCTTGGATATTTTGTTATAACAATGCAAAACTGGTTAATACCTCTCTCTGTGTGTCTCCTTCTTTTCTTTCTCCCTTTCCATTCTTCTCCCTTTCTTCTTTTCTTTCCTTCTCTCTTTACAATATTCTCCACCCCTGAGTGAGTTACATTAAAAACTACTGCATCTCCTTTTTTTTTTAAATTTCTTCTGTTCATTCTCATTATTTACTTGTTACTTTGAGACAGTGTCACAGATGGATCCTTCACTGTTGAGCCACACCTCCAGTGTCTCCATTTCCTTATCTGTAGAAAGAAAAATTTACCTTACTTTTTAAATAGTCGACGAGTAGGACATTTAAAGCCATACTCAAAAATGTGTTGTGCGGTCAGTAAATATTAGTAACAATTCTAATGGTTTCTGTTACCATAAAGTGGAGCAAATATAACACTAAAGAGATGGAGCAAGGAGGTGCTTGACTTATTGTCGTTCTCTATGTAGAAGCTTCTCCTTAAGATCTGTTTGGATTGAGTCATAGGTTTCCATGGTTACACAGACCTGCATCCAGACTTACAGAGTCTGCATAGATATTTTCTATAACCCACTGCAAGTTTCCTTGTGGTAATCCAGGGGAGAGAGGTAGTCTGGGTGTTTACAGACTTCTTAGAGGCTGGTACAGGAATTCAGGATGGTCACACACACACACACACACACACACACACACACACACACGGAGTGGTGCGTTTAGAGTGGTAGGCTTTGAGCTTACCAATATAATACACAGGCTTTCTAAATACAACCCATGCTATATATATATATATATATATATATATATATATATATATATATATATATATATATATATAAAGGTGATTTAGAGCTATGCTTCACCTTCCATCCCTGCTTTGCTTGTCTCAGAAGGACCTGCTGCCCTTCTTCCATGTGCTTTCAAATTGTCTGAAAATTTGAAGAGTTTTATCTTGGGATAGAAACATCTTCCCCCACTTCCACCCCAAACCCTGGGAACAGAAAGTGACTGTAAATGAGTTACCATGACTTTACAGCTGAACTGACCTTATTGTTAGTTCTAACTGTTGGGAGCAACCTTGTTTGAATGTTAACTAACTACCTTGTCAGCCTTAAGTGCTAAATTACAAATTCTTGGCCTTAGTGGAAAAGTACTAGCTTAGTTAAGATTTCTGTGCTAAAAGTTGAGGCCTCTGTAAGAAAGTACTTCCCCCAGTTAAGAACAAATAACTATGCATCTGTGGACAGGTACCTAGCAATTCTCTCTGTTCTGTTCTTCCTGCTGAACCTTTTACCTAGCCAATATCCTGCTTCTGGGAACAAGTGTATTCCCCCAGAAACAAAGTGAATCTGCGTCATCCCCCTCCCCATATCCTGCTTCTATTGGGTATAAAACCTGCCTGGGAAAAATAAAATTTGTCAGCTTGATCAATCAGACTTGCTGTCCGTTCTTTGTGTGTCTTGTCCCCCATTCTCTCCACAGGTGGTTCCTCAGATCCTGTTCATCAATTGCTCACAGGGATCAACAACAGCTCCTGTTTCTCAAGGCTAATGGATGGTGCTACCTCCTGTGATGATGAAGTCCTGTGAGGACTACAAGCTTCATTCTCATCTTCCTCTTCCTCCTTCATAAAACTTCACATAACCCAGGGTGACCTTCTTCCTCACTTCAGGGCTTACAGGTATCTGCTCGGGTTAAATGATCCACCTTAAAGCAATTCTTGTTGCCATATTCTAGTTTTATATTTCCATTCTGTGGTTTCCCGATGAACTAGAGTTCCAGACTAAATATGAAGCAGAAGCAAAGCACTTACTTCCCTAATTCCTGACTGAAGGGATGTGTGTAGTCATGTCACAGAAGTGCCATCACAGCTGTAGCCACAGAAGTGCCATACCTTCTCCACCAAGATACTCTGAACCCTAGAGCTGTGAGCCCTGGGCTGCACCAGATCCACCCTCCTTGAGCCGCTTTTGTCAAGTATCTGGTTGCAACAGCAAGAAAGTGGCTAATACAATAGCGATCAGTCCTAGCCATTTCCAGGCAAGTCTGTCTTCTTAGAAATTTGTTTATCCCACTTTGATTATCTAATATGTTGAAACAATTATTTATAGTAATCCCTTACAATCATCTCTGGTTCTGTAGCATTAGTCCTGGTGTGTTCTTTCATCCCTAATCTCAGCATCATCTTTCTTTTTTTATTATTAGATATTTTCTTAATTTACATTTCAAATGCTATCCTGAAAGGTCCCTATACTCTCCCCCACTACCCTGCTCCCCTACCCACCCACTCCCAGTATCATCTTTCTTTCTGCCTCTTTCTTTCTTTCTCTCTCTTTCTTTCTTTCTTTCTTTCTTTCTTTCTTTCTTTCTTTGTTTCTTTCTTTCTTTCTTCTTTCTATCTATCTATCTTTTTACTTATTCAGTTTAGTGAATCATTTATCAATTTTGTTGATCCTTTAAAGGAGCCAAGATTTAGTTTTCTCAAATTTTCAAACTATCTTAAGAAAAAAAAAAATAGATATTTGAAAAAAATAAATAGGAGACATTGGGTGTGGTTTCTAGTACTCACATTAGATGGCTCCTAACTACTGGTAACTCCAGATCTAGGGGCCCAACACCCTGTTCTAGTTTCTACAGGCATTTACACCTATATACAGAGACAATATGCAATAAATAAATATTTCTAAATGAGAGATATAAAAGGTAGCACGATTAAAATTGTTAGTAAAAGTTGTCTGCCATGGAACGCTGAGGGTACACTGGATTTTACCAGACAAGTAAAGATGAGATAGTTCTGAAACTGAAATGCACACAAGAGTATGGAACAATTCCTAGCTCTTTTAATATGTCTAATAGTATCCCTTTATAATGCCAGACAAAACTATCACAAGAAAGGAAACTGTATACCAATATCCCCAGGAATGGCACACATATCCTCAGAAATATTAACAGACTAAATCCAACCATGCATGTTAAGGAGTAAACATTATCTATCCAAATAGAGTATCTATTTGTTACATGTAGGAACGAAGTGCCAGAGCATGCTGCAGTTCAAGAGAAGCTAGACAGTAAAGCTAGACCTTGTAATAGAAGCAAGAAGACCACGTCTATCTATGGAAAATATCCGCAAAAATGTGTAAGAGCTTTTGATTGTAGAACCGGAAGTAAATATAGAGATGAGCCTAGAGCGATAAGTAAGGAAGTACCCAATCCCCTCAAACCCAATAGTGAGGATGTCTCACAGGGACACAAGAGTTAACTGAAAGAGCTCTCAGTGCACAGAGCATGGATAACTAAACAAAATCTGTAATGAAGTACTAGCCTGAAGTTCAAAATGAAAGTGAATACGCAAAAGCCTCTGTTGGTATAAATTAGTAGGAGGAGATAGAGTAATTTCTCATTCCAGATGATCTGTGTTGTCATTAGGTCCCAGTAAGGTGATTGCAATATAATGATCAATGGTAAGAAGAGAAAATAAACACTTCCATCATGGAAAACCCTGAGGTCCTACTTCAGATCAGGGTTAACATCATCAAAGACAAGTCTTGTTCATAGTACTCTATCTTCACAGTCTTCCTGCCTAAAGGCCTGTTTATGATAAGAGAAACAAACTCAAGGACAGTGTAAATAGTCATTAACTATTTCTCCTGAGGTCAGTGCCATCAGATTAAGGAGTGCCTGGAAACACTGGAGGAAGACAGTGGAATCAAGAGGACAGTGGAGCTGAGGACTAACTAAATGTGGTGCTGGATACTGGGCAGGATCCTGAGACAAAAGATGAACAGGCAAGCACAATGGGACTCTGCATCAAGAACAGACCTCAGACAATAACATCATGACACTGTCTCCTTAACTATGACCAACGTGCCTTAGTAGGATGTTCATAACAAGGGGAGTTAGTGTGGGCCATGTGTAAGCCTCTGTACTGGCTAGTTCTGTGTCAACTTGACACAGGCTGGAGTTATCACAGAGAAAGGAGCTTCAGTTGGGAAAATGCCTCCATGAGGTCCAGCTATATGGCTTTTTCTCAATTAGTGATCAAGGGGGTAGGTCCCCTTGTGGGTGGTGTCATCCCTGGGCTGGTAGTCTTGGGTTCTATAAGAGAGCAGGCTGAGCAAGCCAGTGGAAGCAAGCCAGTAAAGAACATCCTTCCATGGCTTCTGCATCAGCTCCTGCTTTCTGACCTGCTTGTGTTCCAGTCCTGACTTCCTTGGTGATGAACAGCAATGTGAAAGTGTAAGCTGAATAAACCCTTTCCTCCCCAAGTGCTTCTTGGTCATAATGTCTGTGCAGAAATAGAAACTCTGACTAAGACAAATTGGTACCAGCATATTCCTGTGACAACCTGACCATGGTTTGGGGAGGACTGTGGAAGGACTTTGAAACTTTGGGCTAGAAGGTCCATTCTGTGTTAAGAGCTTTTGTCAGATGTTGTGTAGGAGCTTGGAAGATAATGTTGAGAACAGTGCAGAAGATGGAGGCCTGGCTTGTGAAATTTCAGAGGGAAGATTAAAGACTTTTTCAGGGCCATTGCTATTTTGATTGTGAAGTTTCTTTGGTTCTGGTTAGCTGGGGCTGAAGAATTAGCTGTGATTAACAAGATACCAGAACTACTAAAGTGAAACCTTTGCATTACTGGGACTATTGATGCTGGTTAGCTGGAGCTAAGAAAATAGCGGTGATTAAGAAGAGAGCAGCATCATTGAGGTGACATCTTCTGGGAAGTGTTTTCTGAGAGTACAGAGGCTGTGTTCCAGAGTTAGCCAAAGTTGTACCTCACGCAGCAGCTGGACTTGGTAATGTGGAAGAGTTACCTAGGTGGTACTGGTTTTGAAGGCATGAAGGAGACATGCAGAGCAGCTGAGGATCAGCACTGTGAGAGGCCACGGAAGGCCATTGGTGAAGGTGCAGCCTCAGTTGCAATTGATGGCCCAAAACTGAAGCGGTCATGCAAAGGAGTTGAGGTTTGGCACCATGAAGAGAGCCTATGAGAAGCTATTGGTGAAGCCTAGTTACATTGGAAGACAGCAGCATTTGGGAGATGCCAGTACCATGAGATGACCACCAAAAACAGCAGCAGCAGTGGAGTACAGGCAGCTGGAGCCTAGAAGACAACGTGTGTGCTACAAAGGGCATGGCTGGAGAAGTGACCCAAGCCCTTGGAGGAGTCAGAAGATCCGTGAGTTGGATCCCAGACATTGAACAGTTGGAGTTTCATTTTTGCTTTTGATTGTGACTGTGCTCTGATGTTTTTCCCTCATGAAGGAAGTATTTTAGTGGACCCCACAGTTAAGAGACTTTTAATTGTAAAAAGACTTTGGATTTTAAAAGATACTGGATATTTTAAAAGGATTGAACTTTTAATATGTAAAGACTGTGGGACTTTTAAAGTTGTTTAGATCTTGGGGATGAAAAAGAAACTAAGGATTGAGGCTTAATAGTGATGTGTTTGTGTGTCAAGTTGACAAGGGGTCAATTGTACTGGCTAGTTTTGTGTCAACTTGACACAGGCTGGAGTTATCACAGAGAAAGGAGCTTCAGTTGGGAAATGCCTCCATGAGCTCATTGAAAGGCATTTTCTCAATTAGTGATCAAGAGGAAAGGCCCCTTGTGGTGGGACCATATCTGGGCTGGTAGTCTTGGGTTCTATAAGAGAGCAGGCTGAGCAAGCCAGGGGAAACAGGCCAGTAAAGAATATCCCTCCATAGCCTATGCATCAGCTCCTACTTCCTGACCTGCTTGAATTCCTGTCCTGACTTCCTTGGTGATGATCAGCAGTATGGTAGTGTAAGCTGAATAAACCCTTTCCTCCTCAACTGTTTCTTGGTCATGATGTCTGTGCAAGAATAGAAACCCTGACTAAGACAGCCTCCTACTACCTTCAAAGTACTCCCATAAACCTAAAGCATTTCTAAAATTTACAGTTTATTTTTCAGAAAGCACATAGAGTAAAAACTATGCCCATTAGCAATTATGCCAGACTGACTGATTTTCCACATGATTAACTTGATAGAAATGTGAAGTGGTGGGGAAACCCTGTTGAAGACTGCATACATTGTTGGCATTAGTAAGAGACAAGCTATAATATGGAGCTAATCAACCACACAACTGAAAGGTGTTACCCAGAGATGAATGTGAGCATCTATTCTACATGAAGATGGAGAAGTGAAAAATCAAGATGGCATCCTCTCTAACATTTCACCCTTGAAAAGTGTTTGCACAACTTCTGAGGAGGATCAAATAGGTGGAAATGGTGTCATAGGTAGCACCTCCAGGGCCTCTGAGACAGTAATTTCCAGTGAGTACCAGCTTTAGTATAGTTTGTAAATGTAGTTGGTATGGAAGTTGCTTCCCTATGAGATCAAAGGCAGGAGAACCATTTTCAAAGGTAAATTTGAATGAGTCTGTACTGAATTACTCATGTGTTTCCTTTTGGTGTCTGTGTGAGTTTCATTAATTTCACAGGCAATTTGACAATGTTTAATTTCTGAGATGAATTCAAACAGTACTTTCTTCCTGGACATTTCTCGTTAAGAACGATGAGATTTTTTTTTCTCTTCTAATCTAAATGCTAATAACCTGGGCCCTGCTGAAAATGTGTAGTAACCAATTTAATTTGTATCTTTATGATAAATAACTATTCAAAGCTTATCCACCGTGCAAGGCATCGTATTAGGTACACCTGAAGTGCACACTGCTTACGTCCCATCAATAAATGGATTTACTATGTTAGCAGTTTTCAACTTGGGGCCTTGGAGAGGAGATGCCTAAGACCATCTGTGAACACAGGTATTTATATTATGATCCATAACAGTACCAAAATTACAGTTATGAAGTAACAGCAAAAATAATTTTATGGTTGGGGCCTCTACAATAAGAGGTTACAGAGTTGCAGCATTATAAAGGTTGAGAATCTCTGATTTATTGTCTTACAGAAGAGCCTTTAGCAGAAAGCTTTGCAGGGTTTAAATTCTAATTCAGAACTAAGTCTTCAGATTGGAAAAAAAAAAGTAGTAATCTCAACACACTCACTGTGTTGGCCAGTGTATCACTGAATTATTTAACGTTGTTTCTATCAAATTATTTCCTCTACTCCAGATATTACTTGGCCTATATTTTGTGAAGATTGGGATTATAATTCTTACAAGGATATTTCAGTCCTAACAAGCAAAATGTGACAACCTTAATAATTGTTCAATCTAAATTTCTTCCTTTTCTGATAAAGGCCAGTTTATTTCCTTTTTATAATACATTATGTGGCACTCATAAGACTGAGGAGTGCTGGGCAATGATGGCACACACCTTTAATCCCAGCAGATATAGAGGTGGGCAGATTTCTGAGTTCAAAGCCAGCCTGGTCTACAGAGTGAGTTCCAGGACAGCCAGGGCAACACAGAGAAACCCTGTCTAAAAAAAAAAAAAAAAACAACAACAACAACAACAACAACAACAACAAAACCACAACAACAAAAACCAAACCAAAAGACTGAGGAGTGAGACACATCTGATTTTATTTTACTTTTTTTGTATTGATTCTTTGTAAATTTCACATCATGCACCCCAATCCCACTCATGTCTTCGTCCCTCCATATCTGCCCTCTGCCTTTGCAACCACCCCTAAAAGAACAACAAACAAGCCATCCTGAAGTGAAAACTGTAGTATGCCACAGTGTGTTGCACAGTATAGCCCTCTGTCCAAACAGTTTCACTTGCAAATCTTCATTGCAATGAGTCTTTGTTCTGCTTCAAGGCCTCTCTGGCTTCTGCCACACTAACAGTACTGGATCCTCACCAGGATTCTTCTCAGATATTCTGTGTCATGGCGATCCTGCAGCTTTGTTCTGCAGGTCTGGTCCCTTCATGAACTCCAGCAGTTCATAGGTGAGGTAGGTGTTGGGTGAGCTAACTCAAAGTCCTGGAACCTGGCCTGGGTGGTAGGTGAACTGGCTTGCCTGCCAGCTATGCTGTACCCATGCCATCAGGGCTAGTTCTCTCTTTGCACAGGTGAGGGGTGGTGCCAGCACTCCTATCTACAGTAGTCAAAGTGGAGGAGAGATACCTCTCCTGTGCCAATACCATCAGGGCCAGCTCCCTACACTTCCACAGGCACAATGGAGTGCTACAGTGGGGAAGGGGGCAGAGCCAGCTCTCCCACTCCTGCTCCATCAGGGCCAGCTCCCCCAGTCCCGCTCCATCAGGGCCAGCTCCCCACACTTCCACAGGCACAATGGAGTGCTGCAGTGGGGAAGGGGGCAGAGCCAGCTCTCCCACTCCATCAGGGCCTGCTCTACTGTGCTACCAGGCAAGATGCTTGCCCACGCTCCAGAATGCTGCAGCTGTGGTTATTAAATAATAAGCCATTTATTTCATGCTACCCAAGTGAGGGATAGGGCCAGCTCTTCCACTTGCTGCATGCAGTGAGGTATGGGGTCATCTCTCTTGTGCCCCCACCAAGGACAAGGGGTGGGATCAGCTCACCCACACTCACTCTACCTTAGACAGCTCTGCAGTGCTGTACCTGCTCTTCCCAGTGCTATAGGTGGCAAAGGATTGGCTAGCTCTCCTGCTCTCATGTTTCTGGGATCAGCTTTCCCATGTTGCCCAGGAGAGGGGTGGGCCCAGCTCTTCTACCCGTCACAGGCAGCTCGGTGTAGGAGGAGGGTATCTCTCTCTAGCCCATGCCACCACATGGCTGGGGAGTGATGGAGCTGGCTCTCCAGCACTCATGGCCTGGGGCTGGCTCACCCTCCTACTTCTGCCACCAGGACCAGCTCCACTGTGTTGCCTAGGTGAGGTGTGGGTTCCACTCTCTCAAGTGCTGCAGAAAGTGAGGCTAGCAGCTCTCCTGCTCTCCAGGCCAGCTCTCTCATGCTTCCAAAGAGAGGCTTGGGGCCAGCTCTGCTCAGCCCTTGGACATCTACATGGCCCCAGGCAGGAACCCAGCCCAGAGCTATCTGTATGGTCTTTGGTGGCCCATGGTCATTAACACAGATGTCTGCTGCTGCAGGACCACAGACCCTGATATAATGAGTTTGAACACAGCCTGGACTAAGTGAGTTTCTTGTAAGTACTTATCTTAAACCAATGATTCTCAATCATCCCAATACCCCAACTCTTTAATACAGTTCCTCATGTTGTGGTGACCCTCCCCAGCCATAAAATTACTTTGTTGCTACTTCATGACTGTAATTTTGCTACTGTTGTGAATCAGAATGTAAATATCTGGTAAAATGAGCCAGAACTTCATCCTTGGCCTCGTGGCAGTGCAGGCTACTCACATCAGGCTCTTCCTTATCACCCTCCCATCTCCAGTACCACCTCTCTTCATAATGTACAAACAGTTCCCTTCTTTTTCTATCCTGTCTCTCCAATGCATACTTGCTCATCAGAGTACTGCCCACACATGCGGCATCGCAGTGACATCTTCTTTTGAAAGGTAGGATGGTTAATGTTTGTTCAACCCAAAGATTCCAAAGGAAATAAAACCCTGGCCAGAGTTAAACACAACACAGAAAAAAAAAACTGTAATTCAAAATGGAGTTGTCCAGTCTCGTGGTTGAACCCCACCAAGACCAACCAGAGAGATGAGAAGCAGACAGAGCAGGGCATGTCTGTCATCTGTGGTCTCCACTCTGCTGGTCCTGCTTTTTTTCTGGGCTAGAATGCAGCTCTGGGAGTTATGGGCGACTCACATAGTGGTCAATTTTCTCACATCAAGAAGGCATAGGCCCACTGGCACTTGCATTTGTTACTGCCTCTATTAATGGACAGTATAATTCACCCTTTCCCAAGAAGCACAATCAGAAGCCCCTTTGTGTATCCAGTTCTCCCTCTCTTTATAACACAATACCACCCTGCTTCTCTTCCTCTTCCATCTCTCCTTTCCTGTTTACTTACTTCTTTCTCTCCCATCCCTCCACCACCAACTTACCAGGTTCCTAATTCACCAGCAAGGGCCAGGCACTGTCCTCTACCTAAATTTCATTTTAACTGTCCAAATGCACCAGTGCTTCTTGGGCTTCTGTGAGAAATGTATCAGTATCTTCAAATTGGTGATTTGCTACTAATATTGAGGCAAATATAATTTCTTTTTAACTGGGACTTATATTTACAGACTAAAAGTTGAAGAAAATTTTTCAAAATCAAAGTGATGTTAGGAAATTATAATTGAATTTTACTATAAAATTGCTATTTTTGATTCTGCTGAAAATCATGGTGGAATATAATGTCTTCTTCTGATAAATAGTTGGTGTCAAAGTCAACAAACTACATTACTTTGAGGAATCTACCAGTATAATTAGCTGCTTGGACACACATTTTAGCATACCCTTGTATTGAAATGCCCAACATAATTTGTATACTTTTGAACCTCAGAGATGTTTCTAGAAAGCAGGTTGTTACAGGCACTGGGGAATTACATGGAAGAAGTTAAAGTGGATGTTTCTGACTCATTGAGATTAGTGACAGAGGCCCAGAGAATGCAATGTGCTCCTGAACACTGCAGATTTAAAGACTGAATGACTTACACCAGATTAAAAGCATGAGGGTAATGCTTCATGCTTAATCCCAAAGCTAAACTAGGTTCTTGGTTCATAGACACCCTGTGCATGTGGTCAATGAGACAAAGATAACTGGTGACGCTTAAAGTATAATGCCTGAGCTCAGCATTGTGATTAAATGTGGGCCAGACAAACTCACCATTAAGTAGCCATCCCTGACTTCTCTCCATCCTTTCAGACAACAGCCATATAGTGAAGCTGGAGAATGAACTTGAAAGGGAACCTATAGACTCAGCACCTACTGTTCGAAGGTGGTGCCACATTGAGGTTTTCAGGGATAAAGGTATACTTACTCCAATTTTAGTTGCTGTAACTGAATTCCAGGCTTTGAGCAACTGTTAACTAACAAGGGTTTATTTAGCTCACAATTCTGAAGTCTTGAAAGCACATCTGCTTTGCCTATACAGAGAAGCTTCTTGATCTACTGCTGAATGGTAAAACAGAGCTAGTGAGCCAGAGAAAGCTCAGATCTGTTATATAACTATTCCTGGATAACACATTATGGCACTAATCCATGAATAGGAACCACCTGTGATAGTTTGTATATGCTTGACCCAGAGAATGCCCCTATTAGAATGTGTAGCCTTGTTGGAGTAGGTGTATCACTGTGGATGTGGGCTTTAAGACCCCCATCCTAGCTTCCTGGAAGCCAGTCTTCTCCTCAAAACCTTCAAATGAAGATATAGACCTCTCAGCTCATCCTGCACCATGCCTAACTGGACACTGCCATGCTCCCACCTTGATGATAATGAACTTAATGTTGTCCTTACAGGAATTGCCTTGGTCAAGGTGTCTGCTCACAGCAGTAAAACCCTAACAATGACACGACCACCCAAGGGTATGCCTGAAAAGACCATCATCACAGGAACTTGGAGAGAGACACAGTTGGGCCCTAACAGGCAATATCTGGTTTAGAAATAAGCAGATGCAAACAGAGGGTGCCACTCTGCCCACCTCCTGCCCCTTGTCCTCCTACGAAGCTATGGAAAAGACTGGAAATTTACAGGCAACAAGAGCAAGAATGAAACTCAAACAGGCAGACATGGTAATATGAAATGGATTCTCCAAAACTTCTTTCCTTCTTGGTTTGCTCTAAGAAACTGACATTTCAGATTTAGAAGCACAGTGAGGGGAAATATTCTCCCTGTGTGACTCTCTGTGTGTCTCTGTCTCTCTCTTCCTCCCTCCCTCTCTCTCTCTCTCTCTCTCTCTCTCTCTCTCTCTCTCTCTCTCTCTCTCTCATACTGAAGCTACTTCTGAAGAACTAAAGAGCAAGTTAATTCAGCATGGCTCTGAGTGCCCAGAGATCCAAGTGTGCAGAAAGATTGAGCAATTCGATAAGGAGGGTTGCTTGAATCCTGGGTACCAGTGATAAAAGGGGACCTGGAAGGAACACCAGTAAGATGGAGATAGTGTTGGGCAGGGTTTAGAGAAAAGAGCATGGCAAACAATGTCCAAAGTACCGAATGTCCAAATTTATGCTTGCCACACACTCAATCATGAAAATCTCCCCATCTCCCTGCACCACTTTCCCCTTCTTCCACAATCTCCCCTCCCTGTTTTCATTTCTAGTTTTGTTAAGGATGAAATAAACAGCTGTGTTCTCGTCTAGAACCACAGAATAAATGGATGAGCGGTGGAAATATGTTTGGATTTCAAAGAAGTAATGTGAATGTGAATCTAGGCCCGTGTTTCATGAAGTAAGTGGGTGGGACTGAAGGCACATCCCTCTCACAAAAAAAATTTGTGCCCAGAAAGATTTTGCTGACAGTACCCTGACATAGCTCTCTCTCTCTCTTGTGAGGCTATGCCAATGCCTGGCAAATACAGAAGTGGATGCTCACAGTCATCTATTGGATAGAACACAAGGCCCCTAATGAAGGAGCTAGAGAAAGTACCCAAGGAACTAATGGGGTCTGCAACAACAATATGAACTAACCAGTACCCCCAGAGGAGGAACAACAATATGAACTAACCAGTACCCCCAGAGCTCATGTCTCTAGTTGCATATGTAGCAGAGGATGGCCTAGTCAGCCATCAATGGGAGGAGAGGCCTTTGGTATTGTGAAGATCATCTGCCCCAGTACAGGGGAATGCCAGCGCCAGGAAGCAGGAGTGGGTGGGTTGGGGAGCAGGGCCAGGGGAGGGTATGGGGGGGGGTTGGAATAGCATTTGAAATGTAAATGAAAAAAATATCTAAAAAATGTCTTAAAAATTTTGTGCTTATTTCTTCTTAGTCACTAACGCTGTCAAAGCAGGTCGACTGTTCTGCACAATAGCCACTTCTGAGCTAGCAATCTCTGACTGGAGAGGAGTGGATGACTCATGTAGCTCAGTCACTCACTAAACCTGTGTATGGAGAGGATGGGGTGGAGGAGGAGGAGGAGGAGGAGGAGGAGATGGGAGCATCAGGAACAAGACGTACTTTTCATTTTTCAAAGGCAAATGCTACGGGAAGGATTAGCAGACCAAGGAGGAGGGTGCTTCTTTCTCAGCCCAAGAACTGAGTGTGCACATGCCTAGAATAGGTCATAAATGATCTATTCCTACTGGATTTTCATTTCAGTCTCCAGGTCAGGAGGGGCTTTAAAGGTCTTATCACTTGGCTCTTTTTTGTTTGTTTGCCTTTTCCCTTCATTAAGCTGAACTGAAGTTTAACCTAAAACTTGCTTATTTAAAATTATGACATTCAGTTAATTGAATAAAGTAAAAATTAATGTCAATGAAAAGAATAATTCACAAAACAGTTCACTGGTTTCTTAACTTAAGACAAGACAAATACCACAGAATAATGAAGTTCTTAGATTAGGAGAACCTAGTGTTTGTTTCTTAAAACAAGATGGGTAGTTACAAACTGTGGTGTTATTAAATATGCTAATAAACAATGCTTGTTGTCAAGGGTAGTAGTTCATGCCTACAGTCCCAACACAGGAGTCTGGGGCAGAAAGATTACCATGAGTTTGAACACAGCCTGAACTAAGTGAGTTTCATGTAAGAACTTATCTTAAACCAATTATTCTTAATCTTCCCAATACCCCAACTCTTTAATACAGTTCCTCATGCTGTGGTGACCCTCCCCAGCCATAAAATTATTTTGTTGCTACTTCATGACTGTAATTTTGCTACTATTGTGAATCGGAATGTAAATATCTGATATGCAACCCCAAAGAGGTCACTACTCACAGGTTGAGAACTATGGCCTAAAACAAACAAAACAATGATGATAATAACAATCATTCCTGTTGACTAGAATACTTTTTTTTTACCTCTTTTATTTTATTTTATTTATTTATTTATTTATTTATTTATTTATTTATTTATTTATTTTAGATTGCAGATTAAAGTTTAATTTTGGAGTTTTGCTGTAGGGTTAGAATTAGCTCCAGAGCATGTGCCACATAGGAGGCGCTGTAATTTGTTTTAAGGATAAGGCCTTCAGGCAGCTGTGCATAAAATGAGTGTGATTCCTTATTCCCACGGTTGGTTTTTGATTGGGAGTGAAATTAGACTTTTTTTTTTTTTACTCAGAAGAACATACAGTCAGAGTAAAGATAATACCATGAATGCATTTTCTGTTCACCAAGTTCTAATACAGACAGTGCCACACCTTCTGTAACAACAATCAATGCTCCTTTTCAGTTTAAGTCTGCTGCATTGATAGATCTTTCACATGTTCATGTTGGCACTGAGACTTCAGTGATGAGTTTTAATGTCCTTCACAGAGATGTGGACGGGCTTGTTTTTCTTCATAGAACAGAATCTTTAGAAAGCATGTCCTGGTAAAGCAGTGGCCTCCCTGTAGCTGCCATGGTGGCCCCATTGTTTCTTCCTGAGAGAATTTCAGTTTTCAGTGCTATGAAGCAGTCCTGCCACAAAAAGCAGTAGGAAGGTGGGGTTCCTGATTGATGGTTGCCATCACACTAGTTCTGCAGCAGATATGAGGGTATCAGCGTCCACAGTATCCTTACTTAACCCATGACTGCTGTGAAGGGACACTCTCTCTCTTGCCCACTCTCCCTCCCCCTCCCTCATTCTCTCTCCTCCCCTGTCTCTTCCTCCAATCTTTCTTTTTTTTTTTCCCAACTTTTATTAGATATTTTCTTCATTTATATTTCAAGTGTTATCCAGAAAGTTCCCTATACCCTCCCCCCTCCCGGCCCTGCTCCCCTACCCACCCGCTCCCACTTCTTGGCCCTGGCGTTCCCCTGTATTAGGGCATATAACGTCTGCATGACCAAGGGGCCTCTCTTCCCAATGATGGCCAACTAGGCCATCCTTTTCTATATATGCAGCTAGAGACATGAGCTCAGGGGGTACTAGTTAGTTCATGGTTATTCTTCCACCTATAGGGTTGAAGACCCCTTCAGCTCCTTGGGTACTTTCTCTAGCTCCTTCCTTGGGAACCCTGTGTTTTAAGCCTCTATATTTACCTGAGGCTTATCGTGACCTAGGGAGAGCTCAGCAGGCACATGGGTGTGTAGTCAATAGATAAATATTATCTTCAAAGTTACTAAACTAAGCTTTAAATAAAAGTGATTGTCATGACTGGATGTTTGTTGAATACCTAAATTAAGACAGCTTGTATTGATAGCATGTGAGAAAATATAGCCACATCAGTTGCCAGTCAATAAAGATCTGCTGAGATCCCATGTTTATTAATAAGCTGCTGTGATCAGTTATCAGAATGGTTAACTATAATTTGTTTATATGACATCCATCATAAGGAATTTTGTACTATATTATTGTATAATATAAATTAGGCTGTGATATTATAGAGGCTGAGAAGGACTAAAATATTCACTCAGCAATCCAGAGATCCTGGAGCACTGATGGTGAGGATAGAGTACACACCAGGCCTGCCCCAGTCTGAAGAAGACTGATGTCCCAGTGTGAACAGAGTAAGACAAAGAGGGAAAATAACTGTCTCTTGCTTGGCCTTTCATTCTATTTAGACCCAAGCACACGGCAGGAAGCCATTCCAGTCTACTGATCCAATCCATCCTCACAGACACACTCATGTCTTGGCACTCAGATGCCTTGCCATGCTAATGTATTCTGCACATTCAAAGGAAGACTGTAGGATACATGGTTCTATGTTAGAAAAGGTGTCTGGGCAGCAATGTAAATTTTGAAACCATTAAAGCAGTAATAAGACTACATTCTCTGTGATAATACATAGATGGAGAAGTCATCTGAGCCCTGGGGATGCTCCAGTAGGAAAAATATAATCCAGAAAGCAAGATCAAAATGGAAAATAAATAATCCCTCAAGTAGTCAGGAATGAGATGTTACTGACTTGTAGAAGACAAATGAGGAAAATGACTCGGGGAGAAGGAGCTTTCCAGGCCAAATTTCCTGAGATGCCTAGGGGTGAGCACTGAAGTTTTTGAGTTCTTGGCAAGTAAAACTTCTTGGAAGGCTATGTTGGTTTGAATAAAGATGGTCTCCCTCATAGGCTCAAAGGGAGTGTGTCACTGGTAGGAGGTGTGCCTTATTGGAAAAAGTATGTTGTTGGGAATGAGTTTTGAAGTTTCAACAGCTCAAGCCAGGCCCAGTGGCTTTCATGATTTCTGTCTGCATATTTCTGATCTGTATGTAGAACTCTCAGCTCCATCTCCAGCACCATGTCTGCCTGTGTACCACTATGCATCACACCATGATGATAATGAACTAAACATCCCTGAAAACATAAGCCAGCCCCATGGGAAATGGTTTCCTTCATAAGAGCTGCCATGGACATGCTGTTTCTTCACAGCAATAGAAACCCAAACTAAGACAAAAGCCACGTTGGAAACAATTGGTATGTGTTCAATGCAGCATGAGAAATGAATGAGCATGTTAGGCAGCTTTGTGTTACTGTAACAAAATACCTGAGACAAGTAACTTGTAAAGACAAATATCTATTTGGCTTACAGCTTGTGACATTCAAAAGTATGGTGCTTATACTGGCTGAGTTATAGTAAGGGTAGCTACAGGGATAACCTCTTATGCACTGTGTGGAAGCATCAGCTACCAATTAAAAGCTGATGGCCTATTAGCAAAAGGCAGGAGTAGAGTGTGGGAGTTCTGGTAGAAAGACTGGAACTCTGAGAGATAGTCAGAGGCAGGGGATTTACCCTGGACTCTGGGGAAGTCAGATTCATGAAACTGAGGAGAGATAACTAGCCACTATTTGGTAAATATAGAATAGTTTAAACCTTTTGATTATAAGCTAGCCAAGAAACAAGCCAAAGCTTATGGCATAGGCATTTATTCATAAATAAATAAGCCGCTAAGTCATTATTTGAGAACTGGGGAGCAGATAGAAAAGTTGCAGGCTACAGGTAGCAGATACAGGCACTTCATGGACAGTCTGCATTCAATAATGAATGTTCAATCATGAATACCTAGAGACATCCAAACCAACCAAGATCATAGAGATGAGGAAGGGTTAAGAATGGGCAGAAAAAAAAATTTTTTCTGTAAAAGGAAACAAATTTGATGAAACACTAGTGTAAGTGAGAGAGAGCAGGAGGATGGCCTTCTATTCATTTCTTAGAAGGAGATTCACCACTGAAGAAGAGAGGAGAGTCAGTGTACAGTATAATGACTGACATAAGAGGACATTCTTTATACAGTATAATGACTGACATAAGAGGACATTCTTTATACAGTATAATGACTGACCTAAGAGGACACTCTTTACACAGTATAATGACTGACCTAAGAGGACACTCTTTATGCGGATGGGGAGTGGGTTGAGCTCAAACCCAGCATCTGTGGAATGTGCACGGTGAAAGCAGCTCACTGGTCAGTCCCTTCTGCAGAGGAGCTGTTATAATGGTCGTGGAATCCTATTTGAGTAAGAAAGGAAAGTGAGCACTGGAGGGAGATGCAGACCATGTAACAGCAACATGAACAGACTGGGAATCCTCTCTGACTGCAACCTCGCAAACCGCAGGGAATTTTAAATGCAAAAGGAACATTAACACTGCATCATTCTAAATAAGGATAAAGACAAAGACAGAAAATTGCCTTTCTCCTTCTTTTTCTTCCCCTTATCGATTTCTCTTTCTTCTCTACTTCCTTTTTGAAAAAGTACATGTACTAACACATGCTCTGTGAATTGACTACCTTCAGAGAAAAGCATGAACCAGGAAACATGAAGCTCTCTGGAAAATGCCTACAACCTCAGCCAGTCTACAGACTACAGATAACTGTTAATTGGTGGTGATGTTTTAAAATAAAAGTTATTTTAAATAGGGGAAAATTAATTGCGTAAAAATTCAGGCAAACCACAATGGAGGATGCAGTTTTCAGCAAAAGGAGAGATTCAATCAGACAAAATGCACCTCATGAAGTCAGGAGCAGATTACTAAATTGCTTAAATTCATTTCCAACTCCACATGCAGGCACAGCCTGAGTCACAGCTCAGTCCAAAGCTGGGTGCTTATGAAGGCAAATTATCTGTCTTGGGTCAGCAGGGTTCCATTGCACATAGAGCCACAGCAATTTTAAAAGTGCTAAAATTCTACAGCATTGCAGTATGCATCCTAAGCCAGAAGGAATTTGCCATGATATAAATAGGGCCCAAGAGAACCCGGTTAAATCTGCAGCATCGCAGGAAACACTAGGGCAAAGCAAAGCATGCTGTTCATCAGGCTTTTTCCAGCTATGGCATGCAATTATACATGGTAAGGGACAGCCTGGAGAGGCTCACACATCTAGCTACACACCTGGTCAGCGTTGGCCTTAGGAATCTCTCTTTTCAACCTTTGTACTCATCCTGTGTGTTTAACTCAGCTACTTGTCCTTGAGTGAAGCAAGCAGAGCAGAGACACTTATGGAAGGGAAATAATATACTATATACTGGTGTTTAGAAGTATGTACAGAATGATCTGTCATGCTGTGATGTTCCCCAGTAGCCTGTGAATATCATAAACACAATTTTCCTCTAGGAAAATGGAAATTCTATTTATTCTGCTTGTGTGTGTGTGTGTGTGTGTGTGTGTGTGTGTGTGTGTGTGTGACAGAGAGAGAGAACACTGTATCTCATAAACCTATGTAGTAGTTATATGCTGGGATTTTAACAAATTAACTATAGCACATTATCGCATGCACCAGGGAAGCAGATCTTCACCTCTCCCATTGGCCCACTAAGTCCCATTTCCCATACTCCTCCCTACTTAGGTAGCAGACCTTCACCTGTGTTTGTTCTGACTCTCTGTCCCCCTTCTAGTGAACTAACTACATCCTGGTACAATGTCCTGCTTCACTCTCTCCTGTGGAGCTGCTCCGTCCCCCACCCCAAACCATCCCCATTCCTAAGTGTCAGCTCCCAATACCAGGAACACAGTTCACCAGGAAAGTACAGCGTCCACAGAAGAATTTCCTATCAGGCAACCCACAGCCACCACACTCTCCTAAGAATAAGAGGGCCACGGAACACAAGGGAAAAAATTCACCTAAGAAAGAGAAGACCAAATATCAGCACCTTGAAGGACAATCTTCCAAATCCTACATACTTACAATCCAGAATGAAAACACATTCATTAGCATCTAGGATGATAAGTCTCCTTTGAATCCCAGCAACCCCAATACAGCAGACCCTCAGTATTCCAACGTAGTCTAAAATCAAGAAAAAGACCTTGAAACAGCCTTTATGTATATAATGAGGTACTTAAAGAGGGAACAAATAAACCCTTTTAAAAAATCATCGGCAACACAGCAATGGAAAAAAATGAAAAGAACAGTTCAAGACCTGAAAGCAGAAATAGAATCAATTAAGAAATCCAACTGAGGAAAACCTGGAAATGAATAAATTTAGGAATTTGAGCAGGAAGCTCAGAGGCAAACCTCACTAGGAGAACATAAAAGATGGAAGAGAGAGTCTCAGGCATCCAAGACACAGCAGAAGAAATGAATATATTGGTAAAAGAAAATGTTTAACCTTTAAAACTCCTGACACAAAATATCCATGAAATATTCACACTATGCAAAGGCCAAAACTAAGAATAATAGGCATATAGGAAGGAAAAGAAGCACAAGTCTAAGGCTCAGAAAACATTTTTTAAACAAAAATCATAGAATAAAATTCTTGTAATCTAAAGTAGGAGATGCCTATCAAGGTACAAGAAACATACAGAACACCAAATAGCCCAGACTGGAAAATAAATCCACCTTAGCACATAATAATCAAAGGCCTAACTGTATAGAACAAAGAGAGAATATTAAAACTCCAAGGGAAAAAAATGACCATGGACCAAGAGTTACACTTGACATCTCACTGGAGACTCTAAAAGCCAGAGTGACTGGGTAGATGTTCTACAAACTCTAAGATACCACACATGGCAGCCCAGGCTACTATACCTAGCAAGAAAGCTATTTTGTTGTTTGTTTGTTTGTTTGTTTGTTTTTCTGACTTGACAGCAAAAGCCTGGCACTTTAATTGCCTTCTACTCTGAATTCTTTACCCATCACACAGATTCTGCAATGGCATCTATTGGACTCATTTTATTTCACAGCCTGTTCTCTGTAAGGTTCAAGGTGAGCAGTGGATTTTGGTAACTCCCTTGTTTCTGACCATCAGTCGCTCTTTGTCTTGTTTTCTTTCTGTGCTACATAGAATTGACCACGTGAGGGCAGCATTGAGTTGGCTTGCACTAAACTACTGCAACAAGCGAGCACTCTGAAGTCTGAAATCGGAAGGAGCTGATAGACAGGAAATGAATAATTCTCCACATACGTCACTGTCTCAAAAAACGACCGTGAGCTTTGCTACAGAAATTTATTTAAAAGCAAATCGGAGTCAATGCACAAGCCACAGTGGAAAGCAAGATTAGCTCTGCATTCGTTCATGATATAAAAGGGAACATCTGTTCTGGTGACCAAACATTCCCTCAGTCCATAGGGTTCAACATACCTGAAGAAAAACGTTCCGTAAGTCAGATTTTCTCAACAACAGGTTGATAGCTGTGTTTTACTTAGTCAAACAGTTTCCAAAAATGCCCAGTGCACTGTACAGATGCTGCAGTCTCCTAAGACTCTAGCGATGGCTGCAAATAGAGGCTAAGATGGTCTACTGAGCTCAAAGCTATGCCTCTGCAGGAATCTGACAGTCAAAACCAGAGTCCTACTGCTCTGTAAAACAAAATGGAGCCAGATATTCCAAAAGCTGAGAAAAAACCAGAAACCGCTCTGGGAAGGACATCGTTCTTCAGAAGCTTAGCCTTGTCTTTACTTTTCACCAGGATCTTAAAAATAGAGTATGTTTTAATTTCACTTGATGTTCCCTGAAACGCCAATGGAAACCTGTAATGAGGGATGGGAGTTTCTCTATCATTCTAAATTCTGTTTACCTAGTCTCTGGTTGTTTATAAGAGTGTTTACGACTCATTTGCTCATTCAATAGACATCCTCTGAATATCTAGCATGTGTCCAGCACAGAGGAGACAAAGATGAAAAGCAGATTGAGGCTTTGTATTAAAGAGTTCCACAGTCTAGGGAAAAAAAAACATACACCTGAAAATAACTATACATGTGCTGATTTCATTCAGGCTTTGACACCATTATCCTTCTACAGATTATTATTATGTAATAATAACTAAATTATGCTCCAGAGGGTAATCTCAGAGAACAGAGGTCTAATTTTCTGGATGAGAAAGGTGTATTCCAGAGTATAAGGGTTGTGATCACTTGATTGGTATAAAATCTACAAAAAAAAAAAAAAAAAAAGAGTTGGTTCATTTCCTCTGACAATAATATCATTCCAGAATGGAGGACTGTGGCAGAGACACACTGCAGCCTGCGTTTCCCTGTGAATTCTAAGTGCTCAGTGGAAACCTTTAGTAGCTATGTGTTTGTTGACCGTATTTTAAGATTTTTCCTGGCTTCCTTTGTCTGGACATGTCTCACCACACATGTCTCACCACACATGTCTCACCACACATGTCTCACCACACATGTCTCACCACTACGCTCTGTGTTGCTTAGTCTCTGAGATTCTAAGGGGGCCAGAGTGAGCCCTGACTTTTCATTGGCACCCAGTTTCCTAAGTTTTGGTGCAGGAAATTGGTTATGGACAGATTAGTAAACATTTGCACTAGTGAATGAGAAGTCAACCCTATGTAATTTTTCGTCTTTACTATGCCCAACCAACACCATTTCCCTACCTACATTTAACAGCATTTCTCAAAAGTCAGTGGGAAAGCTTATACCTCATGCTGGAAAAGTTTAACAGCAGCACTTGCCAATTTCCAGGCTATAAACACTTTCACCATGGGCAATCTCAGACTGCCCAGGTTTCAGTACATACTGAGCTTGGGGAAAACATGCAGCAGAGAACAGCTTCAGAATGGTCACTACGGGGCAGCTTCCTCAGACTGCTGCCCAGTGAAGAAGGAGACCCAGCAATGACCTGCACTATTCTCCCTGACAGGTGCACCTTCCTATGGTGATATGAAGAGAAGGTGTCTCTTGTGGCTTCAGTAAAAAATTAAATAAATAATGGCCAGCATTTACGCTAAGTGAAAGGCAGCATTTCACATTATTTAGAGTAGAGAGAAAAACACAAAAATATAAAATTAGCTTGCTAACTTAAAAAGACCCAAAAGAAAGGAGGCAGACAACTGTGCTCACCTTGTAATTATTATTCTGTGACACCTTCTCCCTTCCAGGCACCTTTGTGAACTTAATGGCAGAACTCCTGGGTAAGATTATTGATGGGAGTGTGGCTGAAAAACAATAGGTCCCTAAAAGATTTGAACCTACAAACTCTGATCGTTATACCAGGGGCTTGGGGGGGGGGGTGTTTCTCTAAAATTCATATGCATAAATCCTAAGTCCTGGTTGACATTGTTGGGAGATGGCATCTTTGTAAAGTAGTCAAGTTCTTAAAAATAGAGCCCACACAGCTGGGGCTATTGGGTCCTTATTGGGGGTGGAGGTTGTAGTCTGGCCTTCATGTGAAGACACATCAGGAAGACCCCACTCCTCAAGTCAGAGAGTGCTCCCCGGGAGGAAGACCACACTCCGCAAGGCAGAGAGTGCTCCCTGGGAGGAAGACCACACTCCGCAAGGCAGAGAGTGCTCCCCGGGAGGAAGACCACACTCCACAAGTCAGAGAGTGCTCCCTGGGAGGTGCTGCCCAAATGCACCTTCATCTTGACCTGGAACACAGAGGTGTAAAAAGTTCAATGTTTGCTGTTTAAGCTGACCAGCCTTTGGTTATTTGTTACTGCAACTTGAACAAAGGCTGTAAGTATTGATCAAGCACCGATTTCTAGATTCCTACATAGTCATAATTTTAGGGGAAAAAAAAAGACTCAAATAATATAAAAACCAAAACTAAAGTTGTTTTCTATGAAAATGATGCAGTAGTGTCAGTGGTCTGCTTTATTCCCTGGCAGAGTCTGGAGCTGTAGAGAGAGCAAGTATATTAGTATATTTCTGAGCAGAGCAGATCCCAGCCCTAAGTAGGCTCAGCTGTTCTAGGACAGACCTTTAGCCACTGCCCAGAGATTTATTCTGTAACAGAACAAGGCTTTTGCCAGCCCACCCAGAGTCAGCCCAGAAACCACAGAAGATGACTTAGTCGGCCATCATTGGGAAGAGAGGCCCCTTGGTCTTGCAAACTTTATATGGCCCAGTACAGGGGAACGCCAGTGCCAAGAAGTGGGAGTGGGTGGGTAGGGGAGCAGGGTGGGGGTGGGGGAGGGTATAGGGGACTTTCAGGATAGCATTTGAAATGTAAATGAAGAAAATATCTAATAAAAATGGAAAAAAACTTATTATAAATAATGATACATATAGAATACATATTAATAATATGAGGTCCTAAGCCGGGTGTGATGGTGCACACCTTTAATCCCAGCACTTGGGAGGCAGAGGCAGGTGGATTTCTGAGTTCAAGGCCAGCCTGGTCTACAAAGTGAGTACCAGGACAGCCAGGGCTATACAGAGAAACCCTGTCTCAAAAAACAAAACAAAATAATAATAATAATAAAAATAATAATAATATGAGGTCCTTAAACTTTGACTTCTTAACAGCCTATATTAATAACATCAAATAGTTTGATGTAAGGAAGTTTGCTTTATCCTGCATGCCCAGTCTGTATAATGATATTTCTATGAAAGGCAGCTAAGTTTGGGGACTGTGTAAGCATGTCTGTGTACTGGATGCTTGGTCTCTTATGTGGAAGTGTTGATGTGCTGGGGGTACCAATTAGTCATGGAGTATCTTCCTTGGGTGATAGCTAGTTTCTGTGGGGAATACATTTAGAAAAATACTCAGTTTCTTGAGTCTAGCTAGGTTCTTGTCAAGCAATTTCTTCCTCTTATAGTTGCTCCTACCATGATGCCATCTGCCATACTGTGATGTAGCTAGACTATCTTCATAAGTGGAGAAACTCACCCCTAAGCTTCCAGCCTCTAAGACTGTAAAAGAAGGAACCACTTTTCTAGGTTTTGCAAGATCATTCAAAAGGTAAAGGTGCTTGCTACCAAGAATAAGGATAAAGGTCACTCCTCAAGACCAACATGGTAGAAGGAGATCATAAAGTCCTGTTTGCTGTCCTTTAATCTACACACGTGAGCATGTGCACACACACATACACCCCAAACCTCTTTTCTCCATAAAACACTCATATCTACTTGTTTTGCTACAATAACAAAACAGACCATCACACCAAAGAGTCTAACTATAAACTGGTTCAGACTCTTGAGCTTGTAAGCAGATGTCTGTGACAAAATCCCTTCCTTCAATGCGTGGTGAGGATAGGAAACAGGAGAGAGACTGCTCTATAAATTGAAGGAGCAAGTGAGAGTTAGCGCTTGCTCGGGCCTTTTCCGGGAGTTGGAAATCTCACAGAGGGATTGGTGAGAGGGCTGTGGGCTATGTGTGTGTGCCCATTGCCTGGGGATTCCCATAGGCACGGAGCTGAAGTTAAAGCCATGTGCCAGCCAAACAACAACTCACTAATGTGGAAGGCAGTCGACTATGGATGTCACTTAGCAATTTGTGGGACATATCTCACTCTCCGTCTTTCAGGAAAAGGTAGGGAAGTGTCAGAACACCCTGAGTAAGCTTAAGAATTGTGGAATCAAACTTGGGATTCTTGGGAACTGGATGTCAGGGAACAGGAGATGTAGAGGTAGATTGGCAGAGAAACTGCTGGGCTGGATAGAAATAAATCTAGAAATTACGTGTGTGTGTGTGTGTGTGTGTGTGTGTGTGTGTGTGTGTGTGTGTGTGTGTGTGTGTGTGTGTGTGTGTGTCTGTGTGTGTGTGTGTAACACACAGGGGTGGAATTGGAGACTTTATAATATCTTGTCATGGAGATAAGCAAAGCAGTTCCCCCTGCATCTGAGGCTTGCCAATGATTATGGCCATGAAGATGGTCGTGTATCACGCAAATAGACTACTGCCAACTTAATTAGTTGCATCCATGTCATCCCCAAATGCCTGCCTGTCTCACCATCCAGCTCCACCTCTGAATGAATCTTACTGAGGGCTGAGTCTGTTCTCAAACATTTGAGGACTGTTGGTGTTCCTGTTGTTAAAAGTATTGTTTACTGTGTTCTTATTACTTCTGATGCCATCTAATTTGTGTTAATTCTAAATGTTAAATATAGAAGAAAATATTTACCAAAATAAATTCATGTTTGAAGCCTCAGCTGCAAAGGGGTTAACAAGTCACTTTATATAATTATTAGCAAATATGCATTGAAATTCATCTCATTAGGGACTCTCAAATCTCCATTTAGATTATCTTCTGAAGTAGATACAAAAGCACCCAGGGACATGGAGGTTGTATGGATACTGAGTCTGAGGGGTGCAGCAACTGAGGGCTGCAAGCACAGCTTTAAAATGGAACTGAATGTGCTTGTCTCCTGTAAGAGGGCTTTCACAGACTGAGTTCCAACAGAGGAGAGAAAAGAGAGGACAAAAGAGAAGGGGAGGAAAGGGGAGGGGACACACACACACACACACACACACACACACACACAGGGTTAGGTGGTGGTGGAGGATATGGTTATCTCAATTTACCCAATTCGAAACTATATACTAATTTTAAATAACTCAAAACAACATATAAAATCCTTCTGATATGAAAGCCTTTGTCCCAATAACCTATACATCTGGAATACCTATTTTTAGTATTACCCTGCTTGAAATGAAAGCCTAAGTCACTTTTCTGTTGAAATAGGATGTTGCCTGCTCTTTACAGACGCTCTGACGTCAACGCTAGTTCGGTGTCAATATTTATCCGCATCACAACTGCGTCTAAATTATTATATCATTACAATTATGTTTCTCATCATGATCTTACCTTAATAAATCGTGACGCCTGGGGCAGAATGAGATCACAACCTCCTTCCCTATCTATCCAGAACTACCCCACCTCACCCTGTCCCCACCAAAAAGGGGCAAGTCTGTGGGGCCCAGCCCCTCCTCCCAACCACAGGCCTCCCTACTGCACCCTAAATGCTCTGCCTTTAACTGTTCCTGCTGAATAACAATGCGAGCCGCAGGGGCTTCTTTCCCCCAGCTGCAAACAGATTAGGCTGCTCCCTTTTATGTGTGCAAAGACATTACCCAGAAGCCCCCGGGATTCCATTATCAGTGGCCAACAGATGGAGCCTATCAGCACGCTGTCAATCATCCCCCACCTGTGGCTTTCACAGCCCAGCCAAAAAATTAATTGCTTAGGAAGTGTAAAGCTCGCAGTCTCCGCTTGGAAAGGATTAAGGAAGGAAAGGTTAAACGAGGAAACCCTGCTGCCTGGAAAGCCTTTTCGAGTTGGGGCTTATCTAAATTTGTGACGTTTTCAGCGTTTGATTGGGTTTTCAAATGCAGGAAAGACAGCGGGGTTAGAACTAGAAATGTTTGGGAATAAAAAAAAAAAAAGGTAGTTTACAAGAAAGGGTTTACTCCTTTACTCCGAGAGGTTCCTGTGTAGTAGAAGAAAAGACTGATAATATTATAGTATTTTCCACCGCCGCCCCCCCATTTGTGGAATTACTATATATGTAAATACATACATATATATATATATATATATATATATATATATATATATATATATATATTCCATATTTAATTTGTTGGTTTTTATTCACTGAGCACATACCTCATTTTTGGGTCTTTCTGTAGCAGTGAGGAGGGGAGGTTTTGTTCTCCAGGAGGTTGTCAAGGGACCATTTCTCTACCTCACATTTTCTTGTTCTCTTTGGCAGGTTGCATAATAATAATAATAATAAAAAAGTTCTGATTCCATCATGAAACTCACTTCTCATAATGAGTTAGTCCTTAATCTTATTAACATTTCTGTGACTTCTGGAAATACAGTTTGATTGCTTCCATCTCTTGCAGTATGTGGACTCCAAATCTGGAAATAGGACTGTGGATAAAGTCTTCTGTCCCTTGCCCAGTGCCACGTTTATTTTCCCTCTGAACAATTAAGTTAATATCACCAAGGTCAGGGCAAACTGCACTAAAAGTCTAGGTGATTTTGATCTAGTGGTTGAGGTTATTGCTACCAATTTGTTAAAGTTAAATAAAATTAATAATTGTCTTGTTCTGTTTCAGTTTTAAAATAAATGTATCTTTGATCCTGGTATGGCAGAGCATTGTATATTTTTACCTCCAATTTTTTTTCTACCAATAGACCTTTAGGGACAACTTAACTCAATTAACAATGAGCTAACTCAAGACATTTATTACGTTTCAACTGTGAGCATATTCTAGACATAAGACCCTGCCTTTGCTCATGGTGTTTAAGCCCAGTAGCTCGAATAGAAAAATCACAGCTTGACTAAAACAGTACCACTTATTTGGGCATGTGCTGGCTGTATTCAGACACATGTTCTATATCTAACAGACCTGACCTTCAAAACACTGCTACCAAGTCCTCACAGATGAAAGCAGACCAGTGAGTTAGGTGACTTGCCAAAGACAAACAGCATAATGGCATGCATTTCTGAATGAAGATCCTGGTGACCAACACCTTGTGTTGACACCATGGTGTATATATTACCCTTGTGGGCAAGAATTGAATGGAGCTTCCAGTGGGGAAAGCATCACGGCAGTGGGCACTCTAAGAAGGAAAGCAGCTGATCCAGAAAAAGGAATTCAAGCTGAGTTTTACTTCTGAGCATCCCTCAACTGAGCCTGCCAATCCTGCCACCACCACGGTCTTCCCATTCCAGTCTTCCCATTCCCTGCCTTGAATCGCATGATCCAGATTCACTATTCCCATGGTTCACCATCCTTGAAAACAGAGCAATCCTATCACAGAAGTGGCTATACCACATCTTGCTACTGCTCAACTGTCTGAGACCTCCCATGTGGTCATCAGTATACACTGGGTTCCACAAGTGACAGACACCCAATATTTCTATTCACGTAATGTCCATTCCTTTCAAGTTGCATTTCTAGAAACTTACATTTCTTCTTTCAATCTATAGGCTGCCATTTTGTCTTATTGACAGTGTCCTCTGCCTTTGAGAAGCTTTTCAGTTTCATGAGGTCCCATTTATCAATTATTGATCTTCGAGCCTGAACCACTGGTGTTCTGTTCAAGAAAGTGTCTGCTGTACCAATGGGTTCAAGGGTATTTCCCACTTTCTGTTCTATAATATTTAGTGTATCGGTTTTATGTCAAAGTCTTGATCCACTTAGACTTGAGTTTGGTGCAGGATGTTAAATATGGATCTATTTTCATTCTTCTACATTTAGACATTTAGTTATACCAGCACCATTTGTTGAAGATGCTTTTGTTTCTCTATTGTATGGTTTTGGCTTCTTTATCAAAAATAAAGTATCCATAATTGTTTGGCTTTATTTTCTGGGTCTTTGATTTGATTCCATTGATGAACATGCATATTTCTATACATATTTTGTATTTCTAAGACAAAAACTAGGAACCAGGTTGTGAAAGCTAAACTTCTGGTTCTGCCTTAGTCAATTCTACCTTCCTGTGCTTTGGTTTCATTTATGGAATAAGAGAAATGACTGTATCTACTTTGTCAT
Organism: Mus minutoides; assembly: GCA_902729485.2. NCBI lineage: Eukaryota > Metazoa > Chordata > Mammalia > Rodentia > Muridae > Mus > Mus minutoides. Next base: position 1,477,532 of record LR749501.1, read on the forward strand.
AGGGATTGGATGTATGCAGAGTGTTAATACAGTGAATGTGCCTAATGAATGCTAGCTATTCCCATAGTGTTTTGTGCCTAAATATACCTTCACATCTCACACATAATTCTAGAGTTTTTCTAGCTATGTTTTTAAAGACATGATTGACTATAATCCTTGAGTATGACTTAGCTACTGTTGTACACTTTTGGATTTTATTTATTAATTAATTTATTTATTTATTTATTTATTTAGTACATATACCATTTGGAGACCAGAAGATAACCTGGATGAGTTGGGTTTCTCCTTCTACCATGTGGAACCCAGGATAAAACTCTCAGATTGTCAGGCCTAGCCTCAAGTTTGTTTACCAAATGAGCCATCTTGTCAGTCCCTTGTGTTTTGAGGTTTTTTATTTTTTTATACCAGGCAATGAAAAGTATATGCAAAAAACATTAGATAATCATAAAAAAGTCTGCAACATTCAGCTGGAAGATGCCACCCTTTTTCTATATACTATTTCTTAAAATACATCTGGAGTTTGATGAGAATATATCCTGGAAAACGCTGGCCTATAAGTTTATATATATATATATATATATATATATATATATATATATATATATATATATATAAAACTCCAAAAGGTGTTTTACAAAGCTTGAAGTGAAAATAATCTTTCAATGTGAAAAAAAACCCACATTACTCAGAATGATGGTGTCTTTTCAGAGTGTGCTGTTTACCATAACTCTCACCTAGGCTCATTTTCCATGCTCAATTAGGCCAATCTAAGACTAGATACATAAATAAAATGAATTGGATTCTACATTTAATACTGAGAACAGTGTGTTGCAGTCAAATGAAAGTGGTCTAGAAGTGAGAAGATCCTAGTTCTCTTCCTACCTGCTGTAAAAAACATGATCTTGGAGCTCTTCATGGGGTACCATCTGCCTCCTTATCTGTGAATGATGCTAATGGACAGAGACAGGTGGTAATGTCTCTCTGCTTCTATGATTCTGTTCCTGATACATATTTGGTATCTTCAGCCTTAGCGGCACCTGGATTTTATGAAGTGGATAGGACAGTATAATCTGAGATTTTTGTTTGTTTTGCTTTTTAGAATAGTATGCCTGAGTTCTGAGTTGATCTCTCCTCTTTATCTCCCCCCTCTTTCTCTCTCATAATGTCACTCATAATGAGTAGACACTTTTCATTACTTAATTCTAACCATACCCTAACTGTGCAACCTCATCTATGCTACAGGACAGAGGAGCAGCTTCAGCTTCAGGTTTTACAATGACAGAGCCTCAACAAACACTCACTCAGTAATTATTTACCCACATCTCTTGATGGCTTTGGTCTTTGAAAGTTTTAAAAATTCAGTTGATCATTTTGGCTCAAGTAGGTGACTCAACAATTTTCCTAGCAAACTGACAAATTTGATTAGATGCATTCAGAGGATAATCTAAGGACTCATCTGTTTTTCATTTTAACCACCTAAGACATGCTCCATATTTTACTCCGAATGTTTTTGTAACATATATGTGTGTTGGTTTCCAGAGTCACAGAAACTTACTTGAGGCTTATAGCACAAGCTCAGAGATAATGCATTTTAAATATATAAGATAATTCCTCACTTTATTTTTAATTCCCCAAGCAGGACATCAAGTACTGTCACATTATAAGGTATAAAAATAAAATAAAATAAAATATGTGGGCGAACATACCGTCCAGATGAGGTCTTGCCTAAATTATACAGTGTGCTCCATTAGGTTCCCAGGGAGTCCTGTTTAGCTGAAAGAAGCTGTCCTTGAATATAATATAGCAGTAAGAATTCCAGAGGGAAGGAAAGCCAAGGGAAGAGCAAACATTAAGAACAGAGAAAGAGGAGAAAGGTGCCATAAAGCTCAGTATGTGTGTCTGGCTCCTGGTCCTCCCTTCTGGGGAACATCAGTGGCTTTGAGAGGAATGTGAGTGTGCAGGAGCAGGGCACACTTGCACATGCAGTGAACCTACTTACTGGAAATAGTGCATCCCTGTTTCTCAGCTCCTTGCTTTGTTCTCTCTAGATCTGCAAGTGAAGAGAAATTTCTCAGTATAGCAGCCCCACCTAACTGGCATTCCTGAGTGTTCTGGCTAGTGTTCATTGTCAACTTGACAGAATCTAGAATCCCCTGGAGAGGGGCTTCTTGGGAATTAACCAGATTAAGACTCGTTTTAACTGTGGGCAGTTTCTGGGCAGGGCATTCTGGGCTGTATTTAAAATAAACAAGACCATGTGACCATTGTGATGACCAGGTAGCTTCTCCAAGCCCCTGCTGTTGTGACTTCTTTGCCTTAATGGGCTGTGTACATTGAACTGTGAGCTAAATAAATTTTCTCCCTAAAGTTTTTGTCAAAGGATTTTACCACAACAATGGGAAAAGAAACCAAGTAACTAAGGAATATATGCATTTGTATCATCTTAAAAGTACTTCAGCCCTTCCTGTCCTCCCTGCACCAGCCCAGGCGATGTGCACTCTCCCGAGGTCCCTATGAGAATCCCCAAGCCATCCTGGGACCACAGGTGAGCAGCAGAACACAACCTCTGTTCCAATCCAATCTCCTGGAACTCAAGACTGCAGCTGGGAGATAAATAAAGGGACAGACCAGGGCAGTGGGTCTCTTCTGGTCTGCACCAACAGCAGGTCTCCTCGGGCAGAGATGGCAGGAGGCAAACATAACAACAGCCTGGCATGGTGACGCATGCCTTTAATCCCAGCACTTGGGAGGCAGAGGCAGGCGGATTTCTGAGTTCGAGGCCAGCCTGGTCTACAAAGTGAGTTCCAGGACAGCCAGGGCTAGACAGAGAAACCCTGTCTCGAAAAAACCAGAAAAAAAAAAAAGAACAGAAGCAACAGAAACCAAGGGTACTTGGCATCACCAGAGCCAAACTCACCCATCACATCAAGTCCTAGATACAACATTACACCGGAAAAGCAGGACATGGATCTAAAGTCAATCTTCATGATGATGCCTTTGGACTATAAGAAGGAAATAGAGGAAAACACAGATAAACAACTTAGAGAATTTCAGGAAAACAATACCAAACAGGTGATAGAATTGAACAAAGCCATCCAGGACATAAAAATGGAAGTAGAAACAATTAAGAAAACCCAAAAGGAGATAACCCTGGAGATAGAAACTATAAGAAAAAAATCAGGAACTGTAGATATGAGCATCAGCAACAGAATACAAGAGATGGAAAAGAGAATCTCAGGCACAAAAGATTCTATAGGGAGCATAGACATGACAATCAAAGAAAATGCTAAATGCAAAAAGATCCTAACGCAAAATATCCAGGATATCCAAGACACAATGAGAAGACCAAACTTAAGGATAATAGGAGTAGATGAGAAGGAAGATTCTCAACTTAAAGGGCCAGCAAATATCTTCAACAAAATTATAGAAGAAAACTTTCCATACCTAAAGAATGAGATGCCCATAAACATACAAGAAGCCTACAGAACTCCAAATAGGCTGGACCAGAAAAGGAATTCCTCCCCACACATAATAATCAGAACAACAAACGCGCTAAATGAAGACAGAATATTAAAAGTTGTAAGGGAAAAAGGTCAAGTAACATATAAGGGCAGGCCTATTAGAATTACTTCAGACTTCTCACCAGAGACTATGAAAGCCAGAAGATCCTGGACAGATATTATACAGACAATAAGAGAACACAAATGCCAGCCCAGGCTACTATACCCAGCAAAACTCTCATTTACCATAGATGAAGAAACCAAAGTATTCCATAACAGATTCAAATTTACACAATATCTTTCCACAAATCCAGCCCTTCAAAGGATAATAACAGAAAAACACCAATACAAGGATGGAAATTCTGCCCTAGAAAAAGCAAGAAAATAATCTTTCAACAAACATAAAAGAAGAGAGCCACAAGAACAGAATCCCAACTCTAAAAACAAAAATGACAGGAAGCAACAATTACTGTTCCTTAATATCTCTTAATATCAATGGACTCAATTCCCCAATAAAAAGACATAGACTATCAGACTGGCTACACAAACAGGACCCAACGTTTTGCTGCTTACAGGAAACACATCTCAGGAAAAAAGACGTGAAAGGCTGGAAAACAATTTTCCAAGCAAACGGGCCAAAGAAAAAAGCTTGGGTAGCCATTCTAATAACGAATAAAGTATACTTTCAACCCAAAGTTATCAAAAAAGACAAAGAGGGGCACTTCATACCCATCAAAGGCAAAATCTTCCAAGAGGAACTCTCAATGCTGAATATCTATGCCCCAAATGCAAGGGCAGCACCTTTCATTAAAGAAATGTTAGTAAAGCTCAAAACACACATTGCATCTCACACAATAATAGTGGGAGAATTCAACACCCCACTCTCATCAATGGACAGATCCTGGAAACAGAAACTAAACAGAGTCAAACTAACAGAGGCTATGAAACAAATGGACTTAACAGATATCTACAGAATTTTTCATCCTAAAACAAAAGGATATACCCTTTTCTCAGCACCTCATGGCACCTTCTCCAAAATTGACCACATAATTGGCCACAAAATAGGTCTCAACAGATTCAAAAATATTGAAATTGTCCCATGCATCCTTTCAGATCACCATGGTCTAAGGCTGTTCTTCAATAACAACATAAGTAGCAGAGCACCACCATTCACGTGGAAACTGAACAACATTCTACTCAATGATACCTTGGTCAAGGAAGAAATAAAGGAAGAAATTAAAGACTTTCTAGAGTTTAACGAAAATGAAGCCACAACATACCGAAACTTATGGGACACAATGAAAGCATTCCTGAGAGGTAAACTCATAGCTCTGAGTTCCTACAAAAAGAAAATGGAGAGAGCATACACTAGTAGCTTGGCAGCACATCTGCAAGCTCTAGAACAAATGGAAGCAAATTCACCTCAGAGGAGTAGACGGCAGGAAATAATCAAACTCGGGAGAAATCAACCATGTGGAAACAAAAAGAACAATTCCAAGAATCAATCAAGCCAGGAGCTGGTTCTTTGAAAAAGTCAACAAGATAGATAAACACCTGGCCAGACTCACTAGAGGGCACAGGGATAGCATCTGAATTAACAAAATCAGAAATGAAAAGGGAGACATAACAACGGATCCTGAGGAAATTCCGAACACCATTAGATCCTTCTACAAAAGGTTATATTCAAAAAAATTGGAAAATCTAGATGAAATGGATAATTTTCTAGAAAGATAGCAAGTTCCAAAGTTAAACCAGGATCAGATTAATGACCTAAACAGTCCAATATCTCCTAAAGAAATAGAAGCAGTTATTAATAGTCTCCCAACCAAAAAAAGCCCAGGACCAAATGGGTTTAGTGCACAGTTCTATCAGACCTTCAAAGAAGAGCTAATTCCAGTTCTTCTCAAACTATTCAACAAAATAGAATCTGAAGGTACACTACCCAATTCATTCTATGAAGCCACAATTACTCTGATACCTAAACTACACAAAGACACAACAAAGATAGAGAACTTCAGACCATTTTCCCTTATGAACATCAACGCAAAAATACTCAACAAAATTCTCACCAACCGAATCCAAGAACACATCAAAACAATCATCCATCATGACCAAGTAGGCTTCATCCCAGGAATGCAGGGATGGTTTAATATATGGAAATCCATCAAAGTAATACACTATATAAACAAACTCAAAGATAAAAACCACATGATCATCTCTTTAGATGCTGAGAAGCATTTGACAAAATCCAACACCCATTCATGGAAAGATCAGAAATTCAAGGCCCTTACCTAAACATGATAAAAGCAATCTACAGCAAACCAGTGGCCAACATCAAAATAAATGGAGAGAAACTGGAAGCAATCCCACTAAAATCAGGGACTAGACAAGGCTGCCCACTTTCTCCCTACCTATTCAATATAGTACTTGAAGTCCTAGCCAGAGCGATTCGACAACAAAAGGAGGTCAAGGGGATACAAATTGGGAAGGAAGAAGTCAAATTATCACTATTTGCAGATGATATGATAGTATATATAAGTGACCCCAAAAACTCCACCAGAGAGCTCCTAAACCTGATAAACAGCTTGAGTGCAGTAGCTGGATATAGAATTAATTCAAACAAATCCACAGCCTTTCTCTATACAAAAGATAAATGGGCTGAGAAAGAGATCAGGGAAACAACACCCTTCACAATAGTCAGTAACAATATAAAATATCTTGGTGTGACTCTTACGAAGGAAGTGAAAGATTTGTATGACAAGAACTTCAAGTCTCTGAAAAAAGAAATTGAGGAAGATCTCAGAAGATGTAAGGATCTCCCATGCTCATGGATTGGCAGAATCAATATAGTAAAAATGGCTATCGTGCCAAAAGCTATCTACAGATTCAATGCAATCCCCATCAAAATTCAAACTCAATTCTTCAAAGATCTAGAAAAGACAATTTGCAAGTTCATCTGGAATAACAAAAAACCTAGACTAGCAAAAACTTTTCTCAACAATAAAAGAACCTCTGGTGGAATCACCAGGCCTGACCTCAAGCTGTACTATAGAGCAATTGTAATAAAAACTGCATGGTACTGGTACAGCAATAGGCAGGTAGATCAATGGAATAGGATCAAAGACCCAGAAATGAATCCACACACCTATGGTCACCTGATCTTTGACAAGGGAGCTAAAACTATCCAATGGAAAAAAGACAGCATTTTCAACAAATGGTGCTGTCACAACTGGCAGCTATCATGTAGAAGTCTGGGAATTAATCCATTCCTATCTCCTTGTACTAAGGTCAAGTCTAAGTGGTTTAAGGATCTCCACATAAAACTAGAGACACTGAAACTTATAGAGGAGAAAGTGGGGAAAAGCCTGGAAGATATGGGCACTGGGGAAAAATTCCTGAATAGGACATTAATGGCTTGTGCTGTAAGATCAAGAATTGACAAATGGGACCTCATAAAGTTGCAAAGCTTTTGTAAGGCAAAAGATACTGTCAACAAGACAACAGGGCCACCAACAGATTGGGAAAGGATCTTTACCAATCCTAAATCAGATAGGGGACTGATATCCAATATATATAAAGAACTCAAGAATGTGGACACCAGAAAATCAAATATTCCCATTAAAAAGTGGGCCACAGAGTTAAACAAAGAATTCTCAACTGAGGAATACTGACTGGCTGAGAAGCACATGAAAAAATGTTCAACATCCTTAATCATCAGGGAAATGCAAATCAAAACAACCCTGAGATTCCACCTCACACCAGTAAGAAAGGCTAAAGTCAAAAATTCAGGTGACAGCAGATGCGGGCGTGGATGTGGAGAAAGGGGAATGCTCCTCCATTGTTAGTGGGACTGCAAGCTTGTTCAACCGCTCTGGAAATCAGTCTTTAGGTTCCTCAGAAAATTGGATATAGTACTACGGGAAGATCCAGCAATACCTCTCCTGGGCATATATCCAGAAGATGTCCCATCAGGTAAGAAGGACACATGTTCCAGTACGTTCATAGCAGCCTTATTCATAATAGCCAGAAGCTGGAAAGAACCCAGATGTCCTTCAACAGAGGAATGGATACAAAAAATTTGGTGCATTTACACAATGGAGTACTACTCAGCTATTAAAAACAATGAATATATGAAATTCCTAGGCAAATGGATGGATCTGGAGGGTATCATCCTGAGTGAGGTAACCCAATCACAAAAGAACTCACATAACATGTACTCACTGATAAGTGGATATTAGCCCAGAAACCTAGAATACCCAAAATACAATTTACTAAACACAAGAAACTCAAGAAGAATGAAGATCAAAATGTGGTCACTTCGCCCCTTCCTAGAATTAAGAAAAAAGCACACATTGAAGGAGTTACAGAGATCATGTGTGGAGCTGAACCAAAGGATGGACCAACCAGTGATTGTAGCAGCCGGGGATCCATCAGCCACCAAACATAGACACGATTGCATATGCCATCAAGATAGTGCTGAAATGCCTTGATATAGCTGTGGGAGGCTATACCAATGCCTGGCAAACATGGAAGTGGACGCTCACATCAGCTATTAGATAGAACTCAGGACTCACAAGGAAGGAGCTAGAGAAAGTACCCAAGGAACTGAAGGGGTCTTCAATCCTATACGTGGAAGAATAACAGGAACTAACTAGTACCCCCAGAGCTCATGTCTCTAGATGCATATATAGAAGAAGATGGCCTAGTTGGCCATCATTGGGAAGAGAGGCGCCTTGGTCATGCAGACTTTATATGCCCCAGTACAGGGGAACGCCAGGGCCAAGATGTAGGTGTGGGTGGGTAGGGGAGCAGGCCGGGGGATGGGGCAGGGTATAGGGGACTTTTGGGATAATATTTGAAATGTAAATGAAGAAAAGATCTAATAAAATTGGAAAAAAAAGAAACACACACACACACACACACAAAGTACTTCAATAGGGCCAATGTGTATATGTGTGTGCATACACTACAGAAAAAGACAAGTAAATATAAACAAAAATAAAAAATTTAAAGTCCTTCAAGATACCTGTTCTTTCCTCTTGATTGCCATTGTTATCCTGGTTTCTTTAAGTTCTTTATATGACTAGATTCTACATCCCATGACTGAAACACACATGATTTTTGTTTTGATTACTAGAGATATAGTGAGAGGAGAGAGAGACAGAGAGACAGAGAGGAGAGAGAGAGAGAGAGAGAGAGAGAGAGAGAGAGAGAGAGAGAGAGAGGATAAAGAGGAGAGATCAACTCAAGACTCAGGCCATAATGGTTCCCTGGATTTTATTTACTGTTGTCAAGCCATAGCCAATATAATTTTTCTCTTTGTTTGTGTGTTTTGTTTAAACCAGTGACAAACGTTTTCATTCACTCTTACTCTGGCTTTCACATCCATATTGCCTTTGGTATGCTATCATTTGTTTGATATCAGCTCCCATAATTCAACCTCCTGAACATAGTCTTCTGTTAGGTGGAGTAAGAGCTGTCACCTATCACAAGTCACCTTTTGTTTTCATTCTTTGTCATTTAAAAAATTCTGCTTACCAAGGTATCTTGTTTCTTTGAACTTATGTACCGGTTTTTGACTGTTTGTGTGTTCGAATGTGTGTGTGTGTGTGTGTGTGTGTGTGTGTGTGTGTGTGTGTGTGTGTGATTGCACATGTCTGTATTGTGAGTGGAGGCCTGACCTTCATGTCAAGTGTTGTCATAATATGTTGTCATAATAATGTTTGTAAAATATTTTTGAGGGAGAGTCTCTTTCTTCAGCTTATCTAATCACTGTCTCCTACTTGCTGTTATTACAAGCAGGCTACCATGCTCACCTGACATTTATGTGGGCACTGGGGATTTAAATAAACCCCTAGTCTTTGGTAATCTCTGTAGCCCCTGAGCCAGCTGCCTCAACTCACCTTATTTTAGTCCATATTTTGGTGATGCTATTGCCAAAAACTCCTGTAGCTTAAAGACAAGATAATTTACTAGTATCTTCCCTTAAAGTAGGGTAATGACCACTCTGGGTCTTATTGCATCTTCAATAACTTTCCTGCAAAGATGAATATATAGACTGCATGTTTAGAGGCTTAGTTTTGGAAGAAAATATCTTTTTACTCTGTCATCTGCTTTTTTTTTTCAAGCTATGTGTCATCATTTTCAATGGCTGTGATTCATCCTGATGATTGCTGTGATTAGAAGTCTCTGGCTTTCTTATTTTGGGCACACATGTTCTCTGTTCAGGCCATATCTGAACAATACTCTCCCAGTGTACTTGATTTTCCTCATGTACAGCTCTCTACTGCTTCATTCAAAGCCTGGAGATTGCAACAGAACAAAGAGTAAACTAGAGAGCCAGTGACTCGTGTGATGGATGAGTAAACTTCAAGAGCCCAGGCTTGTTTCATTCTGGCAATTCCATTTTAGTTAACTGTTAATGCAAATGCTTTGATTCATGATAAAATTGTTATTAAAATTTCCATTTGAGCTGAGGCAGATACATAAATATTGTGTCTGAATCAACCCAGTGCTAAAAGATGGCTCTAGCCTTTCAGTTATGCCTAAGGATGGTTCCACTGCCCTGTGAGTGAGCACAGGTAATACTGATCATCCGTGCCAGGAGAGGCTGCCTACCTCATTCACAGGAGATGTCATCAGAATCAAGTCTCAGTTCTTTATCAGTGCCACTAGTTATGTAAGGACAAAAATAATTATATTAATTAAGCAGGTGGCATTCTGCGTGTGTGGCTTATTTTGAAGAGTAGTAAGCTAATTTACTGAGTATACATTTCCTCTTAAGGGAAGATTTTTTTTATTAAATTAAACAGTAAAAGTTGCCAATAAGTTACAATAGCAGGCCACTGAGATATTTTAGCACGTAAAGATGTTTGCTACCAAGCCTAGTGACCTGAGTTCACTCCCCAGAATGCATACAAGGAAAGGAGAGAATAAACAAATTATTGTCCGGCCTCCACATGTACACATAGGTGTTGTCAATAAAATATGTTTAAAAGTTACAGTAACCTATCCCCACATTCGCTAGTGCTGCAGTTCTGCAATCCTAACTCCTAGAGACACTGCCATAGGAGGGTGAAGGATCAAAAGTTTGGAAGTTCAAGGCTATCTCAAAACTTAACAAAAATTAAGAAGGGCTAGAGATCTGACTAGTTGGTCGAGCAGTTGCCTAGCATTTACAATTCCTAGGCTCAATCCCCATCACTGCCAAAAGAAAATTAAGTGGATTTAAATTACTTCAATTGCATCAATTTATATGGCCCCTTCTTCCTTTCTGTTCCAGCATCTGACCTCTTTAAGAAGAACAGTACCAGCTCACATTTCCTTGCCTCAGATGATAATGAAGGTGATAGCAACATAACTCAGAAACACCTAGATATTCACCAACTGTTTGGGTCTTTTCCATTTGGTTTCAAATCAAATCTTGGCACCAGATATTGTAGGACTATGTCTATCACAGGACAGATCCTGATAAGCAGTCCGTGAAAGACAGACAGCAGCTGGCTGGCAGAGAGGAGAGCTCTGTCTCACTGCCAATTGCTACTCTCATCGGATCACCAAGCATGCAGTAAGTACCTACTCAAGGCATAGAATTCATAACACAATGCTTGCATCTACCACTTGTTCATGACTGTCCTTCCTTTTCATGCCTGTTATTCTAAACTCAGGTGACCAACTAGCAGTGCCCCAGATGGTTTACTATCTCCCAGTTTAAAAAGCAAGCCAGTGTTTACCCCAGTCAGTCCAACATGCCAGCCCTTCTGTGGATTAAATTCTAGATCTTAAAAGCCTCAGTTATATGAATTCCCCTATGATCTATAAAGCATTCTTGTTTATTTCCTTGAAAACAAGTCTGCTTCTTTCCTCGTTGAAATGTAGGTAGGGACGGAGTACCAATGGCTTTGTAGTGGTTTGATTAAGAAATATCTCCCATAGGCTGCTGTATTTGAATATTTGGTCCCATCCCTACTCGTGGTCTTAGGTGGGGACATTATGCAATACAGCCTTGCTGAAGGAAGCATATCACTGTGGGTGAACTTTGAGGGTTTATAGCCTTAAAGCCTTCCAGATCTATCTCCCTACTTCCTGTGTGTACATAAAGAAGTGATCACCAGCCTGCAGTTCCTACCATCCTGCTATGCCTTCCTGGACATTAAGACTCTCCCTATAGGACTCTAAGGTAAAATAAACTCTCCCGTAAGTTGCTTTTGGTCAAAGCATTTCATCACAGCAACAGGAACGTAACTAATAGAGGCTGCTATCCCTCCTGATTACATTACCGCTTCCCACTGGCTCTGCAAGAACAAAGCAAGTTCATGGGAACATAAGCATTTTTCTTTGCAGAAGGAGAAGGTTGATTGTGCAGCTTCTAGTGACAGCCTCTCTAGGGAAGGACTGACTGGCCTTGTGGCCTTGAATCACTTCACAGGCTGTTGTCTACACTCTCCGTCAAGTTGACCTTTTTAAAGCCACATTATTTACTCCTGGATGTGGATGTATTGATTTTTATAAGCCTTCTCAGAGAGTGCCTGCACATCTCCTTGAATCAAACACAATTACTTGATACACAATAAAATAAAGCAGCGCAGGGCTGATTCTGAGCCTTCTGTGAAGTACATGATAGTCTCTGGAACAAAAGACAATTGACTATTTACTGCATTAATTAATTAATTAATTAATTAATTGTGAGGGGGCTGCACATATATCATGATGTGTATGTGTGTGTGTGTGTGTGTGTGTGTGTGTGTGTGTGTGTCTTTGTGTCTGTGTATAGGTCAGAGAACAACTTTTGTCAGTGGGTTCTTTCTACCAAGTAGGCCCCAAGTTAAAAGCAAATGGCTTGACCAACAGAGCAATCTTGTGGGCCTCAATTAGTTATTTAAAAAGAAAATCATGGGAACTTTTAGGATGTATTTCCTTAAAAGACTAGCTTCCACCAACCAAGTGGCTACGGATGAAAAATAGACAGATAGCACCTTAGCTCATAGCATAGATTTTCCTACTCTAGTCCTAATCCACAGACCTAATGTTTCCAAAAATGTATTTAAAATGTGCCTTGATTTATGACTTTCTTTGTTACTACAAAATTTTACCCAACTGTTACCACATGAAAATTGGAGTAGCTTATATCAGTGTTTCTGGCACATGGTTGTTGGTCTTTATTTGGTCCTGGTTTGGGCCTGGAGGGCAAACCCAAGCCTGACTCGAGTTTTGGAAACTGTCTCAGTCACTTCTGTACTGAAGTGACTCAGCACAACCTCCTTGGCCTAGCTACTGCTGACTTAACTTTGTTGGCTATATCAGTCACCAATTCCCTTCATCACCTTTCCCCTCCCTCTATATCAGCTCAGCTCAGCAAAAAACCCCACCTCCTCTCTTAGCCCTTTTATTGATAGAATTAAACAAGTTCCTGCTTCTACAGACTCCCAGCTCAGGGTGGTTATTCTCCAGATGGCAGGAGATCGGCAGAAGATCTGAGCTGCAATATTCACCATCCTGCTTCAGCCATGGCTGGACAGGGTTCTCTCCTCTCAGCCTGCCAGCAGAGAGCCAGCACATGGTCACTCATATTTAGCTCCAAGGCAAACTCACTCTTTTGCCATTTGTGGGTATAGTTGTACTTACTTGGTCAATCACCTTATTCCTATGTGTGCTGGTTGTGTTGGTTTGAATGAGATGTCATTCATAGGCTAATATGTTTAAATTCTTGGTTTCCGATGGGGGTCTGGGAAGGATTAGGAGGTATGACCTTGTTGGAAGAGATATGTCACTGGGGGTCGGCTTTCAGGTTTCAAAAGACTCACTATTCTTAGTGTCTCTCCCTCTGCTTCATGGTCTCAAGATGTGCATGCTCGGCTGTTGCTCCAGCACTATGCCTACTGACATGCTCAATGCCATGATTGTCAAGGCCTCTAACCCTATAGAACCATAAGCTCCAGACTTGATTCTTTCTAAGTTACCCTGGTAATGGTGTTTTATCACAGCAACAGAAAAGTAGGACATTTGGGCCCTAACACCTTACCTGATACTGAGAAACCCAGATGCTGTTTGTGAAAAAACAAAAAAATAAACAACAACAACAACAACAACAAAACCTCAGCAGAATAAATATTATCCCATGTTAGAAAACCATCAAGGAACCAGGTCCTAAAATAGAGAAGTCTGCAAGCAGGACAGGTATTCCCAAGCCCTGCTGCCACCAGACTCCAATTCCCACTCCAGACAAAGACTGTCACATAGCCTCAGTCACATATATCCCTATTCTCACACCCTGTCACATAGTAGAGATCTCAGATTACATTTGCTCCCTAGTGGAGATACAGGGTCATCCAGTGATTTCTCAAGTCCCTTCTTGAAGGGTTTTGACATAAGGTTAAGATTTAAAAATGAGCTGGGCGTGGTGGCGCACACCTTTAGTCCCAGCACTCGGGAGGCAGAGGCAGGAGGATCTCTGAGTTCAAGGCCATCCTGGTCTACAAAGTGAGTTCCAGGACAGCCAGGGCTATACAGAGAAACTCTGTCTCAAAAAACAAAAAACAAACAAAAACAAAAACAAAAACAAAAAAAGATTTAAAAATGGAGTGAGAAGTATAAATAAGAAGTCTTGGTTAAGATGTGGTTCTATCACTGGCCTCTTGTTGTTAAGTTCTAGTCATTCTTGGGAAGGAATCCGACAAGTTGTCATGACTGTGAAAGACTTCTTGCTTGGAGACAAGTTCTTCTTCTGGATGGCAGAAGGCTTCTGCCCTTTTCCCTTCTTCTAGCATGAGACATCTGAGAAAATTCCAGTTGCTTGCAAGTCAGTGTTTCAAAAGTTTGACAACAAAAGCCGAGCATGAGTGTCTCTAAAACATCATCATTCCTTCCAGGATGGCTACGGTACTGAAGAGCCCTGAGCATTCAGTCTGTAGGCTCCAAGTTGGAGATCTTCTGAGAGTTATCCCCCACTTCTTCTCATGTTTCTCAGTCCTAGATACACATTGAAATTAAAGGGGATGTACCTCAATGGCACAGTTTGACAAGTGTATAAAAAAGCTTTGGGTTCCATCCCCAGTGCTTAGAAAAATCATGAAAGAGAAGGGAAGGGAGGGGAAGGGAAGGGAGGGGAGGGGAGGGGAGGGGAGGGGAGGGAAGGGAAGGGAAGGGAAGGCAAGGGAAGGGAAGGGAAGGGAAGGCAAGGGAAGGGAAGGGAAGGGAAGGCAAGAGAAGGGAAGGCAAGGGAAGGAAGAGAAGGAGGGAGAGAGGAAGAAAGGAAGGGAGGAAGGCAGAAAAGAAGGAAGGAAAGAAGGAAGGAAGGAAGGAAGGAAGGAAGGAAGGAAGGAAGGAAGGAAGGAAGGAAGGAAACAAAGAAGGGTAATAGGCCCACAGACTTTGGCACAACTGACTCCATGATGGAAGTATCTCCAAACTTAGCACATAGAAAATACCACCAGGCAAAATGAAAATAAAGACCTATTCCATCGAAGTCCATAGTCCTGAGAAGGTCATGAAATGTACTAATGTTGCTTTTAGCTTCTGTGGCTCTGCCTCTGCCTAACTGTGCTTGTTAACTCAAGTGTGTAAACCTAGGACATATTTTGGGGGTTTGAAAGCTCATCCTAAAAAAATAAAATAAAAAAAAAAGAAAGCTCATCCTGAGAAAGACTCAGGACTACACTAGGATTCTGAACACCTAGTGTAGTCAATGCTGGCTAATGAAGACTTTCTATTAACTGAAACTGTGCTGGCTGGTTTTCTCTGGTGGATACCTCATAGCAGAAGGAGTAGCTCTACCTTTGGGAGCCTTCATAAATCCAGACCAGTTGTAAAGGGAATTGTGTCTGAGTTTCTCTAAAATCAGAACTCCCCAATATATCATGGAGTGTAACAGACCAAATTTCCCGCCCCGCCTGGGAGAGAGAAATTAGGGGTCAGAGTCCTCCTGCGTGCAACTCTTTATTTAATCCATGTGGGAAAAGGGCGAGAGGGGGGCAGCCCGCTTCTAGATATATGTCGTTCAAGCACACCTCAGCGTGACGCATGTTTGTTTGGATTGGTTGGCGGCTCTTGTTTCAAGGTACGCCCCGGGACTGGGCGGTGACAGACGTACGCGTGCGGGTGCGCGGACTGCCGCGGTGGGCGGTAACTTACGTGATTGCGTCACGCCTACGTACTGAGTTTGTTTACAATCGTCACTAGCCGCTCCCGTTCGGGACGCGCACTGGCTTGGCTTGGAGAGGGAGCCCACGGCTCCTAACAATGGAGGGCATCTGGTATAAGGAACAGTGTTGTAATTAGGTCCCAGTTCTTCTTCCTGGTGCTATGCTCCCAGAAATAAGACTCAGACTCAAAATATATTTACAAATACCTTGGCCATATAGCTGGGCTCTACTTTGCCTAGAATAATAACTTAAGATAACCCATTTATTTTAACCTCCATTTTGCCAGGTGGCTTGTTATCTATGCTCAGGGACCATGTGCCCATTACCACACATCTTTGAGGGTGGGTCTCCTACTTGGTTTTATCATTCTTTCTCCTTCTGGATGTCCAGTTTCCTGCCCAAGTCTTAGGCTTTTAAATTGACAGGTGATGGATCCATACAATGCACAAGATATTCTATCTATAATTCCCCCTTTTTAGTAAAAAAGAACAGCTGCTATGTGTGCTACTCATTATCTACCTATCCTCATTGAACATTTGCTATGTGCAGGGTTGTTTGCTAAGACACAAAACCTGTTCTAAAAAAAAACCAAACAAACAAAAAAAACCTTAGCGACCAGAGCTTTTAGCAAACATCAGGCCTCTTTTGTCCAGTTTATTGTATGTCAGGCACTGAATGAATTTTCAAAGGTGAGTTTACTCTGAGGGCAACCCAGCATATGGAGTGCTGTGTCTCGGGTCTGGCATCCTGAAAACAGGAGTCAGTGGTAATTGGGGAATAAAGGAGCAGGATTATCCGGAACATGGGAAAAAGAGGGGGGAAATGATAAATGTTGTGTGTGCTTATGTGATAAAATACCGTGTCTCTTCACACGATGCAAGTTCATACATTGTAGCATAAGCATGAAATGAGAGTGCCCGGGTCCTTTGATCTCAACGGTTATGTGTTACACAAGTCCTTGGGACAAGTTAGTGGTTTTTTATCTGGTGTGAACTAGCTCCAAGTTCTGGAAATCAGCTTAAGCAGTCATTACGATTGTGTTCCCTATATTGGAGGGATCCATCGCCAGGCTAACAGGCACACACTGCTTGTTCAGGCAGTCTTTGAGATTTTATCTAAGAAGTTAACTAAGAGGTCTTGAAGCCTGCTGAGTGCTTCATTTGGGAAACCAGGAAGGAACATCTTAGGTGTAGTTCACTTGGCTGGGCCTCCCTGACCCTGTCTTGTCTTAGAAATGTTCCATTGTGGAAGCATGACCAATCCTCAAATCCCAGCTCAGCACTGCCCCTCTTGACTCCTTATCTGCCTCAGGATCCAGGAGGCTGCTTGTTCTGGCCCTTTTCAATTTCCTTTGTACAATTGTTTCCTCCTCTTTTCCTCTAAGGTTCAACCCTTTCTCAACTCAGGCCCCTCAGTGAGCCTCCTGGTTTTGTTCCTTGTAGCTTTGTGTACTCCGTGCTGAAGCCCCATCCCCGACACTTCTGCAGGATGTGCTTCTTGTTTTCAGTTTCTGTTCAAATTTAGCCTTCAGAGGCCGTCTGTGGATCAGCTGGGATCTGATAGAAAACAGCACACGGATGGCTCCCCAGCTGTCCAGTCTCCATCACTTCTGCTGCTTTATGTCCTCATATACCTCTTGCCTATGTGGCATTCTCAACCTTTCCTTGTTGATTATGGCAGGGCTATGTGCTCCATGTGGACAAGGACTTTACATTGGTAAGATCTAAGCCAGGCACACCATGAGTCAGAGAGGCATCACCCAATGCCTGGGCCTATAAATCCTAGTAAATGAGTGAGCAAATTAGTGAGTATTGGGGAACCTGTAAATAGTCTGTCATGACTAAATCTGGGCCTGGGATGACTATGGGTTGGAAAATAGGGTTGAAGTGCCAGGGAATAGATATCTCATGTTTGAGCCAGGTTTATTTTGAGGAAAAAAATTTACTATTTTGTTTTAAAAGACGTAAGGGCCAATCTGTGTTTTAGAGGAAGCTCCTTGATCAGAATAGAAAATGGGTTCAATTTCTCTCCATTTTACAATGAAGATCTGAGTGATAACTATTTCATCTAAGCCCTCAAGGCTTGTGAGTTGGTGAGACAAGCCCAGGAAGCTCATCACCAGAGTCTGTTATAATGCACAGGTGTGACATTCTCCACATGATGATGTGACATGATGAAAATACCTTTTGACCTGGCTTCTTCCCCTAAGAAGTGTATTTTAACCCCAAACACAACATCTAAACTTAGAGTAGACATGAATTTAATTCCCCCTTTCCAAAGAGAAAAGAATCAATAACCAAATAGTTATACCATGTAGAATCCTCCACCCTCCCATGCTGGCATATCCCACCAATCCCAACCAAGCTCTTGAGTTCTGTGTCCCATGAACACAGAACTAGTAAATTGCAAGTGAGTTACCAGGGTATGGATTGCTGCAGCCTCAGGGAAGGCTCTGTGGCAAAGAATGACTATAGTTTTGACTTGTTAAATGGATCTGTGGTGCATGGTTGTGGGGTCCCCCATCTGTTCTGCCACAGGGCTTGGCTACTTGGGGAGGCAGGATGCAGGAAGTTGACTGCACTTACCCCACAACCTCACCGGGCAGATGTTGGGCCATAGGGAAGCCTGGGGATACTGTTTCAGGGATGGAAAGCACAGTCTGAGGCATGGGACAGCTGGAGCTGGCTCAGGGGTCCCTGGGCCTGCAGAGAGACCAGGCAGGACGTGGGATTTCCAGTCTCTTGGACATCCAGGCGCCACTGAAGGTCTTGGAAGATCTGAGAACAGAATCTGGGCCCTTGGACTGCATCTAGCCTGGGCTGGAGGAGAAATGGGGAGCTCTGGTTGGTCTCATGGGGAGAGTCCTTGACTCGGTGGTGGTTGTGGCTGGGAGTACAAAGAGGCCTTCTACAAGAGACTAGACAGCAGCTCTATAGGTGAAGGCCTTCTTCATGGCTCCCCATGGCAGATCCGTGGTTTTAAGACATTTATTGTTGTGGTGGAAAATGGAAGCATAAAAGCATATCCCACTTCTCAGGGTGGGCTTAGATTAAATACTTTTGCAGGGAGGAATATCTGGGAAGGAAAGCTTATTGGCTACACTCTCCAGGTCTCTATGTATCTCATTAGCATGGAGATCTGTCTTGAGCTTACATGACCACAGGTCACATACTTTTCCTTGTTTACATGTGGAGGGCTCGGGGCATTGCCCTTATGTGACTAATGGACACAAATCTATGGGGAACTACAGCTAGTGACAGGCGCCTAGTGCCTGGGAGCAGGCAAACCTCCTGTCCCTCCAGGATTTTCTGGGCTTCTATCCCTAGTCTAATCAAGGACCAGACTACCTCTCATGGTCCCTTGCCCCACACTGTGGAAGGGTCCAAGGGGCAATAACCTTCAGTGGGTAGCATATCTGTCCTAAGGGACTGAGGGGAAGAATGAGGGAGCCACAGGGGTGGGGCAAGAGCATCTCTGACAGAGTACACACAGAAAGATGAAGCAAGAGCAGCTCGCTGCCCAATGGAGTGGTAAATAAACACTTCCCCATTTCCCCTGCGATGTGTTTAACCTCAGTTGAAATTCATTTTCGTCATCTGGTCGTGAAACTGGGGGCATGTTCACACATACAGAAGTGTGATGTGCTTCTCTCATTTTCAAAATTCCAAGTGTCTTTATACAAAGTAATGAACTGTCACTCAAGCTTATGTCAGGGTTGAGCTGTATAGCTTTGCTAGTATTCACATGTCCACTTCTGGGAAACAAGCTAAATTTGCCTGCTGTGCTTTTTTTCCTCTTCAATGTTTTAAAGTATCAACTAACATATATACTTAGATTTTACTGTGTTAGCTATGGAGGATGCTAAAATAAAATAAATCTAAACACAAACTGATTTCCAATTACATTTTGAAAGCAACACAGAAGATAAGATACAGTCAAGGCATAGATGCCCTCAAAGTCGATGCTGTACACTAGTGTTTTGGGAAGTAGCTTTGTCTCACATAGTTGTACACACAAGGGCACCTAAATTTTCACTTTTATAAACACTTTTGATGAGGCATGCATGAAAGGACCTTTTTGACAATCTCAAGCTGAGAAAAGAGATCAAGTGTTTTGTGCAGGGTGATTATATATGCATCTTCCACATGCTGACATCCATTTCTGTTGAAAGCATCTCACGCCTTTAATCCCAGCACTCGGGAGGCAGAGGCAGGCAGATTTATGAGTTTGAGGCCAGCCTGGTCTACAAAGTGAGTTCCAGGACAGCCAGGGCTACACAGAGAAACCCTGTCTCGAAAAAGAAAAAACAAAAAAACAAAAAAACAAAAAAAACCCAAAAAGATGCTTTCATTTTTTCCATTGTGTATTTCAGGCTTCTTTATAAAAATCAGGTGTCTATATGTATGTCGATTTATGTCTGCATCTTCAATTTTATTCTATTGATCAACCTGTCTATTTTTATACCTATCATATGATCTTTATGGCTATAGCTCTATACTTGAAAGCAAGGATGCTGATACCTCCAGAATTGTTTTTGTTTTTCAGGATTATTTTAGCAATCCTAGATTATTTTTGTCTTTTCATACGAAGTTTAGTATTCTCCTTTCAAGCTACATAAAGAATTGTGTTGGAATTTTTATTGGAATTGTATTGCATCTGTAGATTGGTTTTGGTAGGATGGCCATTTTTTTCCGTTAATTAATACATTTTTACTTCACATTCTGATCTGGGCATCCCCTTTTTCCTCTCCTCCCGGTCCTTCCCTTCATCTCCCCTCCCACTATGTCTCCTCCATTTCTCCTCAGAGAAGTGGAGGCCTCCTTTGAATATCAACTCGCCTTGGCATATCAAGTTGTAGTAGGACTGGAATTTTATTCTATTGAGACTAGACAAGGCTGTCCAGTAAGGGGAAAGGGATCCAAAGGTAGGAAACAGAGTCCACCATAACCCCTGCTCCTGCTGTTAGAAGTCTCACATGAGGACCAAGTATGGGGTGATTAGGTCCATCCCATGCATGCTCTCTGGCTGGTGATTCAGTCTCTGTGAGTCCCTAATGTGACCAAGTTAGCTGATTCTGTAGGGTTTTTTTTGTGATGTCCCAGAACTCTCTGACTCTTTCAATCCAGCCTTCCCCTCTTCCACAATATCCCTTGACCTCTACTTAAGATTTGGCTGTTGCTTTCTGAATCAGTTCACATCAGTTGCTGGGTGAAGCCACTCAGATGACAGTTATGGTAGGCTAGTCTGTAAGTATAGCAGAATATCATTAGCAGTGTCAGGGGTGGGCTCTCTCTCATGGCCTAGGACTCAAGTTGGGCCAGTCATTGGTTGGCTATTTATTCCCTTACTTTCTTCTCCTTCTTTATATCTGCACCTCTAGGTAGAGAAATATTGTGGGTTGAAAGTTGTTGTGTTTTGTTTTGTTGTTTTGTTCTGTGTTGGTATCCCTGTCCCTCCATTGGAAATCTTATCTAGTTGCAAGAGGTGATTGCTTCATATTCTATATCCCCCACTGCTAGGAGTTTTAGCTAGAATCACCTTCATATATTCTTGGGAGTTTTCATTGTCCTAGATTTCTAGCTTGTCCCAGAGATACTTAAACACACAGATATACACACAGACTCACAGACCCACACACTCTATTAGTCAGGGTTTCTATTCCTGCAAAAGCATCATGACCAAGAAGCAAGTTGGGGAGGAAAGGGTTTATTCAGCTTACACTTCCACACCGCTGTTCATCACCAAAGGAGGTCAGGACTGGGATTCAAGCAGGTAAGGAAACAGGAGCTGATGCAGAGACCATGGAGGGATGTTACTTACTGGCTTGCTTCCACTGGCTTACTCAGCCTGCTCTCTTATAGAACCCAAAACTACTAGCCCAGGGATGGTACCACCCACAAAGGGACCTCCCCGCTTGATTACTAATTGAGAAAATGCCTTAGAGCTGGATCTCATGGAGGCACTTCCCCAACTGAAGCTCCTTTCTCTGTGATAACTCCAACCTTTATCAAGTTGACATACAAAACCAACCAGTACACACACAGAGTGTATGTTCTCTTTCCCAGTTCTCTCTCCCAACATCCTCCCAACAATTGATCCATCCAGTTCCCCTCTTCTCACCTTCTCTCACCCAGTTCCCTTGTCCATCTGTTCCAGATGTCTGTTTTAGTTCCCCTCCCGAGTAAGTTTCGAGCATCCTCCCTTGGGTCCTACCTGTTGCTTAGCTGCTTTGGGTCTGTGGATTGTAGCATGGTTATCTTGTGTTTTATGGCTAATAACTACTTATAAGTAATGACATACTATGCTTGTCTTTCTGGGTCTGGGTTACTTCACTCACGATGATCTTTTCTAGCTCTATCCATTTGTCTGCAAATTTCATGGTATCATTTTTAATAGCTAAGTAATATTCCATTATGTAAATGTACCATGGTCTCTTTATCTATTTTTCAGTTGAAGTACATCTAGGTTCTTTCTAGTTTCTGGCTATTACAAATAAAGCATCTATGAACATAGTTGAGCAAGTATCCTTGTGGTATAGTGGGGCATTTTTATGGTATATGCCCAAGAGTGGTATAGTTGGGTCCTGAGGTAGAACTATTCCAGTTTTCTGATAAACCACCAAATTGATTTTCAAAGTAGTTGTACAAGTTTCCACTCCTACCAGTAATGGAGTATTCCTCTTGTTCCACATCCTTGCCAGCATATGCAATCACTTGAGTTTTTTAGCTTAGCCATTCTGATAGGTGACCGAATCTCAAATTTGTTTTGATTTGCATTTCCCTAATGACTAAGGATATTGAACATTGTCAGTCATTGGAGATTCCTCTGTCAAGAATTCTCTGTTTAACTCTGTAGCCCATTTTTAAAATTAGGTTGCTTAGTTTGTTACTATCTAGTTTCTTGAGTTTTTTTATATATATATATATATTTGGATATCAACCCTTTGTCAGATGTACGGTTTGTGAAGATCTTTTCCCATTCTTTAGGCTGCCATTTTGCCCTTTTGATGATGTTCTTTGCCTGATGAAAGCTTCCTGAGTCCCATTTATTAATTGTTGAATTTAGTGTCTGAGGTGATGGTGAGATTTAGGAAGTTGTCTCCTATGCCAATGTGTTCAGGGCTGTTTCCTACTGTTTTTTATATAAGAATTAGTATATTAGGTTTTATGTTGAAGTCTTTGACCCACTTGGATTTGAGTTTTCTGCACTGTGATAGATATGGTTCTATTTTCATTCTTCTACTTGCAGACCAGCATCATTTGCTGAAGATTCTTTCATTGTATCACTGTATAGTTTTGGCTTCTTTGTCAAATATCAAGTGTCCATAGTTTTGTATATTCACTTCTGGGTCTCCAATTTGATTCCTTTGATCAACCTGTCTGTTTTTATACCAATATTAGTGGTTTTATTATTACTGCTATGTAGTACAGCTTGAGATCAGGGATGGCGATACCTCTGGAGTTCTTTTATTGTACAGGATTGTTTTAGTCATCCTGAGTTTTTTTGTTTTTCCATGTAAAGTTGAGAATTGTTCTTTCAAGGTCTGTAAAGAATTGTGTTGAAATTTTAATGATAATTTCATTGAATTTGTAGATTCCTGTTGTTAAGATGGACATTTTGCTATGTTAATCCTACTAATATAAGAACATGGTGGACTTTCCCACCTTCTCATATCTTCAATTACTTTCTTCAAAGACTTGAAGTTTTTGTCATAAAGGTCTTTCACTTGCGTAGTTGCAGTTAAACTATGGTGTATTATTTGTGGCTGTTGTGAAGAGTGCTGTTTCCCTAAATTCTTCTTCAGCCTGTTTATCCTTTGTATAAAGGAAGGCTACTGATTTTTTTTAAGTTAATTTTGTATCCAGTTACTTTGTTGAAATTGTTCATCAGTGATAGAAGTTCTGTAATATAATTATTGAGGTCACTTATTATCATATCACCTACAAATAGTGATATTTTGACTTCTTCCCTTCTAGTTTGTATCCTTTGATCATCTTATTGTTCTAGCTAAAACTTCAAGGACTACATTGAATAGATATATCTCATTCCTACTTTTAGTGGGATTGCTTTACATTTCTCTTGATTTAATTTGATGTTGGCTAACTTTCAGCTTGCTCTTTTGTTATGTGCCTTGTATCCCTGATCTTTCCAAGACTTTTATCATGAGGGGGTGTTGGATTTTGTCAAAGGCTTTTCCAGCATCCAATGAGATAATTCTATGTTTTGTTTTGTTTTGTTTTTTCTTCTTTAAGTTTGATTATATGGTGAGATACATTGATGGATTTTTGTATGTTAAACCATCCCTGCCTCCATACTTGGTAATGGTGAATGGTTTTGTTTGTTTGTTTGTTTGGTTTGGTTTTTTCAAGACAGGATTTCTCTGTATAGTCCTGGCTGTCCTGAAACTCACTTTGTAGACCAGCCTGGCCTCTGCCTCTGCCTCCTGAGTGCTGGGATTAAAGGAGTGCGCCACCATGCTCAGCGGATGATGTTATTAATGTATTCTTGGATTTGGTTTATAGGTATCTTATTGAATATTTTTTAATTCATGTTCATAAGGGAAATTGCTTTAAAATTCTTTTTCTTTGTTGAGTCTTTGTTTGGTTTAGGTATCAGGGTTACCCTGCCTTAAAGAATGAGTTTGGCAATTATCCTTTTGTTTCTATTTTGTGGAATAGTTTGAAGAGTATTGGTATTAGTTTTTATTTGGAGGTCTGGTAGCATTCTGTGCTAAAAACCATCTGGGCTTTCTTGGTGAGAGACTTTTAATGACTGCTTCTATTTACTTAGTGTTTTTAGGTCTATTTAAATTGTTTTCCTGATCTTGATTTAACTTTGGTAACTGGTATCTATTTGTTCAGATTTTTCAATTTTGTGGAGTACAGGATTTTGAAGTAATTTGAAGTAAAACCTGATGATTTCTTTGGCATACTTATTATTATGTCCCCATTTTCATTTCTGATTCTTTAAATTTGCATATTCTATCTTTACCTTTTACTTTGATTTGTTTAGACTAAGGGTTTGTTTGTCTTATTCATTTTCTCAAAGAACCAACTCTTGGTTTCATTGTTTCTTTTTATTGTTTTCCTTGTTTCTAAGACTTTGATTTTAACCCTGTGTTTAATTATTTTCTGCCATCTACTCCGCTTGGTTGTGTTTGCTTCATTTGTTCTAGAGCATTCAGGTATATTATCAAGTTGCTAGTATGAGATCTCTCCAACTTCTTTAAGGTGGTCCTTATTGCTATGAACTTTCTTTCCTCTTAGCACTGTTTTCATTGTGTCTCATAAGTCTTGTTATGTTGTGCCTTGTTTTCACTGAATACTAGAAAGTCTTTCATTTCTTTCTTTTATTTATTTTTTTTATTTATTCCAGTGGTCACTGGGTAGAGAGTTGTTTAGTTTTCATGAGTTTGTAGGCTTTCTGTTGTTTCTGTTGTTGTTGTTGAAGTCCAGCTTTAGTCCATGGTTGTCTGACAAGATACAGAGTGTTATTTCAGTTTTCTTGTATCTACTGAGTCTGTCTTTGTGACTGACTATTTGGTCAATTTTAGAGAAATTTCCATGAGGCACTGAGAGGAAGGCTTATTTTTTTGTGTTTTGGGGAAATATTCTGTACATTTCTGTTAGGTCCATTTGATGCATAACATGTTAGTTTCATCCTTTCTCTTTTTAGTTCCTCTCTGCGTGTCTTCTCCATTGGTGAGAGTCAGGTGTTGACATCTCTCACTATTAAAATGTGTGGTTCAATGCATGATTTAAGCTTTAGTAATGTTTCTTTTACAAATGTGGGTGCCTTTGCATTTGGGGCATAAATATTCAGAATTAAGGCATCATTTTGTTTATTTTTCCTTTCATGGGTATAAAGTGTCCTTCGCCATCTCTTTTGATTAATTTTGGCTGAAAATCTGTTTCATTAGATATTAGACTGGCTACTCCAGCTTGTTTCTTGTGTCCTTTTGCTTGGAAAATCTTTTACCTGCCCTTTACTTTGAGGTAATGTCTATCTTTATTGCTGAAATATCTTTCTTGTATACAGCAGAATGATGGATTTTCTTTATATATCCATTCTGTTAACTGTATCATTTTACTGGGGAATTGAGTAGTTGATGTTGAGAGATACTAATGACCAATTATTGCCAATTCCTGTTATTTTAATTCTGCTGTTGATAGTGTGTGTGTGAGTGTGTGTATGTGTTTCCCTTCTTTTGGTTTTGCTGGTGTGAAACTATTTATTTCCTGTGTTTTCTTTAGTATAGTTACCCTTATTGGGTTGAAGATTTTCTTATAGTTTCCTCTAGAGGGCTGGGTTACTGGAAAGGTATTGTTAGAATTTTGTTTTATCGTGAAATATCTTCTTTTCTCCATGTTTATCAATTGAAGGTTTTGATAGCTGCTGGGTTGGCATCTGTGGTCTCTTAGAGACTGTAAGACAGCCTGCTCATGATCTTTTAGCTTTTAAAGTCTCTGATGAGAAGCCTGGTATAATTCTAATAGTTCTGCCTTTATATGTTACTTGGCTTTTCCCCCTCGAGACTTTTAATATTCTTTCTTTGTTCTGCATATTTTTTGTTTTGATTATAATGTTGCAACAGTATTTTCTTTTCTGGTCTAATCTAGTTGCTGTTTTGTAAACTTTTTCTATGTTTATAGGCATCTCTTTCTTTAGGTTGGGGAATTTTTCTTCTGTGATTGTGTTGAAAATATTTTCTAGGCTTTTGAGCTGAGAATCTTCTTCTACTATGCCTATTATTCTTAGGTTTCATCTCTTCATAGTGTCCCAGATTTCCTGGATTGTTTGTGTTAGAAACATTTTAGATTTAACATTTTCTTTGACCGACTTATCAGTTTCTTTTATTATATCTTCTACACACGAGAATCTCTCTTCCATCTCTTGTAATCTGTTGATGATGCTAGTGTGTGTGTGTGGTTTCTGTTCTCTTACTTAGATTTTACATCTTCTTCTTCACTCAATTTTTGTTGTTGTTCTTGTTGTTGTTGTTTTCATTGCTTCTAATTCCATTTTTAGGTCTTGAGCAATTTTATTCATTTCCTTCTTCTGTTTGATCATATTTTACTGTATTTCTTTAATGGATTGATTCATTTCTTTTTTAAAGGCCTCCATCATCATTATAAGATTGGGTTTACGATCATTTTCATGTGCTTCAGCTATGTTAGAATATCTATGGCTTACTACAGTTAATATAGCTGTGCTCTGGTGCCCAGCTCTTATTATTGGTGTTCTTATGCTGGCCTTTAGAAATCTGGTTTTACCTATCAGACCTTCTATAATGCAGGCAGAGTTGTGGGCTAGAAAATGGAGCACAGGTGCAGTTTGCAGCTATTGAGAATGCTTTAGAGGAACCGAGGTGGGAAGCAGGTCTCACTTGGTAGCTCCTAATGGCAGCAGACATCTGGAAATTCAGGTAGAGCTGTGAGCTGGAAATGGATATAATGGGACAGGGCACAGGTCAGTGCTGCTGAGTGTGTGAGGGTGGCAGGGGAGGGTGATTTGGGGACAGGGGTCTCACCTGGTTGTCCCTGGTATCAGCAGGCCTCCAAGGGTGTAGGCAGAGCTGTGAGGGTAGCAATGTTTTACTTTGTTAATCTTACTGGTTCATGATCAGGAGAGATCCCTCCATCTTTGATATCTTTTTTGATTTATTTCTTCAAAGACTTGAAATTCTTGTCATACAGGTCATTCACTTGCTTGATTAGAGTTACACAAAGATATTTTTATATTATTTGGGGCACTGTAAAGGATGTTGTTTTTACTATTTCTTTATTATTCTGTTTGTCATTTGTATATAGGAGCAGTACTGATTCTTTTTAAAATCAATCTTGTATCCAACCACTTTGCTGAAGGTGTTTATCAGCTGTAGGAATTCTCTCACAGAATTTTTGTGGTCACTTTTGTATACTATTATATCTTTAACAAATAACTGTACTTTGGCTTCTTCCTTTCCAATTTGTATCTCCTTGATCACCTTCAGTTGTCTTATTGCTCTAGCTAGAACTTTAAGTACTATTTTGAACTGATATGGAAAGAGTGGACAGCCCCGTCTTATTTCTGATTTTAGTGGAATTGCTTTAAATTTCTCCTCATTTAGTTTGATGTTGTCTTTAGGCTTGTTGAAAATTGGCTTTATTGGGTTTAGATATGTTCTTTGAATCCCTACTCTCCCAAAGACTTTATTATGAAGAAAGGAGTGTTGGATTTTGTCAAAGGTTTCTCTGGCATGTAAGACCTCAACATAAAACCAGATACCATGAATCTGGGAGAATAATCTGAATGCACTGGTACAGGAGACATGTTTTTGAACAAAACACAGCACAGACACTACGATCAACAATTAATGGGACCTCAAGAAACTGAAAATCTTCTGCATGGTAAAAGGACACTGTCTATAGGACCAAATTCTACATAATAGAAAAAGATTTTCACCAACTCTACATCTGATAGAGTGTTAGTATATGAAATATGTAAGGAAATAAAGAAACTAGATATCAGCAAACCAAATAATACACTTTAAAAATGGGATAAAATCTAAACAAGGAATTTCCAATGAAAGAATTTCAAATAACTGAGAAACACTTCAAAGAAATGTTCAACATCTGTATTCATCAGGGAAATGCAAATCAAAACAACTCTGAGATTCCATCTTACACCTGTCAGAATGGTTAATATCATTAAGACAACTGGTAACTCACTCTAGTAAGGATATAGAACAAAGAGAACACTCCTCAATTGCTGGTGGGAGTACAAACCTGTACAGCCACTTTGGAAGTCAAAATGGTGGTTTCTCAGATAATTGGAAGTTGATCTAGCTCAAGACCCAGCTACATCATACCTGGGAATATACCATCCTACCATAAGGACACTTGTTCAACTATGTTAATACCAGATTTATTCATAATAGCCAAAAACTGTAAACAACCTAGATGTCTTTCAACTAAAAAGTGGATAAAAAGAAATGTGATACATTTACAAAATGGAATATTTCTCTGCAGTTAAACTGGAATGGGGACATGTCTTTGGAACAAGCTAGAAACCAAAGGCAATGTACAGTTCCAGGAATCTATAAGGATGACCTTCACTAAGACTACTAGATATGGGAGATATGACAACTGAACTGGACATCTTCAGTAATCAGGCAAGACCCCCAATGATGGAGTTGAGACACCAATCCATCCATAATACCTTCGACCTACAATTTTTCCTTCCTACAAGATGTGCAGAAGTAAAGATGAAGCAGAAAATGAGGGAGTCACTGGTTCAGCTTGAGACCCATGGCAGAAGAGAAGCCCATCCCTGACACTGCTAATCGTATCCTGCTACACTTGAGGACAGGAACCTAGCATAACTCATTAGAGAGGCTTCACCCAGAAACAGATGGAAACAGATGGAGATACCCACAGCCAAACATTAGGCAAAGCTTAGGGTGTCTTACAGAAGAGGGGATTGAAGGATTGTAGAAGCCAGAAGGGTCAAGGACACCACAGAAAGCTTACAGGATCTACTGATATGGCCCATATGATCTCACAGAAATTGAGCCACAGTGACGGAAGGAAGCATGCATGTCCCTCTGCACACATGATGCATTTGTGTAGGTTGGCCTTCATGTGGGGCTCCTAACATTGAGAACAGGGGCTGATGTAGGGGGAGATTCCCTAATTGTTTGATTGCATAAATAAGACTCCAAAAGTCAATTGATGGGTAAAGATATAGAAGAAGGTTTTCTGGGTTCCAGGAGGAAGAGGAGGAGACATGATTGAGAAAAGACTTTTCAGCCAGGCTTTGGAGCAGAGAAGACGAATGCCATGTAGGCCTGGGGGGCTATTAGATCCAGTGGCAGCCTCCAGTGGATGAATTCTAATATAGAATAGCTGATGAGTTTAAGACTAGATTCTAAGCCCAGCGGTTGTGTCATTTGGCTAATATTAAAATACTAAGATTGTCTCTTGTTTTCCATTCATGAGGATTCAGGTGGGTAAGAAAGAGGGTGTAATAGCAGAGTGGTCATTGGTGGTCAGCAGAGCCAATGACAGGGTGGTCCGTTGGTCAGTCAGTCCGTGGAACGGGAGCAGTAGCTTTAGGTATTGTTGGTGTTGGGCAACTTAGCAAGTCAGCTGTGGGAGCTGAGTGAGATGGTCATTGCTAGCACCTGCCAAGGAGGAACGGGCAGTGTGAGACCGTGAAAGATAGCCTGGTCCTCGGTTGAGCTAAGGCTCGAAACCCCAGAAACCCTGAAAGGACAGAAGGTATTTTGCCTGTTCCCAGGTACTAGGTCTCTGTCACTAACCATAGGCCTCCACAGATTTGTGGCCATCACACATAAGGGTAATGCCCCAAGCCCCTCTACATGTAGAAGACGTGATTTGTGGTCACATAGGCTCAAAACGTATCTCCATTTTAATGAAGTACCTAGAGGCCTAAAGAACTTAGCCAATAAGCTTTCCTTCCCAGACAATCCCCAGGCCTGCCCTGAGGAATGGGGTATGGTTTTACTCATCCACCTTCCACCATAACAATGAATGTCTTAAAACCATGGACTGCCTCTTTTCATAGGAATCCGCCATGGGGAGCCATGAAGTCCTTTACCTATAGATCTGCAGTCTGATCTGCCCTAGAAAGCATTTCTGCACTGAGAAGGCCACAGCTGCCACAAAGCCTAAGCACACACCAACCTCTGTCAAGTCAAGGACTCATCCTCGAGGGAACAGCTGGCACTCCCCCAGACACCCCCCCCCACACACACACCCTTGGCTAGATCCAACCTGCGGGCCCCCACTCCGTTGTCAGCTCTTCTGAGGCTCCCAGCGATGTCTGGATGTCCAAGAGACTGAGAACCAGACGGCCCAGCCTCTTTGCAGGCCCAGGAACCCCTTCCAGATCTGGCTCTCCCACGCCTCAAACTGTGCTTTCCCACCCTGTAATGGTGTCTCTGTCCTGGGGCTGGGGCTTCCCTATATCCCAACACCCTGCCTGGCGAAAGCGTGGGGTAAGCACATTCAAATTCCCTGTGCCCTGCCTCTCCGAAAGGCCGAGCCCTGTTGTGGAGCAGACCCATGACCTGACAGGGTGGCATTCAGGAAAACACCAGTGGGCAACAAGTCGTGGGCTATTCTCGGACCATAGCCAGAAACTTGGGAAACCATTAGCTAGCGGTGGGGACTGGGTAAATGGCAGGCAAGAGGCTGCTAGTCCCAGAGCCTAGCCAGAACAAGCATACATTTTTTAAATTTCACACAACAGCCTCTGACTCTTTTGCCTACCTTTGAGAACTTTTCTTACTATTGAATGCCTCCTATGGCCTCAAGGGGAGAAGTTATGTCTAATTTTACTGCAAGTTGATATACCAAGGTTGATATCCATGTGAGGCCTCCCTTTTCTGAAAAGAATCGAAGGAAGAGTGGATTGTTGAAGGACTGGGAAGAGAGAAAGGAGAGAAAAATCGAGGTCAGGAGATAAAATAAGTAAGTTAATTAAAGAAAAATGGCATAATGAAATTTTCAGGTAAATGGATAAAATTGGGGGAAAAAAATCATCCTAAGTGAAGTAACCTAGATCCAGAAAGACAAACATGCTATGTACTCACTAATAAGTAGATGTTAGCTGTTTAGTAAATGATAATCACGTTACAGTCCATAGACTCAGAAAGGCTAAGTAACAGGGAGGGCTGTGGAGGGAACACATTAATCTCCCAATGAGGGGAAAATAAAATAGATTTCTGTGGGTGGGCATGGGAATAGGAAGGATCAGGTTGGGTACTGGGTGGAGGGAGCACTTTCAGAGACTAAAGGAATTGGAGGTCATTTGGAGGACAATGTGGAAATCTAATGCAGGAAACCTCTCTGGATTCCAGGCAGATGATCTTAGCAAGAACTCATTGTAATGGAGAATATAGAGCCTGAACTGTCCAGGTCCTGTAGCAAGGCATGCCCTTCGAATGGTGGCACTGGGACACCAACCCAGCCACAAAACCTTTGACCTAACATCTGTCTTGCCTTTACAGTGTTCTGGGGCAATGGTAGCACATAAATTGTTGGAGTGGCCAACTAACAACTGATTTAATTTAAGGTCCATTGCAATAAGAAGGAACCAGTGTCTGAGTCAATGTGTATTGCCAGGAAAACTAGAAAATGGAAGCTGGATAGCCCAAAGATCATGCAAAGAAGGAGACGGAAAAGTAAAAGAAGGAATGAAATGATTCCTAAAGATGGAAGCTGGATAGTCCAAAGATCATGCAAAGAAAGAGACGGAAAAGCAAAAGAAGGAATGAAATGATTCCTAAAGATGTTCTGCTATAATCATAGATAGGTACCTAGTACTGTCACCATCAGAGAGGGTACCCCTGGCAGCTCATGGGACCATTCATGCAGAGACTCACAGCCTAATATTAGGTGGAGAGAGCACCCTGGATGGAAGTCTCCATTGGTTTTCTCCCCTCTGAGCTTGTGAAACCCTGTGGAAGAGGGAGAAGAGGAATCATTGGAGCCAGAGGGGTTGAGAATACTGGAGGAGCAGGGTCACAGAATCAACTAATCAGGGCTCATGGGGTCCCAGAGACTGAAGCATTAATCACAGAGCCTATATGAGTCTGTGCTAGGTCCTCTGCACATATGTTATGGTTTGGGGGGAGCTCCTGACAGTAGGAGTTGGGGTGTCTCTGACTTTTCTCCTGTTCCTGAGGCCCCTTTCCTACTATTGGGTTGCCCCTCTCAGCCTTGATGTGAGGGTTTGTGCCTGGTCTTACTGTATCTGTTGATGTCCCTGGGAGGCCTGCTCTTTTCAGAAGGGAGATAAAAGGAAATAGATCTGGGGGAGATGGGGAGATGGTAGGGGGCGGGGAGGAGTAGATTGAGGGGAAGCTGCTGATAGGATAGAAGGTATGAGAGAAGAATAAATACAATGTTTACTATTAGTTTAAAATATTAAAATATGGGACAATTTCAATCATTGGCAATTTCATTAAGGTAGAATTTTAAAATAAAGAATTGTTCCTATTTCTTTGAAAATAAAAAAGATAGAACATGCATATTTAACTCCCTTACTTAAATTACACACCTAGTTCAATGGAAGGTCTGCCTGAGGTCAAGTCTGATAGATCTTCCAGAAGCTAAATATCTTCCTCCAACAATGTAGATGGTGTCTAGTGAGCACACTAATGTTAAAGGAAGGAGTTTTAAAATATTAAATTATTTCCTTTGCTTCTTTTGTTTGACATCCATTGAAAGATAGCTTAATATGTCAGAATCAAAACATTACCTCCTACTGGGGATAAAAAGGTAAGATTTTTTTTCCCAGACAGGCATGCTGGTGTCTGCCTATAATCCCAGGACGTAAGAGGCTGAGGCAGGAGACACACATTTGACAATTTAAGCTTCATAGTAAATTCAAGCCCAGCTTGAACTGAGTAAGGAGATGCTGTCTCAAAGAAACCAATCAACTATCCAAACAGAAAAAAAAAAAGTCTTCTCCCTCAAAAGCATTTACTAAAAAAAAAGAAATTATAGAGTGAACAACACAGGAAACCTGAATTCAATATGATTTCCATTTCTCAGATAGCATCACCTGTTGTCTAAGAAAAAATTGTTCAGTCTAAGATTTTTTCAACATACCCAGGGGTGGAGAAAAATGTCTCAGTTGATAAAAAGCTTAGTTTGCAAGCAAGAGGACCTAAGTTTTATCCTTAAAATCACATTTCAAAAGACAAGATAAGAGCAGCAGCAACAACAACTGCAGCAGCAGCAGCAGCAGCAGCAGCAGCAGCAGTAGCAGCAGAATTCTGATATGGTGGTGTGAGTTTGAACCTCAAATGCCAAGAACAGGGCTTGTTCTGCAGTCAATTGTGAGTGAGTTCCAAGCCAATGAGAGACAGAATCAAGGAATGAGTGAATGAATGAATAGGTAGCTGGCATTCAGAAATGACTTCTAAAGTTGAATGCTATCCTCTGACTTCTATACATGCTCATACCAATGTACACACACACACACACACACACATGCAGAAAAACATGTATACTCACACATACTTTTTTTTGGGTTTTATTTTTTTGTTTTTGTTTTTTAATTTTTAGAGACAGAGTTTCTCTGTGTTCTACCTGGCTGTCCTGGAACGTACTCACACATACGTATGCAGAAGAATTTTGGTATAGCTACTTCAAGCTCGGCTTCTTTTCTTTTGTATCCCAACATACCCAGACAAAAAGTCACAGACAATTTTTAACTAGTTGGAGTGGGTATAGATAGATGTCTGCTTTGTTTTAGAATCTAAATGCTTTTCAAAGGCCCAGTCCTAAAGAGCTGGTTGTCAGTGTGACTATATGGAGCCTGCAGAACCTTTATTAGGTGGGGCCCAGGGGGAGGTCTTTACGTCATTGATATAGAAAGAACTTTAATGGGGTTTGTAGATCTCTAGCTCTTTATCTCCCCTTTTCTTTCTGAACATGAGTTAAGAACTTTTTTCTTGTTACATAGTGTACATACATCTGAAGCAAGGAGGTCAACCAATTGTGAACAATGAGCAAAAATAGACTCTGTTTATTAATTGGTTGTCTTGGGGATTTTGTTATAGTGACTAACACAGTACACGATGTCCCCAAAGTCAATTAGTTTGGATGGTCAGAGACCACTAGACCATCCTTTCAATAATTTGAACTATGGGATTTCATGTCATAATCAGAAATTAAAGATCAGCGTAGCAAACTACGACTGCTTTAAAAAAAAAAAAGAGTCAAAGCAACAAAAAGAAGAACAGTCGATGTGGAGGGATTGAAGAAGGCACAAGAGAACAGTCGATGTGGAGGGATTGAAGAAGGTGCAAGAGAAGACAGATTGAAGTGTAATGGAGGTACAGAAAGAGAGAAAGGTGAGAGTCTGTGTGGCCAGAACAAACTTCCCACAGAGAAGCAAAAAAAAAAGGGGGGGGGGCGATGAGAGAGGAGGCAAGAAGAAGAAAGGTGCAGGATGAGGCCAAAGCAAGGGCAAGAAGGGACCCAAATGTGGTTATCCAATTCATAGATATTAACTAACATTTTTGTGAAGACGGCTTTATTTTCATTCAATATTCAATTTTTAATTCAATATCCCTCTTATGCTTACTGTATTTTGTTTCACCCTTTCTTACTTCCTTGCAACCAAGAACTTCCACTAGAACAGCTATTTCAAAGTTTAAAACCAAACACTTTTATCAAAGTCAAATAA
This sequence comes from Mus minutoides, assembly GCA_902729485.2. Taxonomy (NCBI): domain Eukaryota; kingdom Metazoa; phylum Chordata; class Mammalia; order Rodentia; family Muridae; genus Mus; species Mus minutoides. Next base: position 1,512,378 of record LR749501.1, read on the forward strand.
ATATGGCACTTTATGTTTCAGTTTTGTTTTAGGTGGCATTAGCAGCGCCATTCCTGGTTCTCACTGTCACCTAGGACCTTTGAGCAAGTAAATGAGTCCTACCATCTTACTGAAAGACTATTTGAATTGGTTTCCAGAGAATTCTGGCACTTTGAACTAAGGAGTATTTTTAATCATTTTAATAATTTAATAGTTTCTGGGACAGTGAGGAAATATTTGGCTTCTTTGAACATGACAAATAATTCACTTGCTAATAAATGGCTAATCTCACCCTGACATCTACATGGATGAGTGATTACCTCTCTTAGTTCTCCAGACAGTTTTTATTTTTCTAATACAACTGTGATTTGTCATAGCAATGCTCCTGGCATGGCTACTCTAATGCAAGCCATGTACTTGCACATGCACATGCACCCACACACCCTGGTAGGTCTAGAAACCCATGATCTACAGGAGGATGGTTCAGACAAGCACAACCATGTATGCTCCATTTATGCATTCACCATGTTTACCAGATAAAAATAGATGGGCTAATGTGTGAAGATATGATTAGCAAGGTCATAAGTTGGAAAGCATTGCACATGAAACTTGGTCCATCTGGGCCAACAGCAAGACCTGCTAGGATTCAGTGATCTCAATTATAATTTTCTTAGTGTCTATTCAGAGTATTAGTCTCGATCTGTGCCTATAAGCCCCAAATGCTCTTTATATTAAAATGAACTAAATGGGGCCACTGTCTATACCTCCACAGAGCTCAGAAGATTGGTTAATACAGAGATCTTACCTCTGTCCTGTGTGTTTCACATTCTTGCCCATACCTGTTAACATTTACACAAGAGAGAGACCCAAGTGTTCACCAGCTTGCTCCATTGCCGGCTGTGAGTTATTTTAAACCTTTGGCAGGGAATTTCAAGCTTAGGAAAGAGTTACATATTGTGGACATTTGTAACTTTCTTGTAACTCAAATTGAAAATGTACTGGCACACAGCCCTTAGAGGTGGCAATGCAATGTTTTTATAATAGTGGTTGTTTCAGATAAACATCTCAACTTCAGTAAGTCCAAAGTTAAAGTTTTTAGAGATGATATTGATTCTGTATTACTGATGCATTTTATCTTAAAAGGGGTTGTATAATTCATCTATTGAATAGCATAGAGGGCCTACCATTTGTCTCAGGGTTTGAGAGCTATTGCTCTTTATAAGAAGACCTAGGTTCTATTCCCAGAACCAACACAGTGGTTTTTGACCATCGGTGGCTCTAGCTTCTGGGAATACAATTCCTTCCTTTGACCTCTGAGAACACTAGGCAAACAAGTGGTACGTTACATGTACATACATGTAAGCAAAAAGGTCATGTACATAAAAATAAATAAGTGAAATTAAAATTAAAATGAATTAAGAATTTAAAAAAAGGAATGACAACAGAAAAAAAAAAAAAGTCTGCTAACCCTTCTGGCCTTGGGAACTGGCCCCCAGAGAGGTTAAACTCCTGTATTTCCAAAGAGGCAACTTTATTTTCAGGTGTGGGTTGGACCAATTAGTAAATTCATTTAGCAACCTCAAGTTTTCTCAGACAGGAATGCTAAGGCACAATACAAGGTATGTTAGAGACTATCCACAGTAACATCTGCTCTCTACTGACAGGCTAGGGTGAAGCTGTAACAACAGGGTTCAGAGAATCCTAGCAATAATTTATACAGGAGAGAAACTTTGGGACTATAAAATTAGAGAGATGGTAGACCATACTGCATTCACAGAGAATGTAGACCCAGAGCCTATTGCAGGTTTGTATTTCAATCCTACTCATTCTGGATGTGTGATATTGGGCTAACCATTTAACTTTACCACATTCATTGTTTTATCTAGAAAATGGAGGTGAATGAGTAATGAACCATCTATCCCACATGGAATTCACTATGATTATATGAACTCATGTTTTTGAAGTGCCTAGAAAACCTTTGGCACAATTACTATGCTACTTTAATTACATATTATGAAGCAGGGAGATAAGAGAGATTCTATACTGATCTCTGTTCTCTTGGAAGATGAAGCTTATAAACTTCTTTGCATGTACAGCCCCAGATTGTAAACACTGTTCTCTGGATCAGACTCTCATTCCAACTGATAATGGCTCTGAGTCTCCAGCAAGGATCGTGCCTATGGATCACTTCTTTCCAGAACTGAATACTAACTAACTTAGAGGAAGCATGTCACACAAAGATACTGTACATAAGATAAAAATCGAAAGAATGAAAGGAAATCAAGGCAAACAGGCATGAAGTGTATCAGATAAATATGTGTATGTGTGTGTGTCAGGGATATGACTGTGTAAGTCCATGTGTTCATACATGTATAAATAGAGGCAAGAGCAGCATTCATATCACATGTCTTCATTTGTTGCTTTCCATTTTTGACTTGAGATGGGGTCTCTCACTAAACTGGAAGCTTGCAATTTCAGCTAAGATAACTGCCCAGCTCACAGGATCTGTCTGTCAAATATATTACTGCATAACCATAAAATGAAATAATAGCAAATGGAAAACAGAATGAAACACCATAACTCTAAAACAAAAAACAGATCTAAAAATGCAGACACAGAATTTAGTCTAAGACATACCATTAAGCATTATGAAGTTGAGATGGAAAGGTGCTCATTAATGTTTCCTGCTATTGTTTGGTGTTGACTGGGGACATGTGCTCATATGTGGTTTTAGATGTGCACATAATTCTTCTATAACATAGAGAAAGCAATGTGGAGAAGGCAGCTTAAAGTTGTGGAAACTTAAAGGTTCTTTAGAATGTCGGTTAGATGAAAGAAAGTTGTGTTGGATGGTGTTTTGTTGGGGCAAACATGTGAAGGAATGTGTTCCTGAAGTGGTCACAGGTGAAAGGCTAAGACAGACTCATGAAGGAATGGTTGGCTGAAGTAGACACGAGTGAAAGGGTGTTCTGCTAAAGCAAATATGTGAAGGGACAGGTGATGAAGGATACTTTGCTAACAACACACATGTATTGGCCTTACATTCAGTTACATTTGTTGTGTATCCATATAGAGAAACACTCCAAAAACCTTCTGGTGGTATCCTTTCCTTCCCACTATCTCTGGTGAGTATTGGACTAGAAGGAGAGTTAAAGAATTTAAGAAACATCATTAAAAATAGGAGTTAAAAAATTAAAGTTAAACCGGGCTTGGTCGTGCATGCCTTTAATCCCAGCACTCGGGAGGCAGAGGCAGGCTGATTTCTGAGTTCAAGGCCAGCCTGGTCTACAAAGTGAGTTCCAGGACAGCCAGGGCTATACAGAGAAACACTGTCTCAAAAAACAACAAAACAAAACAAAACAAAACAAAACAAAAACAAACAAAAGATTTATAAGAAAAATTAAAGTTATAGCAGCTTGACACAACATTGTTCCAGATTTATTATATATTTAAAACTCCGTTTTATCTGAAGAAAAGCCAAATGAGGAAGGTATACCTGAGTGGGCGATAGAGGTGAACTTAGCTCTTATCTGGAGTGGATACAATGCAATCTCATAAACCTTCTGCCACAAGAATGATGTCACCTTCTGGTACTTGAGAAGGGACTGACATCAAGCATGAGGAAAAGCAGGTGTTTTTAACCCCTTGCATAAATCCAATCTTGCAGATATCAGCTATATGAAGGGTTGGAAATTTTGCTATGTATTCTTTGGTGACTTTGAAAGCCTGCTATGATTTCTTGTTTAACTTTTGCAGAGCCTGAGAGACCCATAAGCACGAAATTTTCCTTTAGAAAAAGAGATTCGAGTGCAGGTGTGTAGCTTAATTAAATCATTGATTTGCCATATTACAGTGTATTACAAAGTCAGACTCTATGATAGATTAAAGCAAAAATAAAATAAAATTTCCAGAAAGCACAAGGTGTTGGGTTTAAAAACTGGGTTTCTAATCCTCCCCTGTTATTGTTGTTGAAATCTATCATTGGTCTGAAAGTGTCAAACGGGTTCTCTGTGTAGTCTAAACTGAAAAGCCTGTAAGTTTGAAACCAGAAGTTCATATTTTGTTATTATTATATACCATCTGTTATTTGCTTTACTTCTAGTAGCTTGAGCATATGATTTTCAAATGCATAGCTGAATTTAATTAAGGACTCTTGGTTTTTCTTTTTCTTTTTCTTAAGATTCGATCACATTACAAATGGTTCTGAGCCACCACCAGGATTTGAACTCAGGACCTCCAGAAGAGCAGTCAGTGTTCTTAACTGCTGATCCACTTCTCCAGCCCTAAAAGATTACTCTTTTTTTTTTTTTTTTAAGATTTATTAAAAATGTGTTTCCCAGGCTGGTCTCCAACTCCAGATCCTCCTGCATCTTCCTCCTTCAGTGAATCCTACCGGCCTGCACCACCAGAACCAACCTTGGTTTTTCTAAACACATATTTTAAACTGTATTTTAATAACTGTTAGAATAATCTTAACATTCAATTGTCAGGTTATTCATTATGACCAAGTACCTCTCCAAAAATATTCATTATGTTAGATGTGTCACGGCAAAAGTGTATATGAATCAAAACCATGAATCATAAGATTTAGCATGAATGTGCCATTTCTTTTTTTATTAGATGTTTTCTTTGTTTACATTGCAAATTTTATCTCCTTTCCTCATTTCCCTTCTGAAAATCTGCCTATCTGATCCCCCCTCCCTCTGCTTACTAACCCACCCACTCCTACTTCCCTATCCTGACATTTTCCTACACTGGGGCATCGAACCATCACAAGACCAAGGGCCTCTCCTCTCATTTATGTCCCACAAGGCCATCCTCTGCTACATATGCAGCTGGAGACATGGGTCCCTCCCTTTGCTTGGTGGTTTAGTCCCTAGGAGCTCTGTGGATACTGGTTAGTTCATACTGTTTTGCCTTCTATGGGGGCTGCAAACACCTTCAGCACCTTGGGTACTTTCTCTAGCTCCTTCATTGGGGACCCTGTGCTCAGTCCAATGGATGGTTATGAGCATCCACTTCTGTATTTATCAGGCACTGGCAGAGCCTCTCTAGAGATAGCTATATCAGGTTCTTGTCAGCAAGCACTTGTTGGCATCCACAGTAGTGTCTGGGTTTAGTAACTGTATATGGGATGGATCCCCAGGTGGGACAGTCACTGGATGCCCTTTCCTCCAGTTTATGCCCCAAATTTTGTCTCTGTATTTCCTCCAATAGGTATTTTGATCCCCCTTCTAAGAAGGACTGAAGTATTCACACTGTGGTCTTCCTTCTACTTGAGTTTCATTTGGTCTGTGAATTGTATCTTGGGTATTTCAAAATTCTGGGCTAATATCCATGTATCAGTGAGTGTATACCATGTGTGTTCTTTTGTGATTGGGTTACCTCACTCAGCATGATATTTTCTAGTTCCATCCATTTGCCTAAGAACTTCATGAATTCAAAGTTTTTAATAGCTGAGTAGTACCCCATTTTGTAAATATACCACATTTTCTGTATCCATTTATGTGTCCTTCCTCTGTTGAAGGACACCAGCTGGGTTTTTTTCCCTAGCTTCTGGCTATTATAATAAGGCTGCTATGAACATATGTGTGGGGGCTGACAGGGTGGTAACTTCAACAGGAGCCAGAGTTCCAGGAGACATGAGAGAACTCCTTCTATCCCATGTAGGTGAATTATCACCACCGGGTCCCGGGGGTTTAGACCTCAGCTCAACTGGAAACTAGACTGTTTTTGTATAGACAATGCCCCACATAGTATATGTCCTTATAACATGTTAGAGCATCTACCGTGTACATGCCCTTTCTAAGAGTTCTAGATATTCTGAAGATTGTGCTGGAGATAGAAATGGCCATGTAAAATACAGAAAGCACAATGCACTTGAACTATATATAACTATAAAAGTTCAAAGGAGTCTCCCTTGTATCTTTAATTGCATTTGATGTTTTCCTTCTAAAGAGAACTCAATGTCTCAGGACCCCACAACTGCTACTTTCTTCAGATTTTCAGCAGAAATATAATTTGCCAAAACATCTACTCAATGAGCAGAGGGTTCAAGCTAGCTGAAAGTTCACCCAGTGGTCACAGGAAAAACAATGAGCTAAGGGGTCTCCTAGCTCCTCAGAGTAGACAGGACTCACTGACCTGGCCTGCTGGCATCACCCACAGCCATTCCTCTGTGTCAACTTTCAGAAATCAGATTCCAGCTAATGCATATTTTTTGGTAGTTAGGGACAGTACAAAGTCAGTACCCCAACCTTACCAGAACGGAATAAAGATGAAGACAGTGTGCCCAGTGGGACAGGAGTTCAACCTGTGCAAGATCAGATACAAAGGGACTTACAGAGTGCCTTTGTGGTAGCACTTATTATTCTGGGGGATTGCTATACTCACTCATGGTCCTTAAATATCTTCTAGGAGTTTCTACCCCACTTCTGGCCATATTGTTCTCAGATAAAAGACACAGATGCCTTTAGACTTATAATAGGCTTAAAAGCACTAGATCTGTGCAGATATTGACCCTCTCTGATATTTTGTCTACTTCCCTGTGGTGATGCCCAAGACATTACTCACCATGTTCTGCCTGGGCCACTCCTACTTCATCAGACCAGCCCTTATAGCCAAGTATTCCCAATACATGCTGCCCCATGGTAACTTCTTCCTTCTTCCTTGCTCTCCTGTATGAGTCCTCAAAGCCTTAACTTGTGCTCTTCTGCCCAGCCCAGGCTGTATGCTTCTTTATTAATCAATCAAGCATAAGTTGAATACATAGCAGCACCATACCACCCTCCCCATCTTCCTTCTAGGAGGCTAAGGAGCACATCTCATAGTTAGAAGCAGATGCTATGCTCTATCTATGCCCTTGCCTGCAGTGCTGAGGTTGTACCTAGAGCCTGCCACAGGCTGAGCTCACCTATATCCTCAGCCAGATTTTATTTTTATTTTTTATTTTAAGACAGGCTCAGGAGGTTGCCTAAGCAGGCCTTGAGTTTGAGGATCCTCCTGTTTCACCCTTCCGAATGGCTAGTTTACATGTCTCATTACCAGCCCGTTTAAAGGTTATTTTGAAAAATAGCTTTTCTGATTCCTAGTTGTCAATTCTCCACTAAATCTATCAGAATTCCAGTGACTACGTCAAAATAAATTTACAAAGTTAATAGGAGAAATAAAATTTCACTCTAAGGAACCTGTTTAATTTAGAATAAAAAGAGAAAAGTAAAACTGATTAAGTTGTTTTTCTATTTTGTTGTTACTGACAGCTATCTGAGTTTTATTCTTTACATTGATTTCCTTCTAATTCATTAGATTCACTGTGGTCCTATTCTCGTTTATTACTTCAGGGCTATATTTGTATAGTTGTCTTAGCTTTCCTTTTCTTATAAAATACACATATAACCACAAGCTTCTGTTTCTGTGCCTCTTCAGGCAGGTGATGCAACTGATGCAGATGGTGCAATGCTCTGCGGCATCCTACTTCTAAATAGTTTACTTTCCTTTAGACATGAATCATTTAGTATGGTGATTTTGACTTTCTAAACTGATGTATTTTTTAAAGCTTAGTGCTAAGGTCAGAATACATGCTTATATGTTCTCAGTTCTCTAAGATTTCCTAAACTATGGCACATGCTTGGTTAGTCTGGTAAAATCATCCATGGACTCAAAAACTACAGGTTTTCTTTATAGAAAGTACAAAAAGATTGCTTTGTCTTATCATGAGAGGGGGACTGAGCTCGGTCTTATCATGAGAGGGGGACTGAGCTAGGGTCGCTGATGCTGTTTATCTTTCTAAACACCAATTAACAGTCCCTGTGCTTTTTGTTTGGGCTTTTGATAGAAATAGGCTAACACTGGACACATGTATAGTCTTCTAAGTTTTCCTAATAATGTGAGAATTTGTTTCCTGTATTTAAAAGTTAATGTAGTGGGCTGGCCAGATGCTGCTTGTATTCTACTGTTAATACTGGTTCCTCAAGACCTAGTTACTGCAGAGACAAAAGTCCACATGCAGACCTAAGTGATGCTATGTGTGACTTTGCCCCCAAGTTATTTCTGATTAGGGAATAAAAATGCTGAAAGTCAATAGCTGCGCTGAAGAGACATAGGCAAGGTTGAGTTTCCCATACTTGGGCGTTAGAGGAGAACCATGAAGTGAGGAGGACACAGGTTAGGAGTCAAGAAAGAATGGCCCCAAGCACTGGCCTATTGGAGTTAAAAGCAGCCCAAATGACACATCGTAACAACTCACAGTTATCAATAGGAAAATAGATTCTAATAGCATAGAGGGTAGATTTCTGTGCCCAATTCTAGTGTTGGTTAAGACTTATTGTAAATATAAACATCGTGTGCATGGGTATTTTATCCAGGAGCTAAATGATCAAAGGTTGGGTAGAAACCCTGAATTGGGATTCAAATTTTCTACAATTCAAGTTCAAGTTTCTAATGACACCCACCATCTTAATAGATTTCCTCTTGTTTTCATGTTGTTTCCTGCTTTGTTCTTGTCAGTGCATTCTGACTTAAGGTACACTTTGCTTGACAAAAGGTTCTAGGCACCCTCCCTTAGGTTACTGCTTCCATCATTTACCCTCCCCCTCCCTGTGCTTTAAAATGCTCTATTCCTTGTCAAGAGTATGGTGCAAGCCTCTGTGTATGTAGTCTCTATTTCAGTTCATAAGCTTTTTTGTCAAAATACTATTTTAAATGCATATTTATTGTCATTGTATTTAAAAATATATAGATATTATTTTAATTTATAGATTTTAAAGCACATCCTAAAATAAATATTTCTAATAGTCCATAATTATCTGATAATTTCCTATTCTTTTTAAGCATGATGCAGGCCTTACCTATGCTTTGTGTAATTATTATAATAACATTGCTTCTTTGATTGATACTAAGAGCCAACATTTGGGTGATCTCATTATGTTCCAGGGACAGTCCTGGGTGTCTTAAACAGTAACATTAAATCATTTCTTACTCTGACCTCTGCAGGCAGTTGATTTCACTATTCACTGTGGCGTTGTGTTCCACCTTGACACTAGGGTGTGTGAATGGCTGCCTGCCTTGTACACTTACTACACAGTGCACTTACCCTGTGCCAACATCGGGTGTGGGGCTCAAATGAAGCACCAATATATCACTTGTGGCAAGGGCAAGTGCAGCTTACGATGTGGAAGGTTGAAGCTGAGGTTCTCAAGCTCTAAAGATCAGGGGTCCATGGGCCTGTGTGGAGGAGCCTCAGGTAGAGGGTTCCCAAACCCCTGGACATCCAGATGCCACTGAATCATGGGGAACAGAGTAGGGCAGTGAGCTGAGGAAGAGCCCAGGTCTCAGGGGGAGGGGAGATTGTCGGGGAGCACATAGGAGCCTTCTGCAGGAGGCTTAGACAACTCTGTAGACCAAGCTTTCTCCATGCTCCCATGGTGGTTCTAGCTAAAATAGACAGTCTTTAGTTCCAAACTGCTTATTGATTGTCCATCATGGAAAATGTGTGCAATGCCATCTCCTCAAGGTGGCCCAGAGATTAAAAACCTTTTGCAGGAAGGTATGTCCAGGAAGGAAAGCTTATTGGTTAAATCCTCAGGACCCATCTAGGTACCTCATCAGCATGGAGAACTCTATTCTGATCTAAGTGACAATAGCTCACATTCCTATCTAGGGAATGTGGTCAAGTGACAGGGACCTGGCCAGAAGCAGGTGAAACTCCTACCTCCCGCTCTGGGTTCCAGTGATTCCAATCAGCTCAGCCTTACCAAGTTTCCCAACACAGTCCACTGCCCCACAATAGGGTTGTATCATAATGTGGTCATATGAGATGCACTCTTAGAGTTACAAGACGGGAACTCGGTTTGGGAGATACACACTTTAGAAGAGTGTAGGAAAGTCTATTTTTTACAAAGATTTTAGAGAAATTCTATGGAGAAAATTCTCCAAGAGCTCCAAATGGTAGAGTCATTTGGTTGATTCAGTTAACTGCAATCAATTCTTTGTTGTATTTTAACATCTAGAAAAACTTTTAATCATTCAAGAGTTTTATTTAAATTAAGTAATCAAAATGTGAGAAATTCAAATAAACAGATAGTTATTTTGTGTTATATTTTATATAATGGAATAGGAGAAGCATATACATAGTATATATGACAGGCAGACATGAGGCACTCCCCTAGACTAACTGAATGCAATTATTTCATCATATTTTCCCACATTTCTCATTTAAAAAAATATTAGGCTGAGATTCTACTGACCATGAACAGATCTTCCCAGAGATTATCCTCTGGGAGCCTCATTTGCACATGCTTTATAGTTTACTTTGCATATGTAACTATGACATAACAGAGAGAGAGAGAGAAAGAGAGAGAGAGAGAGAGAGAGAGAGAGAGAGAGAGCTTGCGCTGTTGCATATTAAGTGGAGCGGCATTCTGATGCCTTTCCGCACCTTGTCTTTACCTCCACCCATTTCCAAGTTTATTATCTTGGTCCTTTCGTATCTGGCTTTTCAGCCTTTGCCCTTCAATGCCACAGTTTAATGTTCTAGGCAAGAGCAATCTAACATAGATAATGACTTCACTTCAGGTTATATCTAAGAACTCATAGCCACCAGTGAAGCCACCAATGATGTAGGTATAGCTTCCTCTTGATTGTGTAGCTACATGAATGTCCAAAATTACTGTCTGATAACAAACATCCTCGACTCCCAGCGGCATCTGGATATCCAGAAGTCTGAGAACCTCCAGCCCCGGGGTTAACCTTCAGCCCTTGGGCTCACAATGTTCCCAACTTCCTGAGACCCTACAGCATCTGAATGTCCAGGAGTTTGGGAGCCCTGGACCGCGGGCTCCTCATCGCAGGACAATAAACTGCTCCCCCCGCATCCCACCCCACCCCACCCGCCTAGACCCTTTGTTCTGACTCCATGTGGTTTCCAGTGGCAACTGGATGCCCATAAACTTGGGAACTGCAGCTTTAGCCACCCACATCTTAGACTGCCTTTTCCCACCATTTGAGTGGTATATCTGTGCTTTTCTTGAGCCCAACACCCAATAGGGCATAGGGTAAATGCAGTCCAGTGTCTCTGCGTTCCCCTTGTCCAAGCACCCCAGAGGTGGAGGGAACACAAAACTACACTCTATAGTTGCCTATGATTCATCTCCCTACATTTTTAAGGCCCAGAGTATATAACAGGCTTTTCTGCGACACACAAGCACATAACTTTCCAGGTAGCTTTCAGTATTCTCATTCCTCAGCTGAGCTAGCCAACAGGTTTAGGTTCAGGGTTCATCTACATTTGTTTTATTGAATGAAGAGGCTGGAGGGGCATCATTGTTTTATTTCACCAATGTAAACACAGCTATATTATAATGCTGTACTGTATCTGTTATTTGTCCTTATTCATATATAATATGTATCAATTAAATATTCATGAGAAACTACCGATTGATCAATAGAAATGGGCTCTTATCTTTCCCATTAGAATATATAACACTATAACTGGGTGGTGGTGGTGCACACCTTTAATTCCAGTGCTCAGGAGGCAGAGGAGGCAGAGGCAGCAGATCTAGAGTTCAAGGCCAGCCTAGAACAGCCAGGGATACACAGAGAAACCCTGTTTTAAAAAAAAATCAAAATACAAAACACAAACCAAAAAAGAATACATACCACTGGAGAAATAAAAGCCCCTCAAAGACCTAATGTGACTGGTAGACAATTATAGCACTGACCCAGGCCTGCTATGCGAAGATAAAGTCCTAGTTCTCTCACGACAGAGAAGCCTGTTAGCTCTGACATACCTAGGAGTCCCAAATGCTATTGATTATATATTTCATCTTTGACATAGACCATCATACAGTGGTACTGAGTCTTCTTACTTGACTAAGAGTAGATAAATTAATAGGGCCTAGTTGTCTAGCTACATATAAGGGATCTATTTTACTACAGAATAGTTTGTGACTTTCAGATCTTTAAAATGATGTTACTCTTTCATAGAATTGAAGGAATAAGGCCAAACCATTTTTGGTCAGGTTATTAGCATGCTGCACTGAATCATAATAAGCCCAGGGCCTCCTACAGAAGTATGCTATCTTTATCTATGTGAGCTGGAGGTCCCTGGAATAGTGGAATTATCTCACAGGGGAGGGTCTTACACATACTCAGTTGAAGAGCTTTCTAATCACTATGCTCTATTTTCCATGAGAACTTTCTCAACTATACTAGTGAAATCATTGTCAACTAAAATCCTAGAGTGTTTCTCTACACAACAAACAGATGATTAAATCAAGCTGTTTGCTTGAGAACAGATGGGTGTGTAAAGGAATCTGGAGGCTCAGACACACAACACAGAAGATAATGAGAAGCTGTCTGGGTTTGAATGAGTTTGTATTAAGCAATGGGCTAAACACTTCTATAGGAAAATATCAAACTTGTGTTTATGATGTAGCAAGATATCCAGGGAAATATACAGTCTGTGCATCCTATTGGAGTTTTTCTTCAAAGAAAGTAGTTTAACAGCTATCACAACAGGACAGGGCTTTTTTATTTTTTCCTCCTGTCAAGAATTTACTAGCTTCTGAGTTAAGTATATAGATACCAAAAATCTCAAGTAATAAAATCTGAAGTTAGAACAAACCCCTCTTTTTTGTTTTTCATGCTTTTCCTCCTCTTCCTCTAAGCTCATTTCCCCAAGTTTGGCATTGTGTTTAGTTGGGGAGACTACATCACTACCTAAGATGACTGAATGAAATATTGCTATCTATCTTCTGCATGACAGTTTCTACAGTTGTCACAATCTTTGGATTTTGAATTCTTCTACCTAATTCCCTTAAAAGCTTGGTTTTCACCATCTCATTTAGGGTTGTCTAGGCAGTTTCCAGGGAGAGAAGGGAAGGTTTTGTTAGTTGATGTTGTTTTAAGATATTGTGAGACCCGAGGCTGGAGAAACAGCTCAGCGGTGAAGAGGACTGGGTGTTTACAACTGTATGTGACTCCAGTTCCAGGGGATCTGACACCTGCTTCTGGCCTCTTTGGACACCATATACACAAAAGTACATACACATACATCCAGACAAAACAAATATACATAAAAATAAATCTTAAAGATGTTTGCATGCTTAATATAAAATTGTCTTGGTTGCAGTTCTATCGCTGTGAAGAAATACCATATCTATGGCAACTATTATAAAAGAAAACATTTATTTATTTATATATGAGTGGTGGTTTTTGTTTGTTTACTTGGTTGGTTGGTTGGTTGGGTTTTTTGCTTGCTTTGTTTTATTTTTTGGTTTGTTTTGTTTTAGAGGTAGGGTCTCTCTACATAGCCCTGTCTGTCATAGGACTCATTATGTATGTAGACCAGGCTAAAAAAGAATTTAATTGGAAACCTTACAGTTTTAGAGGGTTAGTCCATGGTTGTCATGGTGGGGAGCATACAGGCATGATGCTGAATCAGTAATGAGAGTTTTACATCCTGACTCACAAGACAACAGGCAGATGGGGAAAGACACCAATTGGGCATGGCACAATCTTTTGAAACCTCAAAGCCCACACCTAGTGACACCTCTTCCAAAAAGGCTATATTTCCTAATCCTTCCCAAATAGTTGCCCTAACTGAGGACCAAATATTTAGACATAGCATCTTATGGTGGTCTTTTCTTATTCAAACCACACAATATCCAAAGTAGCTATAGGGTCAGAAGGACAGCTCAGGAGTTAAAAATGCTCATTGCTAAGGCTGACAACCTAAGTTTGTTACCCAGGATATACACAACGGAAGCAAGATCTGACTCCTACAAGTTGTCTTCTGACCACCACACACACACTGTTGTGTGCACTAATATGTGTATATGCAATTAGATAAAATTTTAAGTGGCTGTAGTTACAGATATTTGTTATATACAAGCTAAGTCTTCATGTTCTATTTGGCCATATTTAAACCCAGCTCAGTGTCTCTTAAGTATAAGTAATGATCTGTATCTGCTCTTTATCTCTCATAGAGCCTTGAAATGTTCCTTGCCATCATTTGTAGATACGATGTGTCTCAGACACCTTACTGGCTTGGAGCTGGAAGTCTACTGACATGGTAATGCTTCCATGGATAGAAAAAGGGCTAATTAACATAGGTATGTTATGGGATTTATGGCTTTAAACACAGGAAATTCATCATTTGGGAGAAATTTGTCCTAAAATACCTTCCCAATGGTCCTTTGTCTTTTAGTTTACATATATTGACTCAATACAGTGCTGTTCTGTGTTGGGGAGGCTGGACAATTATTGAATCTCAGGGGATATTGCAAACACAGTCTCTCCCTTTATGGAAGAAAGAAAATGCAAGATGCTGATGATCCATCCTCCTTTCCAAGCTTTGTCTACCTGTGTATGGCCCCATGTGACTTCTACTTGAGGTAAATTGAATCATGGGAGAAAGGATGGGACCTATGCTGGCAAGGATAGTAGTGACAGCCAAGGGGGGCCACTGGCTTGAAGGCTGGTAGTCATGCTATAGTTGGTACTCATTGCTTTATCTTCAAATCGAACCATATTGCCGCTGAGTGTGGTGCCAGTTGCATTTTGTGGAGTGTACAGAAGAGGAAATCGACAGATAGAGCAGCTTTGCTGGTTCAGGCAATTCTGTGTTCCTATCTAAAGAAAACTTTGAGTCATATTTGAGTCATAATTATTGAGACTTCTCTCTCATATCCAAGCTTTAAATAATAAACCAGCAATGACAAACCATGGTGGAAGGGCTACATGAAACACAATAACTGAACAAGAAGAGTACAGAAGAGAGAAAACCTGAGCCAAATCCAGCAGAATGTGTGCAAATGACCTGGAGGTGTGGAGTTTCAAAGCAAAATTCAGAGATTGTTGAAGTTAAAAGTCCAAAGAAGCAATTTGGAGAATCTAGGGGACCATTATGCATTTTAAGCTTCAGGACAATGTGGTTTTAATTTTAGCCTATTTTAAAAATAAAGTGAAAGCAGCATAGAAAATAGATTAGCATTGAAGGTTGAACAGGAGATATTAGTTCAGAGTTCAAGAGACTACATGACAGGGCTACAAACAACCTGCCATGTGTACAGGTACCAGGCACCCAGGTCTGGAATGCGTGCCAGGAATATGTGACGAAAGGACAATGTGTTTGTTTGGCTTGGAAGTGGGAATGGAGATGGATCTTAGGATGACACTAGAGATCTGATTGGTGAAATGTTCTGCTTGGATGGAATGCTGTCTTTGCATGACATATAATTGCCCTTTTGGACTCTTAGCTAGCTCTGTATATAGTTACTGACAGAAGTTGGGCCCATTTACTTTCCCTCATGGAGTATGGACTGACTTGTGAGGCCCTGATTCTCCCAGAGGATTTATAGGCAATTAATGTTTGCTGAGTGAAAGTAAGAGCCTTTTCCTTTAGTGGTGTAACCACTCTGGAATTGTTCATTCTCCTGTAAGTGACAGGGTCAGCAAGCTTGACTAGAATGGGTTTGTTCATTTGATTTTTTTTTAATGGTCTGTAATTGATGTCCTGTCTGGGCATCTATCTCCCCAGAAAAAGTTTGCACAAAACTAGTCAAAAGCATGAGAAGGAAGATGTTGAGTTTTATATTCTGCATAATATATAATGAGTACATGGGCCATATAGGATGCCAGCTCAGCTCATTTGGAATTAGAACAGGTGTCCTAGAAGTAGGACTATGTCTGATCACAGGGACTGGATGGGACATGGATGGATGACAAAAGAATTATAGGGCCATATATTTTCCAAGTTTATAGTAAGGCTGCGTATTCTTCTTAGTTAACTAATCAATAAATGTATGAATGTGTGGTGCAAGCACACACTCATGTGTATATACATATGTAGCATGTGCCTTAGAGGTCAGAGACAGAAGCCCTCTAATACTAAAAGTGTATCCTTCTCTACCATGTTTAACCTTCTTTTCTTGAGACAGTCTCTCTTTGGG
The DNA here is from genome assembly GCA_902729485.2 of Mus minutoides. Taxonomy (NCBI): domain Eukaryota; kingdom Metazoa; phylum Chordata; class Mammalia; order Rodentia; family Muridae; genus Mus; species Mus minutoides. Next base: position 1,528,307 of record LR749501.1, read on the forward strand.
CTGGTAGCTAGTAAGCCCTTGTGATTTTCCTGTCTTTATCCAACAGTCCTGGGGTTACCGGTGTTATTTGGTCAGAGCATATTTTTACCCAGGTGCTGTATGTGGTCAGAGCATATTTTTACCCAGGTGCTGTATGTGGTCAGAGCATATTTTTACCCAGGTGCTGTATGTGGTCAGAGCATATTTTTACCCAGGTGCTGTATGTGGTCAGAGCATATTTTTACCCGGGTGCTGTATGTGGTCAGAGCATATTTTTACCCAGGTGCTGTATGTGGTCAGAGCATATTTTTACCCGGGTGCTGTATGTGGTCAGAGCATATTTTTACCCAGATGCTGAGAATTTGAACTCAGGTACTTGTGTTTGCACAGCTTCCACACATATATGTCTCCCATGTAGAGTAGAATAAACCAGGAGCTTATTGCTTATATTATTGCTAAATGAGAAAAATAAATGTCCAGAACAACCAGAATATGTGTGTAGTTGAGATTTCTCTGGGGTAAGAAGAATTTAGAGGCCATCTCTCCTCTGAACC
>LR749501.1:1531996-1652595 GCA_902729485.2 Mus minutoides
AAAAAAAAAAAAAAAAAAAAAAAAAGAAGAAGAATTTAGAACTTTCTTCTTTCCCTATGAATACACAGATCTATTTTCCTGATGTCTGCACTTACTGCATTTCCTCCTACAGAAGGGGGCAGTTTTGCACAACACAGGCTACTTGTCATGCCTATACTGGTTATTATAGATAATCTGACTCTGTCTTAACTCTTGGGGTTTCTGATATTTGCATAGTTCAGTACAGGGAGCACTTTGAACTATGATGGTATCTTCCCCGGATATACGCAAATCTTTTACATTTTAAAATCTTCATTTTTGTGGTTCCTCAGCTCTGTTCTGGGTGACAAAAAAATCTCTGCTTTCTTATCTTTTCCCTTTGGCTTGGTATTTTAATTTTTTGAAGACTTGTATATCTTTCTTGAACATAAAAACACATATTATCCCTCTTTGGGTAAAGAACAGGTTTTGAATTCTGATGCTGCTGCAGAAGTATTTTTCACAAGCTTAGTGTGGGGGTGCTTGGCTTTGCTGTGCAATAGGAATCTTTAGTGGAGAGTGCTGTGAACAATGAAAACAACTGGCTATAGCCTAATAAAGAAGAAAACACTGGCCCACTCATCAGGGCCTCCACCAGCTGTTTCTGAGGATGTTGCGTATGCTTTCTTAGATTCACAGCCAGAGACACACTAAGCTTGGATTCTGTTTGAATGCAGAGGGGCTGTGTCCAGGAGGCTTCCTGACAGAGGGTGTATCTTGCTTTTTGTTTTCACAAAAGAAAAATAACAGAAATGTTTCAGCCACATTCAGAGGTTGGAGAGAATCGTTCGTGAATGCTAAGAGGAAATTAATATTCTGCACACGGACTGCAAGCAGTTTATTCTGGAGTTCATTCTGAGGAGGTAATGACTAGGAAAATGACAAAGAAAACTGTTACTGACCATTACTGAGCAATCACCCTGTCATATTACGGAGATAATTTAGATAAATGTGGGGTTTCGCGGTCTCCCAGGGAGACAGGCTGCTGATGTCTTTGATAATGGCAACCTACTTAAAAGCTTCTTTTGAAAAATGCATCACTTTATCATGCAGATGTGAAACAGACATGCTCATGCCTGCTTGTTGGACATAGTCATAGCATCCATGAACTTTTCCACCCATGTTGTTCAAGAAGACTGTCAATCCTTGTTCCCAAGGACACCTGATGCAACGGCCTATGAAGGCTTTGCATCTACTGTGAAAGCAGTGTTTGAAAACATAAGGTAGTTAATAAATGACTGCCACACATACCATATTTTTGTCCAATTGACTTCTATTATTTTAGCAGCTTGCTAATTATACACTGTGGAAATTTGGAGGCCGGTAACAGACTCTCTGTTCCATCTGGTCAACTCAGCTTTCCCAGAACAGACTTTCCTCCAGCCTAACATTGGTAGGACTTTGGCTACCATATGATAAGGACAATTGTCACATGAGAATGAGCATGCTACATGGAAAGTGTTCCAACGAACAAGACAAAAGTTCCTTGAAGTGTTGACTTTTTTTCTCTCTGTTTTATGTTTGTGGTACTGGGAATCAAATCCAGAGTTTCCTACACACTAGAAAGTAGAGACCTTTGATTTCAAATCTAGTTCCTATTTTATCTTGGAAGTCATGGAGTGATCTCTTGCATCATCTATGCCATTTAATTTCAAGAGAAAATGCTCATTTAGGGCATGGATAATGGATACATAAGTTCTGAGAATACTTTATCCTGAAGAAAACATAGGTCAAAGATGATTATGATCTATGTATATTTTTAAGCAGTCCTAGGAAATGACTCGGGTGTAGTAGTCACATGGAGTAAGGCTGGGGAGGAGAAAGAAAGCCTATTCCTTCAAGCCAAATGGGAGAGTCAAAGCTAGACACTGCAGTGCTCTAACTAGACAAATGGGCATAGAACTGAGTTTCATCATAGGAAACAGGGTATCAAATTTTAAGGCTACTATGACAATGTCATAGATAATGAACAAGAAATTCAAGTAGGATAATTATGATTACTAACAACAATTTTAAGGATTACAGACCTCATTGTGAAAATAACCAAACATATTATATTTGTTTGAGGGAAAACAGGCAGGCTCTCTTTAGCTCCTCATCTCAATGGGCAGGAAAGTAAAGAGGTACATAGACCTGACAGTGGAGAGGATTAAGTTCAAATATTCTTCAGCAAAGTTTGGTGGTAAACGGAGATAAAGACATCATTGTGTATTTTAAAGCAGCTAAAAGAAAAGAGTTTTAATTTTCCCAGTGCAAAGAAAAGATTGGGGTTTCAGGTAATGAAAATGCTAATTATCCTGATTTGATGGCTCTGCATCATTTCCACGTGCAGAAAAACCACTGTGCATATCACGAGTATATGTTAAGTACCAATTAATGAAGGACCCTAATGGTCAACTATTATTTTGCACAATTTATTTTTTTAATTTGCTTTTATTTTAATGTGACTAATTAATCGGTGACTTCCCAGCCTCTCACTGGTGGACTTGGAAAAGAGTAGCATTTGGTATGGTCATCATATTGCAAGTGTAAACTATACAGCCATAGCAAAGAAATCACATCTTGGTGACAAGTCAACCTCTGCATAAAAGAAAAGAAAAAAACTCTAAGTTAAGTAAAATACAAGGAATTTCTATAATAAGTCACATTTAAAAAAAGAGATCTCATTTCCACCGAAAATATAATGACATCTTTTGAGGAGTTTATGAGGTTTATGAGTTTATTTTTGTGCTTTTTAATTACAAATAAGTATGTGGTATGGTTTTAATTCAGTGAACTTAATATTGACTGTACTTAGGTTGACACCATATCCTAGCTATCATGAACAGTGCTATAATGAACTTAGAGTTCATATAGCTGTTCTACATAGTGATTTTCTTCTCTTTAGAGCTACACTCAGTAGTAGTATTGATAGATCTAGAGATATTTCTAGTTCTAGTTCTTTGAGTTAACTCCAGATGGCTTTCTATTATGGCTATGCTATAATCATTTACATTCCCACATTTAATACCTGGGTGGCCAAATGGATACAGGAAATATGGTACATATACAAAATAGAATGTTATTCAGGCACAAAATAATGCCAACAGATGGACCAAGAGATCATTATGTGAGGTGTTATTCTACAGGCGCGGAAACATAGTGCATGATTACAACACTCTCATGTGGAAGCCAAAAGAGTTGCTTTCACAGAAGCAGAGAGTAGAATAGTATTTATCAAAGGTAGGGGAACAGGAAAAGGGGAACAGATGGTTACCTGGTATGGGGGTGCTGCTGGTTGGGAGAAAGATTTCTAATAGTCTGTAGTGCAGTACACTTAGGTTTCAGTGTACTGTCCCTTACAGCCTCATGTGTTGGAACACTTGTCCTCAACTGCTTGGGGAAGTCCGGCAATCTTCAGGGAGTGAGAAACTGCAGAGGGAGCCCAACTGCAGAAAGTGGGCTGTGTGTGTGGGGGGGTGGTTTTGCTTAAGGGTCATGGCTTAGTGCTACTGCTGGCATCAAACTCTCTGATTCCTTTCCTACCAAGATGTAAGGGAGGTAAGGAGCCATAGCATCGTGCTTTTGCTGTCTTGGAGCCAGGGATAACTATGTATTCTCTACATGGTGGTCTGTATCTCATTAAAACCTAAGTTGAAATAAACCACCACTCTCTTTAGTTGCTTCTTGAAAGTGCTTGATCCAAGTTCAGAGAAAATGGGTAATATAGAAAACTGTTCCTGGGAAGTAGGATCATTTCTGTTGCTGTGAGTAACCAGACTGTGTGCTTCCTGGGCTTTTGCAGTAAGTTTATGGAGGGAATGTGGAAGAGTTTGGGACTGTAGGCCAGAGAAAACCAGTCTATTTTGATGGAAGTTTGGAAGACCACAATGCCAGTAAAAATGGAAAAACTGCTGTGTTAATGCAGTTTTAGAGAGGACCATGGTTTCAGGAGATGGGCTAGTGATCATTTCTGGCAAAGAATAAGGCTTCATTTGCTATTGAACTGTGCTCTGAGAACTGGAGGGCAGCTAAAGTCAAAAGTCGAAGGTCAAAGGTCAAAGGGACAGTCTTAGTTAATTAGTAGAGAATATTTGTTCAGGGCAGCAAAATATCCAGGCTGTGATAGGTTAGTACTCACTTTTAAAAGATGGGATTTACAAAGAGAGAGGAAATGGGAGAAAAGGGGAGCAGAAAAGAAAGAGGGAGAAGCGAGATCATAACTATGTGAATGTTGTAAAAATTAGGAAAGAAAGAGTGTGGGCATAGTAAAGTTGCAGACAATGTAGGTTTAGGGGTCATCACTGTGAAACAGAGATATTGAGAAAAAGAGACAATAGGAACAGTACCTGTAGATTAAGAGTATACCATGGGAAGAGGAATAAGAGGAGTAATAACACATAGCCATTTGATAAACTTCCAGTTGAAAATATGACCAAAGAGAGCCTCTGGAATATTGTAGTTGTGCAGAGCTGTCTAGGGTGATGTTTTCTCTGATTCAGCTAGTCAAATGCCCAGAGGCCACTGTGGCTGTGCCTTAAGAGGACCGGGTTCAACCCGTATTTTATGCTGTCAGCAAAACGTAGAGGCATCATGCACATGGAGGTTATTTTGAAGGCAGGCAGAACACAAAAATTAGAGAGTCACTGAGGTTTACATCAAGGTTCCAGAATGCCCCGCTGAGACCTGGTAACATTTATCAGGCACTGTATTCCCTGTACTGAGATTCTGAGAGGACACTTTGTGTGGCCATGAAGGCAACACCTAAGTCACAGTGGAGACTGAGGCTATCAGAGATGTTGTAAATGCAGGGTTTCCACTGAGGTGATAGCCAGAGATGGCCCAAGAGAAAGCTCACCATTGCTGCCTGTAACAGAACTGAAGGAGTAGAATTGCCCAAGCCTCCTGGAGCCCAGGTGACATCATGAATCCTAGCTGTAACAGGGAGCTTCAGGATGTAGTGTTTGCTTTGCTGGGTTTTAATCTTGTTTTGGTTACATCTTTTCTTGATGTCTTCTTTTTTTCTCTCCATTTTGAAATGTGGATACTTACCCAGAGGCCCTGTACATTGGAAATACCTGACTACCCCACTATCTGACTTGGTTTGTTTTTTTTTGTTTCATTAGTTTAGAAAAACTCACAGTTGGGAGACTGGGTTGACACTTAAAAAAGACTCAGAACTTAAACTGAGTTAGGCCTATTAAGGCTCAGAAGAAATATAGAGGAACTGAATGCAATTTGCATTATGATAAGGCCTCAAGAACATAGAGATCAGGGTAAAGTGTTAATAGTGTGAATGTGAAATTTCCTCCCCAGACTCAGGTTTTCACATACTTGCTTCCCTGCTGGTAGTTCTATTTGGGGAGGCTGTGCAGCCTTTAGTAGGTGTGGTCTAGGTGGAAGAAGTGCATTGCTGGGGTAGGAAGGGTTGGGTTTATAGCTCAACCCCACTTTCACCCCCGTTTCCAAGCCCAGCTCTCCAAATTGTGAAGAAATATTAAATCCAAGCCACTTGCTTCCACAGCTTCGGGGCTGTCTGCTGCTATGCCTGACTAGGCATGATAGACTTCAGGTCTATCATAATGTAATGATGTGAACCAAAATAAGCCTTTTAAGTTGCTTCTCATCTGGTAAGATGGTCACAGTGAGAAGCAACTAATACCAGGAATTATGACTGATAATTACTGTTTGTTTGAAAATACCTAATAAGATTTCAAATGTCCCCCTAAGAAATGATAAAAGGTCAGTGTAATAGACATGCCAGTTATGTGATGGAAAGTTATGTGTGCATGTGTGCCACATTTATGTGTGCCACACTGTGCCCCATAAGTGTGTGCAGTGACTATGTGTCCACTAAAAGTTTAAAATTGAATTAAATTTAAAAGTATAGAATGTAAATTTAGTCAATGCTGGTGGCACAGCTTTATTTCTTCATCTGTGCATTTTGTTTGTTTGCTTTTGTTTCTAAAGTGCAGTCCTGATCTCTTTCCAAGGCCCCTCAGATGACAACTTCCTGATACATTATTAGGCTGGAAAAGTCCCCCCCACCCCCAGGATTCTTATTCATTACAAGGATTGATGGTTTATTCAATGATTTCCAACTCCATCCCTGATGCATTAAGATCTGCACTTAGTTTTTATGAAAATAATGAAAATACAATAAAACAAGAATTATGTGACCATTCTGTGAAGTGGACATCATTGCTGAAACTGGTCGACCTACAAAATCATCACCTAAAGTGATCCTGCCACTGGATGAATGAAAAATTAATTCATTGTACACTTAAAACTCCCAGTGGCTCCCAAATCATTGAGCATAAAAGGCAAGATTCCCACATTGGGCAATGAGATCTATGACCTTTCACCTTTCATTCTCTGACACAATCAACTCCCCTCTGCCTCATTCAACTCTACCACAGCTGACTGTTCTTCCCTTCTACAAGATGAAAAGCAGGTATGCTCCTGCCTTTTAGCCTTTATATTAACCATCCTGCTTTCTAGAGTGTTCTATATCAGATACTGAAGCTGTCAAAGCTCCCATGTCATTCCAGCTTTTTTTTTCTTCAAATAACATGTTTGTAATCAAAGTTCCTCCAATTCCCTCATTTAAAAAGTTTAAATGCACACCCTGTGCCTCTCTGTGACATTCTGATATCTATTGCCCTACTGGATTTTGTCCCCATATGGAGCATTTCACTTTTCTGTATACTTTAGAAACTCCTCTATTATTATGTTAATTACTAGTCTACTACTTCTGTAATGTACATTTCAAAAATATAAGGCTGTGTATTTTACCAGTATAGCCCCTACCTTTATGACAGGAGATAGGGTCTTGTATACCTTCTAACTCCTCTGTGTAATTTCAGATGGCTTTGAACTTCAATAATTCTGGCTCCCCTTTCCCCATTCTTAATACTGAGATTCCAGACATAGACAATATACTCAGTTTGTATGGTGATGACAATTGAGCCCAAGGTTTCATGTATACTCTGCAAGCACTCCACTGTGTGTGTGCGTGCACCTGTGTGTGAGCACGCGTGCATGCACATATATTCCCCAACTCTCAATTATCTTCTAAGCACTTGGCAAACAGTAGTCATTCAATGCATTGTTGTTGAATGAATAAATGAAATATCTTTGTGAGCTTCTGATATCTCCATCCTATGGTTTTTAGGTTTCTGGAATCCTACCCTCCAGTGTAGGATTGTCTAATCCTGTTGTCTAAGCCTCTTAGACAGGCATGGAGGGCAGAAAACAGTGCATGGCCAGTATTACTCTGCCCCTGCTTTCATTGCTAATGCAGAAATGAAGAAACACCAAACTAAATCACCTCTTACAGATGGAAATCATTAGGCTCACAGTTTCTTAAAATATCCCATGATACCTCAATTGCTCAGTTGTCACCTGTTGTCACATAAGTCTGGGATCTTAGTTTGTCAGTAAGAGAAGCCTTCCTTTATGGAAACCCTTTTATCTCTTATGAGGCAGAACGCGGTGATAAGTGGATGAGGCCCCGAATTTCATTTGTAACTCTCAGTTCAGCATTATTCTGGGCAACATCTCACCAAAAGATTCAATTATGTTGGTTTCCATGGCATTTATTGTGATTTCAGCTGCCAGAGGCAGAGGTTTGAGGATTGTGAATCCATGACAGTGCAAAGACAAGAAGGGAAGATTTCTCCTTTCATTTCAACCCAGATGTAATGGAGACAGAACTCTTAGCATCAGCATCAGCAACAGCCTTCATCTCCATCATTTTGAATTAATACCTCTTGTCTCACACTCAGCTCCTAACCCACATTGTCATGAGGAAATAGTTCTACAAAAAGAAGCTCCAGGTTTAGAGCAGTGGAATATGTCTTCTCTGAAGAACAAAGCTGGACTTGAGACTGATTGATTGGGAAGGAAACATGATAGTATCAGAAATGCAGTTGGCTTTTCCTGGAGCCTTTCAATTTCAATATGTGGTTTTAGGAGAAAAAGGTTCTCATTCAAACACATCATCAGCAACAAGAGTAATAGAGGAGAAATTGTAGCCAAAGGTAAATGGCTTTGAGTACATATATTCTTTGCTTTCCCAGGTTTGACACTTTATAGAAACCTTTTAGTGAAATTACAAAGCTTTCATGTTGCCCTCTCTTATTTGGCTATATGTGGATGGAGAGAGAAGAAAAAAATATGAGCAGCTATGAGATATTGACGTCTCCAGCTTTCTGAGGACATTTTGTTCTTTCACTAATTTTGTTTGGCGGTTTTCTTCATCTTTCACCTCACTGCTGGAAATGGCTACTCAGAGCACGATGATGAAGAGAATAAAAAGAAAGAAAGCACTCTTCTCATCAGTGGAATGGAAATGAAGACAAGCCACATTGTCTTATTGTCACATTGCAATAGCCCCTGGAAAGTTCTGGCTCCTGAGTGGGAACAGCTGGGTGGGCAGCACTGTGAGAGAAGCAGAGGTTATGCCACATGTGGTTCTCAAAGGCTAGCACACATATGGGCAATGAGTGCCTTCAGCTGTTGCCTTGGCTTGTAGTAGGGAAGAGACTCGGCTGCTCAAATTGCAAAGTGAACTTGAAATTCATCAACTAAAATATGCACAGCTGGGAGGGGACTTGTCTTCAGGAGGAATGATCTTGTGACTTGCTCTTACCATTCATCTATGGCATCTGAAACCCCTGGCTCAGTAAGAACTATGTCAGTGAGCCTGGGATACGTTGCTTTCTTATCATGAGGCCCTATTCTTCAGTGCAACTTGCTCTGTTCACTGTAGGGTAGGATGCTTGTTGCCCTGGAATTAGAACTTAACCATTTTGACATCTGTCATTTTCCTTCTCAGAAAGTTCTTACCAACCCCACGCTCCTGCTATATCTTTACACAGCCAGTAAAGGATATAGCATGTGAGGAAGACTCTAATAATGTCTCTTGAGTCCTTAATCTCTAGCATCTGACCTGCTTGTCCTGTAACTGAAGCCACAAAGCTTCTATTGGATCGGTTACCAGTCTTCTGTCAATCTCCAACGTCTGCATGTGTTTTCTTTGATATCCCAGGGTCCAATCAGGTCACCTGGGCCCTGGGCACAAACATCTCACAAGATGACATTAGGAAATAAGAATACAAAAAAAAAAAATCCTTCATTCAGGGTGTTAGGAAATTTCAGTGCCTGGTGTTCATGTTTGGCTGACCAGAACCTCTGAGGAGAGAGGTTTTGGATGCTACATCTTTGAAGAATAAGATAACTGATGCCATACAAATAGGTACTATAAGAGGAAAATCATGAGAGGTAAATTCAATCTTATCAGTTCATTGTTGAGAAAATGAAGCTTGACAGAACAAGAACTAGGTGGTATGTTTTGAAACCAGGTGAAATTTTGAACCCCAAAGCTTTTGGTTTTATTTCTTCATCAGAATGGTGGTAGCTCTTAGTATGCACTGTCTTTATAGAGAAATCAGCTTCATTATTATGCATTGGAGGAGAGTTCTCAGTTGAAGCTTGAGCTACATTATCCATCAGGAAACTGATATACCAACACTGCTACCAAACCAATACCTAGTGGCATGGGTTCGCCAGAAAGTTCTTTGTACAAGCAACTTCAAACTTGTTAGACAAGACATCCTAGGGAGGAGTGAATTAGGTCCTATAACAGACAGCTATGAAAATAAGAGTTCAAATAAGTAAGTGATCTTCCTGTTTATCAATGACCATTCATTAACTTAATTTCTATTGTTATGTCCTTCAGTTTCAAGAAGGCAATTAAGTTTCCATAAGAATTTATTGAACAGCCAAACTTATGGTAGGCATATCTCTCCACCTTAACCCACAGTGCTACTGGCCTGTCATAAGCCTGGGGCCTTGGATAGAAAGCACATTTATGCATTATCTGATCTTTGTTTATATGAATGCCACCACCTGGAGTTGTTTGGTGCACAGACCATGCAGCCAAACTATGCAAAGGCCTTTGTGTAGGGCACTTATGCACTGAGAACATAGAAAAAGATCAAACTTGGCCTAGTCACTATTGATGGAGAAACCTTGCTAAGTTACCATCTATAAATGGAGAAGTTGTCAGTACATTCTCTGGAGTTAAGATGGAATGACTGGGATGCCCTTCTAGACTTTTGAACTAGAGGGAAAAAAATTGCTGTAAACATGAAATCGATCTTCTGGGCAGTTCTTTCTTTCTTTCTTTCTTTCTTTCTTTCTTTCTTTCTTCCTTTCTTTTTTTTTTAAATCACAAACGTTATTGTTTGTTTCAGAAGACAGCCCCTAAGAAGCACATCATTTTGCACATAGGCCACAATAGCTAAGGAAATGGCTCATCTGTAGCACTAACAGACTCCTGATGAGCACCCAGGGAGTCACGAGCAGAGGCTGACTCAGCCTGTCTCCTTCTAAATACAGTCTGGGTGCGTCTGCAGCCTGACAGGAGCCCTCCCCAGGACTTCAAAGGAGTGATCTCTGCAGGAGATGAGCATCAGGGAGCTGCCTGGTTGATCACAGGCTGCATCCAAGTCAGGAAACAGTGGGCAGGTGTCTCTGAGTTGAAGTCCCCTTTCTGTTGTCTGATGGTCTATCCAATTTAGCATTACAGCAGCATAACTCTGTGAAGGAAATGCCACAGGCTTTTCTCCTTTGGAAAACAATTCGTGTTCATGGGAGATGGGTTTAGGATTTTAAGAAGAAAGACCAGAAGATTCTAGAATGTGTAGAAAGATCCAGATTAGGTCTTATGAAGTTGCAATAAAAAGAAAATACAAAAGGCAGGCAAAAATGTTCAAAATGAAGACAAAAATTAATAATTTTATCAATTTATGAATAAATATTTGTAAATAAGCATTTATTAACACCAAAGGGAAAAGTTTAAATAAAAAACTCTGGATAGAATTTATCAGTAAACATAGGACAAACAGGGTTTATTGTAGAGATTGAGCACTGCTTGGCTCAGGTTTTGTACATGAATGTTGGTTGTTTATGTTCATGATCTTGAACAACCTGCCAAAGCTCTCTGCCTCTACTTCCTTATCTGTACAACAGGGCAATTGTATTCCTTGTCTGTTTCAGGTGCTGTAGAGAGTAAATGGGTTAGTATATCACAAATGAAGAATTTAGAATAGGCATGTGGCAAGTTAACTTTTTTTATTGTTGCTTTTCCCCCAGGAATTCAACCTGTAAGAATGAATATGTCTCAGATTATTTTTTTCTTAAATAAAATGACAAAATTGTTCAAAACTTATCTATAAAATAATGCAGTACTCTCTGGCTTATTCCAAATAACAGACTTTAGTGTATTTTAAACCTCATGGTCCCTCCTGGCCTTACCATTTCCTCACATTTATTTAAATTTCTATTTAAAAATGATATAATATTTAATACATAGGTATTACTTTAATATTTTAGAATCTCATACATACATACAATGAAATCTAATCATTCTCTCTCTCTCTCTCTCTCTCTCTCTCTCTCTCTGTCTCTCCCTCTCTCTTGTTTACTCACTTGCTCTGAGAACCCACAAAAATCTTAGTAGTTACTGGTCTTCATATGTGTGTGGGTGTTGGGGCATCCTCTGGAATATGAGAAACCTACCAATGGTTCACATCATCAATAAAGAATGAGTGTCTCTCCCACTCCATGGCCAATCATTCTCCAGGAAGCATTGGCTCTTGGGGATCATCTACGATGGCTATGAGAAGGTTTTGCAGGGCTTGTTCTCATGTGGGTATTGTGCAGGTAACAGTAGCTGCTGTTGCTTCATGATTGTGATGGTCAAGCCATGTCCAGAAGCAATCACAGCACTACTCCTGCCCCTTGGTTCTTATATGCTTACTCCCTTCTCCTCGGTGATGTTCCCTGAGCCTTGGAAATGATGTTCATGCAGCTGTCCAGCTGGGGTTGAGTTCTTATTCTGGGAACTTTGACTTTTATATCTCTCCTACGACTGCTGCCCACTTCAGGATCAAGCTTCTAACCAAGGCTGAGAACAGCCCATCTATCACAATAAGCTTAAAATGCTTTTTAAAATGTTTTAGGACTGTGTATACCTCAGTTAACATGCTCATTGCTGTAAAGAGACACCATGATGAAGGAAACTTTAATAAAAGCAAGTATTTAACTGGGGCTGGCTTACCATGTGTGATGGTTTGTATATTCTTGGGCCAGGGAGTGGTACCATTTGGAGGTATGGCCTTGTTGGAATAGGTGTGACCTGGTTGGAGTAGGTGTGTCACTGTGGGTGTGGGCTTAAGATCCTCACCCTAAGCCGGGTGTGGTGGCGCACACCTTTAATCCCATCACTCAGGAGGCAGAGGCAGGCAGATTTCTGAGTTTGAGGCCAGCCTGGTCTACAATGAATTCCAGGACAGCCAGGGCTATACAGAGAAACCCTGTCTCGAAAAAAAAAAAAAAAAAAAAAAAATCCTTACCTTAGTTGCCTGGAAGTCAGTCTTCCACTAGCAGCATTTGGATGAAGATATAGAACTCTCTCGGCTCTGCCTGTGCCATGCCTGCGTGGATACTGCCATGTTCCCACCTTGATAATAACGGACTGAACCTCTGAACCTGTAAGACAATTAAATGTTGTTTTATTTATAAGACTTGCCTTGGTCATGGTGTTTGTTCACAGCAGTAAAACCCTAACTAAGACACCATGTGAGAGTTTCAGTCCATTATCACCATGGTAGGAAGTATGGCAGGATCCAGGCAAAAATGGTGCTAGAGAAGGAGCTAACACTTCTATATCTTGCTTGCAAAGCAGACAGCAGGAGACTCTAGATCACCCTAGCCAGATTCAAGCTTATATATGAGACCTCAAAGTCCTGTGCTTCCACAGTAACACATTTCCTATAACAAGGCTACATACACCTCCTCTAATATGGCCAAACCTCCTAATAGTGCCACTTCCCATGGGCCAAGCATATTCAAATTACCACAGTGTACAATTGCTCCTTGCTATTTGCTCTAAGCAATCTTGATTGTTTGGCTTTATGGTTTTTGACAGAGCAAAAGGGAAAAACTACAAATCAGGGTCATGACTATCTACATAAAATGTTTAAATAAAATAATAGAGAAGACATTTTGGGTGTTATACTTAACTTTGAAATAAAAACCATCTTAATGATTTTTTTAAAAAATCCATATAAAGTTAATTTCCTAAATCTAAATTTTTATAATACTTCTATGTAATTTAATAAATATTTGAGTGAATAGATATAACCGCCTTTATAACAACATATGTGCTAGACATTAGTCCTTTTACGTTTATGACTCAAAAACATAGCTGATATGATTCCTCCTTAGAAAAAAATGAAGCAATTCAAACCCTGATCACTGTTTATTTCCCCAATTGCAGGCCTATGGAGAAGTATTGGCTTTATTGTGTTGTATTTAGGTTTATAGATATGTCACTCTCTTCAGGAACCATTATTTTCATTGTTTTATATATAAATGTGTTCAGTACAAATCCCCCAGATTTTTTCCACAGTGCAGCATTTTCTATTTGGATGGATTCATATTTGGAAGGATGTATAATATTTAATCTCTACCATATTCCAGGAAAATTATGCACTTTCCAGCCTCCCAAAATATTCTTCTAATTATCTCAGCATGTTTAAACTTTTCTTTTAATAGCTCTTCTTCCTTCATTATTGGATTGATTCATGGTTTGGTTGTTTTACAGAACTGGCCCTTTCTCTGACTTTCTGCTGGAAACTGGTCATCAATGTTCTGTGTTTATTCTTCAAAAACATGGCTCTCTCAGTTTAAAACTCTCAGATGTTCTTCTCCTTGAGTTTTTTCCTGGCTTTTCTAGAGCATCACATCTCCATATTAATGGAAATACTGAGGAAAGGACCTGACTTTTTTTTTTTTTTAAAGACTTATTTATTATATGTAAGTACACTGCAGCTGTCTTCAGACACTCCAGAAGAGGGCATCAGATCTCATTATGGATGGTTGTGAGCCACCATGTGGTTGCTGGGATCTGAACTCAGGGCCTTTGGAAGAGCAGTCAGTGCTCTTAACTGCTGAGCCATCACTCCAGCCTCGGACCTGACTCTTGAACTAAGTCATTACTTCTTATTTGGAGCGAGGCTCTCCTTAACTGAGCTACCATCCATCTCTCTACACAGTCAGACTTTATGAATACTTAACAACCTACCATGTTCATGAAAGCGTGCATCAGCCCTCATTGACTGAGTGCTTATTCTTGGCTTAGTAGAAGCTGATCAATTCACATCATAATACAAATCAATTAGATGACACAGCCTGAATACCAGGATAATATAACAGGTTAAGTTAATGTTCAACCTGTAGTATAGAAAATACTTGGTGCTGTAAAGAATAGAACACTTGGAAGCCTCCTTAGCACTGAAAGAGTAGTACATAACCAAAGACAAAATAGAGTCCCTTGTGTCAGGAGGGAAAGTGAACCTTTAAACTAACCTAAACTAACCGATGGCCCTAGGTAAGGGGCAAGCCTTTCCTGGAACAATCACAGAATAGCCCAACGCCCTCTGAATGTCACAGCGACTTTTGTGGAATGTCTCAACGCCCCAGGAGGTTGCCTAAGGTAGTAGTGATTTAACTGTTAGGTAGATTACCTCCCCCTTCCCCCACCCCCTTTTTGTCTCTTAGAGTTAGCTACCTGGGTATCTTGCTGATGTTTAAACTAGCCAATCATGAGAAACCGCACCAATTTCCCCAACCCCCCCTACTCCATTGCTATAAAAGCTCCTAATTTTCGAGCCTCATGGTTGACCCCCCTGTCCCCTGCGTGGGATACAGGGTCATCCTGGAGCTCCGATTAAAATTCCTCTTGCAGTTTGCATCAAGACAGGTCTCTCGTGGTTCTTGGGATGCGTGAACAGCCTGTGTTTGAAATAGGGGTATTTCTGGTTTGATCTTACAGCACTTTACAGTGGATGTCAAAATTCACTCTCTTAAGTACAATGTCTGGATGTAAGCATACACTGCTATGTAAAAACTAATTAATATTCCAATGATGTATAAAGGTTGCTTATACTTCTGCTGTATCAGCTATCTATACCAGGTATCTGGACATCAAAGTGAATTCATGCCAAGGTCTTTATCTATTTTCCTCTCCTTTCCATCTATAATTTTGATATTTTCCATTGCTTTTTATCTTTAGTAATATAGGTTATAAAGCATCTATTTATATAAACAAAATAACTTCTATTATGGCTTTAAATGCCATATCCTGCAAATCAGTAAATCCTACCCAAAGACCATTTTGCACAAATAAGTTTTGTCTCAAAAACCAATCAACCAAACAAACAAACAAAAACTGTTCAGTATGTGACTTGATACATGAATGTTCATCCACTGTTTTTGTTTTCAGGAATATTCTTCACACAATGTCTTACAAATTCAGACCTAGATAAATGCCTTGGGAGTGGTACCAACAAAGATTTAGACATTAACTACCTGATGTTTGGAGTCAAGTTCTTGGAAGCAGCATGAATTCTGCTGAATCTCTGATTCATTTTTGTTTCTTCTGATCAACACCCAGCAAATGTATATACAGCAAGCCTAGTGCAGATTTCATTCTCACAAGTCAATATATCCAAGGGCATATTTTGAATTAATCAAATCTGTTTCTGAGCGATAAGCTAAACTGGTTCTTTAAAGGGAGCATATGAAATGAAAACTTATGTATTCATCATTATATTTAGCTTCCAGGAATTGCCTTACATAACACCTAAGTGTACTTAAATGATGACTAAAACTCAGCTCCAGGATTGAAGCTGTTATAAAGATACTTAAAATAAAATGCATAGTAGTTTTCTGAAGTCATAGGTTACAGGCAGTATGTTTCATATTGCTTTGTGCATCTGCATAATTATAACTATGACACTGCAACTCAACTACAATAATTGATATTTTTTTAAGTACCAGGATCTACAATGGATACAGACAATGTGTATGAGCTTTCTACTTAAGGAGTAAAGTCTTACAAAAGAAGAGATTTTTACTTAAGTACATGGAAACAGTTACAGATAAATACAAGTGTATGAAAATATTTAAGATTCATTTTTTCCTGAATCTGTGATATTCCCGTATGTGCTCACTGCTTCAAATTCTGAAACTTAGCTCATAACTAACTCTTTCCTGCAGAATCCTCATTGTACCTGCCAGCGGTCACCGGTTACTGGGTTACTGAAAGGAAAGTTGGGGTTGGATGGGAAAGGCAGCGAGAGAAATAATGAGCCAAGACACAGTTCTCTAATCAAGGCTCAATCTTTAATGTACGGCCCTGGGTATATATGGGAAAACCTAAGGACCCCTCCCTTCGTTTCAGCTGGGTTCTGTTGCTTGTTTCAGCTGGACTGAGTTGCAAACCAGGCTCTTTAGCAGCTCAGCCGGCAGTTCTCAGTTCTGTGGAAGGAAGACGTAAATGTAGCAAAGTCAGATTCCTGGCTCCAGTGTCTGAGGAGGTTTGTTTAGCCAACTCAAGGCTGGGGGAAGGGCACAGTTCCTACCTTTTTATTTATTAAAAATTAGCTGGACTGGGGCATACTACATGGTCCTGCCTGGGAATTATGGTGTCTGGTGGCTGTGCCTGAATCTATTGGACTCTTTATGACCTGTCTCGGAGAACACGCGCAGCTTATTTGTATTTATTTGCACAAACTCGGCCTTTTAGTGTTTATTATGAGCAAACACAGCCTCTTGATACATGCTTCTGTCTTAGGTTGAAAGAAGCCATAGACCAGTGGCCCGTCTTTGACTGCTGGCCCTCATAGCACACCTTTTTCCCATTCAGACCAAAGCCAGGATATGCACTCAATGAATCTCTTCAGAGCGAAGATTAACTGCCATCTGAGCTTTGCTGAAGGTGAACCTGTATTGAGGTAACCTACCCGCTTGAAATACAAAGTCAAAAGTTGAAAGGAACAGGATGAAGGTTGTCTGCGGGGATGTACCAGGCACTCAATTCACTTGCAAATTAGCAATGAGCAGTCCCAGGGTCTGACCTCCCAGTGTGGGGGAAGTGGCTTTTAGAATTAACAGAAAAACTGTTACTTCTCATGTAAATAGTGGAGGCTATGCTCCAAGTTAACTCAGATGGCTAATAAGGATTTTTAGCTATCATCATAATTGGGATCTCCAATATTGGATTTATTTCTAGACCAGTCCATGATTGGGTCAGAATAACTTGTCACATTAAAGGAAAGAGAGGAGTCATTATAAGTCTTCCTCTTGATTAATTTTTCTAAGTCAGTTTCCACAGTCTCTATATTCTCTGTCCCACAAGGTTTAAAAGCTTGAAGCAAGTCAGCTTAGCTTGTCTAATCTGGGACAAAGGCAAAGATGGGTCAAGAACATATACCCAATACAGCTTTCCTGTCACCATTGTCAGGGCACTCAGCAAGCTGACAGGTCAGCATTATCCTTTTGTGTCAGTATGTCACACCAATCACTCTGGAAGCTAGCATGCACCTGCATCATTCTGTGGAAAAATACACAAACATGCTCTCTTCCCCATATTAAATACCTGATCAGGATCATGCCATATACTTATAAGTGGATCCTTCCATCTCACCTAGGCATGAGTATGCCTAGTTATAGGATGCTATAGGCACTCAGCAAGGAGATCCTTGGCATCCAAATTTTAAAATTTTAAAAATAAAAAGCATGATTTAAATAATGTGCACAGAGATATAATCCCCCCTTTTTATGTTTCTTAAGAAGATATTGTTTTAAAGTCCCACAATAGCTTTTCCTTGAGAATTATTAAAAAAAATCCCAGTAACATGGGTAACATTAAATTGTTGACAAAACATCTCAAATGCTTGACTGTAATAGCCAGTTCAATTATCTGTTTTAATCTGATTTGGAACACCAAGCATAAAACAAAATTAACATAGGCAATGACTAATTACATTTTTAGTTGCTTTTCCTGTTAAAGCAATTGCAACTAGAAAGACTGAAAAGGTATCAATAGTCACATGTGCATACATTATTTTTCTAAAATCAGAAATATGAGTATCTATTTGCAATAATTGATTAAGTAAAAGTCCTCGAGAATTAACACCATTATGTGGAACAGGTAGAAACCGAGGACAATGAGAACGTATTTTTTTTTCCAAATTTTTTTATTAGATATTTTCTTAACTCTACCCCGCCCCCCACCCCGCCCTGCTCCCCTGCCCACTCACTCCCACTTCTTGGTCCTGGCAGTTCCCCTGTATTGGGGCATATAAAGTTTGCAATAACAAGGGGCCTCTCTTCCCAAAGATGGCTGACTAGGCCATCTTCTGCTATATATGCAGCTAGAGACACGAGCTCTGGGGATTCTGGTTAGTTCATATTCTTGTTCCTCTTATATGGTTGCAGACCCCTTCAGCTCCTTTTTTGTTTTGTTTTGTTTTGTTTTGTTTTGTTGTTGTTGTTGTTTTGTTTTTGTTTTTGTTTTCGAGACAGGGTTTCTCTGTGTAGCCCTGGCTGTCCTGGAACTCACTCTGTACACCAGGCTGGCCTCAAACTCAGAAATCTGCCTGCAGCTGCCTCCTGAGTGCTGGGATCAAAGGCGTGCGCCACCATGCCCGGCCCCCTTCAGCTCCTGTGGTACTGTCTCTAGCTTCTCCATTGGGAGCCCTGTTTTCCATCCTATAGATGACTGTGAGCATTCACTTCTGTATTTGCCAGGCACTGGCATAGCCTCATACGAGACAGCTATATCAGGGTCCCTTCAGCAAACTCTTGCTATCCTATACAATAGTGTCTGAGTTTGGTTACTGATTATGGGATGGATCCCCAGGTGGGGTAGTCTCTGGATAGTCCATCCTTTCATCTTAGCTCCAAACTTTGTATCTGTAACTCCTTTCATGGGTATTTTGGTTCCTATTCAAAGGAGGTGTGAAGTATCCACACGCTGGCCTTTCTTCTTGATTTTATTGTGTTTTGCAGATTGTATCTTGGGTATTCTAAGTTTCTGGGCTAATATCCACTTATCAGCGAGTGCATATCTAATGACTTCTTTTGTGATTGGGTTACCTCACTAAGGATGATATCCTCCAGATACATCCATTTGCCCAAGAATTTCATAAATTCATTGTTTTTAATAGCAGAATAGTATTCCATTGTTTAAAGGTACCACATTTACTGTATCAATTCCTCTTTTGAGGAACATCTGGGTTTTTTCCAGCTTCTGGCTATTATAAATAAGGCTGCTATGAACATAGTGGAGCATATTACCAGTTGGAACATCTTCTGGTTATATGCCCAGGAGAGGTATTGCTGGATCCTCTGGTAGTACTATGTCCAATTTTCTGAGGAACCACCAGACTGACTTCCAGAGTGGTTGTACAAGCTTGCAATCCCACCAGCAATGGAGGAGTGTTCCTCTTCTCCACATCCTCGCTAGCATCTGCTGTCACCTGAATTTTTGATCTTAGCCATTCTGACTGGAGTGAGGTGGAATCTCAATGTTGTTTTGATTTACATTTCCCTGATGATTAAAGATGTTGAACATTTTTTCAGGTATTTCTTGGCCATTAGAAAATCCTCAGTTGAGAATTCTTTGTTTAGCTCTATACCCAATTTTTTAATGGGGTATTCATTTTTCTGGAGTCCAGCTTATTGAGCTCTTTGTAGATGTTGGATATCAGATTAAGGATTGTTAAAAATTCTTTTCCCATCTGTTGGTGGCCTTTTTGTCTTGCTGACAGTCTTTTGTCTTATAGAAGCTTTGCATTTTATAAGGTCCCATTTGCCAATTCTTGATGTTACAGCACAAGCCATTCATAGAGTGTTTAGGAATTTTTCCCCAGTATCTTTAAGGCTTTCCCCCACTTTCTTCTCTATAAATTTCAGTGTCTCTCGTTTTATGTGGAGGTCTTTGATCCACTTAGACTTGAGCTTTGTACAAGGAGATAAGAATGGATCAATTCACATTCTTCTACATGATAACCACCAGTTGTGCCAGCACAATTTGTTGAAAATGCTTTTTTCCCACTGGATGGTTTTAGCTCCATTGTCAAAGATCAAGTGACCATAGGTGTGTAGATTTATTTCTGGGTCTTCAATTCTATTCCATTGATCTATCTGTCTGTCGCTGTGCCAGTACCATGCAGTTTTTATCATAATAGCTCTGTAGTACAGCTTAATGTTAGGCATGGTGATTCCCCCAGAGGTTCTTTTATTGTTGAGAATAGTCTTTGCTATCCTAGATTTTTTATTATTTCAGATAAATGTGCAAATTGTCCTTTCTATCTCAGTGAAGAATAGAGTTGGAATTTAGATGGGGATTGCATTGAATCTGTAGATTGCTTTCAGCAGGATAGCCATTTTGACTATATTAAGCCTGCTAATCCATGAGCATGGGAGATCTTTCCATCTTCTCACATCTTCTTCAATTTCTTTCTTCAGGGACTTGAAGTTCTAGTCATACAGATCTTTCACTTCCTTAGTTAGAGTCACACCAAGGAATTTTATAGTATTTGTGACTATTGTAAAGGGTGTTCTTTCCCTAATTTCTTTCTCATCCTGTTTATCCTTTGTGTAGAGAAAGGCCATTGATTTGTTTGAGTTAATTTTATATCCAGCTACTGCACTGAAGCTGTTTATCAGGTTTAGGAGTTATCTGGTGGAATTTTTAGGGTCCCTTATATATACTATCATATCATCTGCAAACAGTGATATTTTACCTTCTTCCTTTCCAATTTGTATCCCCTTGATCTCCTTTTCTTGTCAAATTGCTCTGGCTAGGACTTCAAGTACTATATTGAATAGGTAGGGAGAAAGTGGGCAGCCTTATCTAGTCCCTGATTTTAATGGGATTGCTTCCAGCTTCTCTCCATTTAGTTTGATGTTGGCTACTGGTTTGCTGTAGATTGCTTTTATTATGTTTAGATATGAGCCTTGAATTGCTGATCTTTCCATGACTTTTATCATGAAAGGGTGTTAGATTTTGTCAAATGCTTTCTCAGCATCTAATGAGATGATCGTGTGGTTTTTGTCTTTGAATTTGTTTATATAGTGGATTATAGTGATAGATTTCTGTATATTACACAATCCCTGCATTCCTGGGATGAAGCCTACTTAGTCATGATGGATGATCGTTTTGATATGTTCTTGGATTCAGTTTTTGAGGATTTTAGTGAGTGTTTTTGCATTGATATTCATGATGGAAATTGGCCTGAAGTTCTCTTTCTTTGTTGGATCTTTGTGTGGTTTAGTTATCAGAGTAATTGTGGCATTGTAGAATGAATTTGGTAGAGTACCTTCTCTTTCTATTTTGTGGAATAGTTTGAGGAGAGTTGGAATTAGGTCTTCTTTGAAGGTCTGTTAGAACTCTGTACTAAACCCATCTGGTCCTGGGCTTTTTTTGGTTGGAAGACTATTGATGACTACTTCTATTTCTTTAGGGGAAATGGGACTGTTTAGATTCTTAATCTGATTCTTATTTAACTTAGGTACCTGATATCTGTCTAGGAAGTTATTCATTTCATCCAGGTTTTCTAGTTTTGTTGAATATAGCCCTTTGTAGTAGGATCTGATGATGTTTTGGATTTCCTCAGGTTCTGTTGTTATGTCTCCTTTTTCATTTCTGATTTTGTTAAATAAGATACTGTCCCTGGGCCCTCTAGTTAGTCTAGCTCCTGGTTTGGTTGATTCTTTGAATAGTTCTTTTTGTTTCCACTTGGTTGATTTCAGCCCTGTGTTTGATTATTTCCTACCATCTACTCCTCTTGGGTGAAGTTGCTTCCTTTAGTTCTAGAGCTTGTAGGTGTGCTGTCAGGCTGCTAGCGTATGCTCTCTCTAGTTTCTTTTTGAAGGTACGCAGGGCTATGAGTTTTCCTCTTAGGACTGCCTTCATTTTATCTCATAAGTTTGGGTATGTTTTGGCTTCATTTTCATTAAACTCTAGAAAGTATTTAATTTCTTTATTTCATCCTTGACCAAGGAATCATTGAGTAGAGTGTTGTTCAGTTTCCATGTGAATATATGCTTTCTATTATTTATGTTGTTATTGAAGATCAGCCTTAGTCCATGGTGGACAGATAGGATGCATGGGATAATATCAATATTTTTGTATCTGTGGAGGCCTGTTTTGTGACCAATGATTTGGTCAGTTTTGGAAGAGGTACCATATAGTGCTCAGAAGAAGGTATATCCTTTTGTTTTAGGATAAAATGTTCTGTAGATATCTGTTAAATCTATTTGTTTCATGACTTCTGTTAGTGTGCATGTGTCTTTGTTTAGTTTCTGTGCAGACTGGTCTCTGAGCGACCTGGGATCCAAGATGGCTCCCTTACAAGTTCCAGCAGGGAAAGTCCTCCAGGGCAGACACCTCCCCACAGATGGGGAGGGTGCGGGATGTCTAGAGCCCCAAGCTGTGTCTATCCCAGAAGCTGTGTCTGTCCCAGAAGCTGTGTCTGTCCCAGAAGCTGTGTCTGTCCCAGAAGCTGTGTCTGTCTGTCCCAGAAACTGTGTCTGTCTGTCCCAGAAACTGTGTCTGTCTGTCCCAGAAGCTGTGTCTATCTGTCCCAGAAGCCATGTTGCTTAGTTAGCGTCTGCTCACTCACCCTTTGCAGTCCTCGAGCTGACCTGCACAGACTGGTCTCTGAGGGACCCAGGACCCAGGTTTGCTCCCTCTGGAGCTCCGGCAGGCAAAGGCCTCCTGGGCAGACACCTCCTCTGGGGGGGGGGGGGAGGTGCCCAGATGTCTAGTGCCGGAAACTGGGCCTGACCCAGAAGCTGTGTTGCTTCTGGGGTCTGCTCAGTCACTATTTGCAGTCTGAGAACACGTCTTTACAGTTTGACGTGCATATTCTCTAAAAATACCAAATTATTATCTCAAGCCATTACTATTTTGGCAATGTAAAGAATGAGATCATATGGCCAATTGTTCTTGCGTAAGGCCTATAATCTGCCTAGAATACAAATTTGGGGTGGTGCCATGAGGTACCACATGGTATCTCTTCCAAAACTGACCAAATCATTGGTTACAAAACAGGCCTCCACAGATACAAAAATATTGAAATTATCCCATGCATCCTATCTGTCCACCATGGACTAAGGGGTCTTGTCCAGGCAATCCAGCATGAGTTCTTAAATGTCCAAGGACAGTGCTTTAAAGGAATAGTATTTTCTCTTAACTTGAGTTGTATATGCATAAATAATTGCAAAATTTGAGAATTAGCAGTATCTAAAAAAGGAACAATTTCAAGTAATTGTAAACCCTGATATGTACATATATATATATATATATATATATATATATATATATATATATATGCTTTTGTATTTCCTGTAAATTTATGCATGCATCCTATAAAGAATACATCTACTGTATTTAAAAACAGCCCTTCTATGGGAGTATATTGGATCACATGTTTATTCTTTTGAGTATATATATATATATATATATATATATATATATATATATATATATCAGGCTATCAGTATACAAATTAAAACTTGACTTTTCAACACTTTAAGACACTGGCTATAAGCGTGCAATTCTGTGCTGAGGCAGGAGGAAACTCAAAAGGACAAGTTTGGAGTATTCATGCTACGGGATGCTAAGACCTCAGGAGACTAAGTTTCCGTGAAACTTTTTGTCTCAGAACTGCGTCCAAGCTTTTGGGCCTGGTATGCAGTTTCCATTGGAGTGGGTGTGGCATATATGTGTGTGTATAGTTGGTGTGATTGCTGCTGGGATGTTAAGCTCCACAGTTCTAGACTCTCATGTATTGAACCTTTGGTTGGTAATCAAATAAATGTCATGTAAAATTAATCATTGAAATACCACTGGTAAATTTCAATATCTTACTCTTGAAAAAATAGCAGCTCAAAAATTAGCAGTAGCCCTGACAAGAGAGCTAGCTGTGCCTCACAAAGTGAAAATGACTCTTTAGAGTCTAAAAAGCTTCTCATCTATCAAGAGAAATTGAGAGATCAGTTAATGGTTGCACATAACTACATTGAAGGGAGTGCAGATAGACCATCTCTGATCCTATAATACATCAAAAGCCGAGATTTTCTGGTGCTGCATCTCAGTAAGTATAAACTGCCTTTACATAATCAGAATGGCCCTATCACAAGGAAATCCAGCCAGCTCCTCTGCAGATGATCCAGTAATACTGCAAAAAACACAAGCAATTGCCCACCTGGATGCCTGGACATTCAGAAAGAGCATCATTACAGGATTCATTTCCATGGAGGTTGCTATGGTTTCTGGCTGCACTTTCTCTTTTTGCTACAGTTGGGTGATTTTAGTTAATCAATGGCTAGTCATAGTGTAATCATTTTCTCTTCAGAAAACACAAGGAAAGAAAAGAACTAGCCTGGAGTCTCAGGCACAATGTCAGTCAGGCCAGTTCTTTCTGACTACAAAAGAAAGATATATTTGATATTAATGTGAAAGATGAAAGGAAACTCAGATCATTTCAAGCAGTTTGCAATTCAGGGGGCTACCTTTTGAGAATTGTCAGAAAGGTTGGGTTGCTCCCCCAAATGATCTCATATGTATGTATATGCATATACACATACATATTTGTGTGTATAATATATATGTAGGTCCTTATCTCAACATGATGTGAAAGAGAAATGATGCAGATCTATTACATCAGCAAGGTATATAATATTGAGAAACTATAATGGGAGATTAATGTTATTCAGTCTAATGTTAACTGTTGAGGTCTTCTGTAGACTTTTGTAACTGAATTAATTAAAAATAAAATAAAGCTGTAGAGATAGCTCTGAGGTTAAGAGCACTTTCTGCTTTGCAGAACACCCAGGTTGTACTCCTAGTATCCATAGGATACTGTAACTTCAGTTTTAGGATATCTGGTACTCTCTGCTAGCCTGTTTGGGCACCAGGCATACATGTGGTTCAATACATACATTCAGGCAAATACTTACACACATAAAATAAAAGTGGATGATGCACATGCATACATGCAGGCAAGTACTCTTACACAAAAATAAAAGTGACTATGTCTAAATTTTTGAAAGATGATTGTATAAATCACCAAACCATATTAAAAAACAATCCTATCAAAAAAACATGAAAATACAGAACTTTAGGTATACCATGAAAAAGGCTTTGAAAGGTAAATTGGAAAGCTGAGTATTAACAAATTAGTACCAGCTTTCCTGTCTGTTTACATGGATTGATTTGGCACAATTTAAGGATTTCACACTCAGTAGATTGCTTATGTGTTTAATAAGACTAAAGTTCTGGACAGGTGTTGAGCATGAAGGCTATGAAGATATGGTCTTTGACCCTCTTCATAATCTGTTCCCCTACCTCTCGTTTCACACAGTGAGCACCATGTACACAAAGAGAAAAAATGGAGGACTCTTGGTAGTTACTATACTTTGAATCTAAACTGTCTCCAGCAGACCTCTGTTTTAAATAATTACTCCTTGTCTGGTAGCAGTGTTTTGAGAGACTTTACAACCATTAGCAGATGGGGCCTGATTGGTATAACTTAAGTTACTACTAACAACCCCAGTTCCTGCAACATTCTTTCTGCTCTCACAGGCTGGGCCACCACAGACTGAGCCACTATGCTCTGCCCTTCCCACTACGATGACCTGGAAACTGACAAAATAAGTCTGTCTGTTGGGTATCTTGGCACCGTGACATCGAAGAAGCTAATGTAGAGGCAGCTTGGCCCTTATCTACCTCAACATCAATAAGCAACTGTGGAGGGAACACTAGGCAGGCTGCCTGGCTCTCTGTGTCCTGGAAAACCTGGCTTTGTATGTGGAAATTATCAACCACTGAGTGGTTTGGAGACTCCAAGAAAACAACAGAAAATTGGACTTCTTTTTTAAAATGTGTTGCTTGGTATAAAAGAGTCACATCACCCTCAACTGTCTTGACTTAAGAACACATAATTGAATATGACGTTGGTTCCTTTTATAAATAGGCTTCAAAAGTACAACTCTCTACAAAGGAGCTGTGATCCTTTGGACACTGAGAGACCAGAGCCTTAGCGTATGCCACTGGGAATGCAAGTGCAACAACGATTATATAAGATTGTATAAGACTTATATAAGATTATATAAGATTTATAATACTGATGTTTGAAAAGAAAGTGGACCTAGAGTGAACATTATTTTTATTTAATTCCTTTTTATTTGAAACAAAAATATAAAGCATAGATAATTACGATATTCAGCTTTTTCACAAATACCCAGAGTTTTTATTAAACAAATAAAATTTATTTTAAAATATACAACTCAGTATTGACATTTTTTAAGTCATCAAAATAATTTATAATAGCAAATGCCTCTTATATATACATGATGTCTTCTGAATCTAAAAATAATATGCACTCAACCAGTTTTTTAAATCTGTTTGGAACATTAAACATGATAGAAGTAGAAGAAAATCTCTTATGCAGTCCTCTATGAAAGGAAATTGTGACAGGTTCCTGATTAGACAGAAACTATTCCATCTCCAAGGGAGAATACACAGTGTAACTGTGGCTTAATATGGTGAACTGGGTATTGTTCCTTCTGTTTCTATTTTGTGGAACAGTTTGAAGAGTATTGGTATTAGGTCTTCTTTGAAGGTCTGATGGATCTCTAAACGCATCTGGTCCTGGGCTTTTGTTGTTTGGGAGACTTTTAATGACTGCTTCTATTTCTTTAGGGGTTATAGGACTGTTTGGAAGGTTTATCTGATCCTGATTTAACTTAGATATTTGGTATCTATCTAGAAAATTGTCCATTTCATCTGGATTTTCCAGTTTTGTTGAATATAGGCTTTTGTAGTAGGATCTGATGACTTTAATTTCCTGAGTTTCTGTTGTTATATCTCCCTTTTCATTTATTATTTTGTTAATTTGAATGTTGTCTCTGTGCCCTCTGATTGGTCTGACTAAGGGTTTATCTATCTTGTTGATTTTCTCAAAGACCCAGCTCCTGGTTTTACTGATTCTCTGTATAGTTCTTTTTGTTTCTACTTGGATAATTTCAGCCGAGTTTGATTATGTTTTGCTTTCTACTCCTCTTGGGTGTATTTGCTTCTTTTTGTTCTAGAGCTTTCAGGTGTGCTGTTAAACTATACACAGAGTTTTTTAACGATAAATAAATATTGTTTCTGGTACTATCATACCATGATTTTACCCTTTATGTCTTGACACATACCTTCTGCATGATTACAATAACAATTATGGTATTGGAATTCTTGGAGTGAGGCTCTCCTGATCTGCCACCTGAGGACAATAAACCATACAGAGAATATGCATCTGTAGTATGCAAGTGGTAATTTTCACCATTTGTTTTCTGGAAATCAGCTGGCTGGGTTTTACAGTCCAGGAGTTTGAGCTTGCTCTTTAGTTAATTAAGCTATACATAGCTCAGTGATAGAAAATGTTTTTTATATCTGGCTACTGAGCCATGTCAGTATATAAATGGTCTCTAAACTGTCTCTCATCTCATACATATCAGTACAAAATGATTATTTTTTAAATGGTAATCTATAAAATTCTCTAAGGTAAGTGAAGTTAAGTATAAAACAAACTAAAAGGAGAGTCTCCCACACTCTCCTGCACTCTCCCACAATGCAATACATGTATTAAAACATTCTTGTCTTGGACTTCATCACTATAAGCAAGTCTCTGCTGCACCTTATATAATTGATTTTTAAAGAACTATCTAGAACTATGTCTCTATTACTTCATCCCCTTTGCTTTACTTGGATTGTAATGATTTAACATAAAATTCTGTGGTTAGGGCCGAAGATGCTCAGCAGTTAAGAACATTTTTCTGTTCTTGAAGAGGACCTGGTTTTTGTTTCCAGCACCTATGCAGTGGCTCACATCCAGTCATAAAATTCAGGGGATCTTATGCCTTCTTCTGTCCTTTGTGGGTACTAGGCATGCATATGGTGCACATAAAAACAGGCAAGGAAAAAAAATATATATGCATTGGTAGTACAGTATTTCTCCCTGGTTTATATGAGAAAAAAATATTCATCACACAGACTGATAACTCATTCTTGTAGAAGAGAATTTCTGTTCTCTGACTGCTACTGGTGCTAAAGCCACTCAGTGACATTGCTCTTGTGTGCAGAATTCTTCACTAGGGCATGTAAATCTGCTCTTCTGGGATTTGCACCCTTTGAACGTATTCGATGAGAGTGAACAGTATGCACTGAACATTTACATTCACATGTGAAATATAGGTTTAAGAGTTGTTTCATTTTTATTTTGCATTTGCCTTGTACTTTCAAAGACTTTCTAGGAACATGATCATATGTAGTTAGTTTAAATAAATTTATTCTGAGCAACTGATTGCTTTTATGCCTTGAAATTTTTCTTTATATCAAATTCTAATAGTTTTGATCTTTTGTGTCTTACATATTATACTCTATATAGTACCTATTCTAATTTACTAACCACAGCTTAGTAATAATGTCAGCAGCATAGTTAACTATTTATTTTTAATATAATTTTAGTCTCCTACTTTTATTTATCTATTGAGATTTCTTTCTGGGCTAAGTATGATGCATATCCAACCATTTAATAAATGCTTTCTTGGACTTGCAGTGGATAAAATTTCATTTGTGAATAAGGCAAAATAAATAAAGCAAAACCAAGAGGAACATGGAGATTTTGTATTAATAATTTGAAGCTTGTGATCTGGTACAGGTTTGATCTGAGTTTTCTTGGGCCCAGTTGATGGCAATCCTTCCTTGTGCTTCCATCCCTCCCCTCAGCACCATCATGGAAAATCAGTATGCTTATAGGTTCTTTGCTGTCAAAATCCCCACAGATATATTAGTTTTTCTCAGCATATCACACAATGACTCCTTTTCCTCAAATCAAGATAGGCAGCACTCAGAACTCCATCTTGCAAAGATAATGGAAGCTGTCATGTTTTCAGGCTTCTTTTGCTCCATAGTGAACAGGAGCTTTGCTGTTGTGCCATGATACTGTGCCGTCCAATGCACATGGTTTTGTTTTCATTCATAAGGCTCTGGATGTAAATTTCCCTGGCTTTCTAATCTGTACATGTGCTGAATTATCTCACCTCTCTGGCTCTCAGCCACCCCTCCACAATCTGCTCTACTGCCTTGTGCTGGTTTTAATATGCTTGGCCTATTGGAAGTGGTATTGTTAGCAGCTATAGCCTTGGTGGAGGAAGTGCGTCACTGTGGGGGTGGACTTTGGAGGTCTCCTCCTGTGCTCAGTTTCCACCCAGTGTGGAAGAGAGCTTCCTGTTTTTTTTCTTTTATTAGATATTTTCTTATTTTACATTTCAAATGCTATCCCCAAATTTCCCTATATGCCCCCCCCCGTGCGCCCTTCTCCCCTACCCACTAACTCCCACTTCTTGGCCCTGGTGTTCCCCTGTATTGGGGCATATAAAGTTTGCAATACCAAGGGGGCTCTTTTCCCGATGATGGCCAAGTAGGCCATCTTCTGCTACATATGCAGTTAGAGACACGAGCTCTGGGGGTTCTGGTTAGTTCATGTTGTTGTTTCTCTTATAGGGTTGCAGGTCCCTTCAGTTCCTGTGGTACTTTCTCTAGCTTCTCCTTTGGGGGCCCTGTTTTCCATCCTATAGATATGACTGTATTTGCCAGGCACTGGCATAGCCTCATACGAGACAGTTATATCAGGGTCCCTTCAGCAAACTCTTGCTGTCATATGCAATAGTGTCTGGGTTTGGTGACTGATTATGGTATGGATCCCCCGGTGGGGTAGTATCTGGATAGTCCATCCTTTCGTCTTAGCTCCAAACTTTGTCTCTATAATTCCTTTCATGTTTTTTTTCCCCCTATTCTAAGGAGGAATGAAGTATCGACACAAAGGTCTTCTTTCTTCTTCATTTTCTTGTGTTTTACAAATTGTATCTTGGGTATTCTAACATTCTGTGCTAATATCCACTTATCAGTGAGTGCATATCTAGTGACTTCTTTTGTGATTGGCTTACCTCACTCAGGATGATATTTTCCAGATACATCCATTTGCCCAAAAATTTCATAAATTCATTATTTTTAATAGCAGAGTAGTACTCCATTGTGTAAATGTACCATATTTTCTGTATCCATTCCTCTGTTGAGGGACATCTGGGTTCTTTCTAGCTTCTGGTTATTACAAATAAGGCTGCTATGAAGATAGTGGAATATGTGTGCTTATTAAGAGTTGGAAAATCATCTGGGTTTATGCCCAGGAGAGGCATTGCTGTATCTTCCGGTAGTACTATGTCTAATTTTCTGAGGAACCGCCAGACTAACTTCCAGAGTGGTTGTACCAGGCTGCAAGCCCACCAGCAATGGAGGAGTGTTCCTCTTTCTCTACATCCTCACCAGCATCTGCTGTCACCTGAATTTTTTATATTAACCATTCTGACTGGAGTAAGGTGGAATCTCAAAGTTGTTTTGCTTTACATTTCCCTGATGATTAAGGATGTTGAACATTTTTTCAGGTGCTTATCAGCCCTTCGGTATTCCTGAGTTGAGAATTCTTTGTTTAGATCTGTACCCCATTTTAATGGGGTTATTTGAGTTTCTGGAGTCCAGCTTCTTGAGCTCTTTGTATATTTTGGATATTAGTTCCCCTATCAGACTTAGGATTGGTAAAAATTTTTTCCCAATCTGTTGGTGGCCATTTGTCAATTCCTGATCTTACAGCACAAGCCATTGCTGTTCCATTTAGGAATTTTTCCCCAGTGTGAATATCTTCGAGGCTTTTCCCCACTTTCTCCTTTATAAATTTCAGTGTCTCTGGTTTTTTTTTTTTTTTAGACTAGACACAGAGCTCATTTATTTACTCTTTTTTTTTTCAAGGAAAACATTTATCTGGCGCTGGTTTACAGTTTCAGGGGTTCAGTCCATTATCATCATGGCTGGAAGCATGGCAGTGTGCAGGCAGACATTGTGGTGTTGGAGAAGGAGCTGAGAGTTCTATATCTGCAGGCAGCAGGAAGAAAATGCCACACTGGGCCTGGCTTGAACATCTGAGACCTCAAAGCCTGCCTCCAGTGACACTTTTCCTCCAACAAGAGCACACCTACTCCGGGAAGGCCATACCACCTAATAGTGCCACTTCCTGGAGTCTATGAGGATAATTAAAAAAAATAAAACAAAACAACACAGTAGCTGACTTTGACTAAATGCATTGAGTGTCAGAATTATGCTACCCTCACTCTCATCAAAGCCAGAGGTAGAAGTATGTGACAGTCACAATTACTTATCTTTTTTTTTTCTGGAATTTTAAAAAATTAGGTATTTTGTTAATTTACACTTCAAATGCTATCCAGAAAATTCCCTCTCCCCTCCCCCTGCCCTGCTCCCCTGTCCACCAACTCCCACCTCTTGGCCCTGGTGTTCCCCTGTATTGAGACATATAAAGATTGCAATACCAAGGGGCCTCTCTTCCCAATGATGGCTGACTAGGCCATCTTCTGCTACAGCTAGGCCATCTTCTGCTACAGCTACAGCTAGACATTAACTTTGGGGGTTCTGGTTAGTTCATATTGTTGTTCCTCTTATAGGGTTGGAGTCCCCTTTAGCTCCTGGGGTTCTATCTCTAGCTTCTCCATTGTGGGCCCTGTGTTCCATCATATAGATGACGGTGAGCATCCACCTCTGTATTTGCCAGGCAATAGCACAGCCTCACATGAGACAGCTATATCAGGGTCCCTTCAGCAAACTCTTGCTATCCTACACAATAGTGTCTGAGTTTAGTGACTGATTATGGGATGGATGCCCCGGTGGGGTAGTCTTGGCATGGTCCATCGTTTTCTCTTAGCTCTAAACTTTGTCTCTATAACTCTTTCATGGGTATTTTGTTTTCTATTCAAAGGAGGAATGAAGTATCCACGTGCTGGTCTTCCTTCTTGATTTTCTTGTGTTTTGCAAATTGTATCTTGGGTATTTTAAGTTACTAAGCTAATATCCACTTATCAGTGAGTGCATATTCATTGACTTCTTTTGTGATTGGGTTACCTCACTAAGAATGATATCTTCCAGATACATCCATTTGCCCAAGAATTTCATAAATTCATTTTTTAAATAGCAGAATAGTACTCCATTGTGTAAATTACCACATTTTCTGTATCCATTCCTCTGTTGAGGGACATCTGGGTTCTTTCTAGCTTCTGGCTATTATGAATAAGGCTGCTATAAACATAGTGCAGCATGTGTCCTTTTTACCAGTTGGAACATTTTCTGGGTATATGCCCAGGGGAGGTATTGCTGGATCCTCCAGTAGTACTATGTCCAATTTTCTGAGAAAATGCCAGACTGACTTCCAGAGTGGTTGTACCAGTTTGCAATCCCACCAGCAATGGAGGACTGTTCCTCTTTCTCCACATCCTCGTCAGCATCTGCTGTCACCTGAATTTTTAATCTTAGCCATTCTGAATGGTGTGAGGTGGAATCTCAGTGTTGTTTTGATTTGCATTTCCCTGATGATTAAGGATGTTGAACATTTTTAAAGGTGTTTCTCAGCCATTCGGAATTCCTCAATTGAGAATTCTTTGTTTAGCTCTGTACCTCATTTTTTTTCTTCTCTTTATTAGATATTTTCTTCATTTACATTTCAAATGTTATCCAGAAATTTCCCCTTACCCTCCCACATCCCCGCCCTGCTCCCCTACCTGCCCCCTCCCACGTAATGGCCCTGGCGTTCCCCTGTACTAGGGCATATAGAGTCTGTATGACCAAGGGGCCTCTCCTCCCAATGATGGCCAACTAGGCCATCTTCTTCCATATACGCAGCTAGAGACATGAGCGCAGGGGGAACTAGTTAGTTCATGTTATTCTTCCACCTATAGGGTTGAAGGCCCCTTCAGCTCCTTGGGTACTTTCTCTGGCTCCTTCCTTGGGAGTCCTGTGTTCCAACTAATACCTGACTCTGAGCAACCGCTTTCTTGTTTGCCAGGCACTGGTATAGCCTCCCATGAGACAGCTATATCAGGTCCCTTTCAGCATTATCTTGCTGGCATATGCTATAGTATTTATTTTGGTGGCTGATTATGGGAAGGATCCCTGGCAGCCGCCATCACTGGTTGGTCCATCCTTTTGGTTCAGCTTCACACATGATCTCTGTAACTCCTTCAGTGTGTGCTTTGTTCTTAATTCTAGGAAGGGGCACAGAGACCACATTTTGAACTTCCTTCTTCTTGAGATTCATGTGTTTAGTAAGTTGTATCTTGGGTAGTCTAGGCTTCTGGGCTAGTATCCACATATCAGTGAGTACATGTTATGTGAGTTCTTTTGTGATTGGGTTACCTCACTCAGGATGACACCCTCCAGATCCATCCATTTGCCTAGGAATTTCATATATTCGTTATTTCTAATAGCTGAGTAGTATTCCATTGTGTAAATGTACCAAATTTTTTGTATCCATTCCTCTGTTGAGGGACATCTGGGTTCTTTCCAGCTTCTGGCTATTATGAATAAGGCTGCTATGAACATAGTGGAACATGTGTCCTTATAACCAGATGGAAACTCTTCTGGATATATGCCAAGTAGAGGTATTGCTGGATCTTNTTTTTTCAGGTGCTTCTCAGCCATTCTGTATTCCTCAGTTGAGAATTCTTTGTTTAACTCTGTGCCCCACTTTTTAATGGGGATATTTGATTTTCTGGTGTCCACCTTCTTGAGTTCTTTATATATATTGGATATCAGTCCCCTATCAGATTTAGGATTGGTAAAGATCCTTTCCCAATCTGTTGGTGGCCCTTTTGTCTTGTTGACAGTATCTTTTGCCTTACAAAAGCTTTGCAACTTTATGAGGTCCCATTTGTCAATTCTTGATCTTACAGCACAGGCCATTGCTGTTCTGTTTAGGAATTTTTCCTTTGTGCCCATATTTTCAAGGGTTTCCCCACTTTCTCCTCTAAAAATTTCAGTGTCTCTGGTTTTATGTGGAGGTCTTTGATCCACTTAGACTTGAGCTTTGTACAAGGAGATAGGAATGGATCAATTTGCATTCTTCTACATGTTGACCGCCACTTGTGCCAGCACCATTTGTTAAAAATGCTGTCTTTTTTCCACTGGATAGGTTTAGCTCCCTTGTCAAAGATAAGGTGACCAAACGTGTGTGGGTTCATTTCTGGGACTTCAATTGTATTCTATTGGTCTACCTGTCTGTTGTTATACCAGTACCATGCAGTTTTTATCACAATAGCTCTGTAGTACAGCTTGAGGTCAGGCATGGTGATTCCCCCAGAGGTTCTTTTATTGTTGAGAAGAGTTTTTGCTATCCTATGTATTTTTATTATTCCAGATGAATTTGCAAATTACCCTTTCTATGTCATGAAGAATTGGGTTGGAATTTTGATGGGGATTGCATTGAATTTGTAGATTGCTTTTGGCAGGATAGCCATTTTGAGTGTCTCTGGTTTTATGAGGAGGTCTTTTATCCACTTAGACTTGAACTTTGTACAAGGAGATAAGAATGGATCAATTCGCATTCTTGTACATGATAATCGTCAATTGTGCCAGCACAATTTATTGAATATGCTTTCTTTTTCCCACTGGATGGTTTTAGCTCCCTTGTCAAAGATCAAGTGACCATAGTTTTGTGGATTCATTTCTGGGTCTTCAGTTCTATTCCATTGATTTACCTGTCTGTAGCTGTGCCAGTACCAGTACCATGCAGTTTTTATCACAATTGCTCTGTAGTACAGTTTGAGGTCAGGGATGGTGATTCCACCAGAGATTCTTTTATTGTTGAGAATAGTTTTTGCTATCCTAGGCTTTTTATTATTCCAGATGAATATTCAAATGGCCCTTTCTAACTCAGTGAAGAATTAAGTTGGAATTTTGTTGGGGATTGCATTGAATCTGTAGATTGCTTTCAGCAGAATAGCCATTTTGATTATATTAATCCTGCCAATCCATGAGCATGGGAGATCTTTCCATCTTCTGAGATCTTCTTCAATTTTCTTCTTCAGAGACTTGAAGTTCTTGTCATACAGATCTTTCACTTCTTTAGTTAGAGTCACAGTTATTTGTGACTATTGTGAAGGGTGTTGTTTCCCTAATTTCTTTCTCATCCTGATAATCCTTTGTGTAGAGAAAGGCCATTGATTTGTTTGAGTTAATTTTATATCCAGCTATTGCACTGAAGCTGTTTATCAGGTTTAGGAGTTCTCTGGTGGAATTTTTAGGGTCGCTTATGTAAACTATCATATCATCTGTAAATGGTGATATTTTGACTTCTTCCTTTCCAATTTTTATCCCCTTGGTCTCCTTTTGTTGTTGAATTGCTCTGGCTAGGACTTCAAGTACTATATCTAATAGGTAGGGAGAAAGTGGGCAGCCTTGTCTAGTTGCTGATTTTAGTGGGATTGCTTCCAGCTTCTCTCCATTTAGTTTGATGTTGGCTACTGGTTTGCAGTAGATTGCTTTTATTATGTTTAGGTATGGGCCTTGAATTCCTGATCTTTCCATGACTTTTAACATGAAGGGGTGATGGATTTTGTCAAATGTTTTCTCAGCATCTAATGAGATGATAATTTGATTTTTGTCTTTGAGTTTGTTTATATAGTGGATTACATTGATGAATTTCCATATATCAAACCATCCCTGCATTCCTGGGAGGAAGCCTGCTTGTTTATGATAGATGATTGTTTTGATGTGTTCTTGGATTCAGTTTGTGAGGATGTTATTGAATATTTTTGCATTGGTATTCATGAGGAAAATTGGTCTGAAGTTCTCTTTCTTTGTTGGATCTTTGTGTGGTTTAGGTATCAGAGTAATTGGGGCTTCATAGAATGAATTGTGTAGAGTACCTTCTGTTTCTATTTTGTGGAATAATTTGAGGAGAGTTGGAATTAGGTCTTCTTTGAAGGTCTGATAGAACTCTGCACTAAACCCATCTGGTCCTGTGTTTTTTTTTGGTTGGGAGACTATTAATGACTGCCTCTATTTCTTTAGGGGAAATGGGAGTGTTAAGATTGTTAATCTGATCCTGATTTAACTTTGGTACCTGGTATCTGTCTAGGAAGTTGTCAATTTCTTCCAGGTTTTCCAGTTTTGTTGAGTATAGACTTTTATAGTAGGATATGATGATGTTTTGGATTTCCTCAGGATCTGTTGTTATGTCTCCTTTTTTCATATCTGATTTTGCTAATTAGGATACTGTCCTTGTGCCTTCTTTTAAATCTGGCTAAGGGTTTATCTATCTTGTTGATTTTCTCAAAGAACCAGCTCCTGGTTTGGTTGATTCTTTGAATAGTTCTTTTTGTTTCTACTTAGTTAATTTCAGCCCTGAGTTTATTTCCTGCTGTCTACTGCTCTTGTGTGAATTTGCTTCCTTTAGTTCTAGAGGTTCTAGGTGTGCAGTCAAGCTGCTAGTATATGCTCTTCCTAGTTTCTTTTTGGAGGCACTTAGGGCTATGAATTTTCCTCTTAGGACTGCCTTCATTGTGTCCCATAAGTTTGGGTATGTTGTGGCTTCATTTTCAATAAACTCTAAAAAGGCTTTAATTTCTTTCTTTATTTCATCCTTGACCAAGGAATCATTGAGTAGATTGTTGTTCAGTTTCCACATGAATGTTGGCTTTCTATTATTTATGCTGTTATTGAAGATCAGCCTTTGTCCGTGGTGATCTGATAGAATGCATGGAATAATTTCAATATTTTTGTATCTGTTGAGGCCTGCTTTTTGAGGAATTATATGGTCAATTTTGGAGGAGGTACCATGAGGTGTGGAGAAGAAGGTATATCCTTTTGTTTTAGGATAAAATGTTCTGTAGATATCTGTTAAATCCATTTGTTTCATAACTTATGTTAGTGTCCATGTGTCTCTGTTTATTTTCTGTTTCTAAGATCTGTCCATTAGTTAGAGTGGGGTGTTGAAATCTCCCACTATTATTGTGTGAGGTGCAATGTGTGCTTTGAGCTTTACTAAAGTTTCTTTAATGAATATGGCTGCTTCTGCATTTGGGGCATAGTTATTTAGAATTGAGAGCTCATCTTGGTAGATTTTTACCTTTGATGAGTATGAAGTGCCCCTCCTTGTCTTTTTTGATAACTTTAAATTGGAATTCAATTTTATTCAATATTAGAATGGCTATTCCAGCTTGTTTCTTCGGGCTACTTCTTAGAAATTTGCGTTCCAACCTTTTATTCTGAGGAAGTGTCTGTCTTTATCCCTGAGGTGGGTTTCCTGTAAGCAGCAAAATATTGGGTCCTGTTTGTGTAGCCAGTCTGTTAGTCTTTGTCTTTTTATTGGTGAATTGAGTCCATTGATGTTTTGAGAAATTAAAAAAAATTAATTGTTGCTTCCTGTCATTTTTGTTGTTAAAGTGGGAATCTGTTCTTGTGGCTGCCTTCTTTTAGTTTTGTTAAAGGATTACTTTCTTGCTTTTTCTAGGGTGTAGTTTGCATCATTGTGTTGGTGTTTTCCCATTAATATCCTTTTAAGGGCTGGATTCATGGAAAGATATTGTGTGAACTTGGTTTTGTCATGGAATACTTTGGTTTCTCCATCTATGGTAATTGAGAGTTTTGCTGGATATAGTAGCCTGGGCTGGCATTTGTTTTCTCTTAGGATCTGTATAACATCTGTCCAGGATCTTCTGGCTTTCATAGTCTCTTGTGAGAAATCTGGAGTAATTTTAATAGGCCTGACTTTATTCGTTACTTTGCCTTTTCCCTTACTGCTTTTAATATTCTGTCTTTATTTAGTACATTTGTTGTTCTTATTATTGTCTGGAGGGGAATTTCTTTTCTGGTCCAGTCTATTTGGAGTTCTGTAGGCTTCTTGTATGTTCATGGGCATCTCTTTCTTTAGGTATGGGAAGTTTTCTTCTCTAATTTTGTTGAAGATATTTTCTGGCCCTTTAAGTTGAAAATCTTCTTTCTCATCTACTCCTATTATCCTTAAGTTTGGTCTTTTCATTGTGTCCTGAATTTTCTGGATGTTTTGAGTTAGGATCTTTTTGCATTTTGAATTTTCTTTCATTGTTGTGTCCATGTTCTCTATGGAATCTTCTGCACTTGAGATTCTCCCTTCCATCTCTTGTATTCTGTTGCTGATGCTTGCATCTATGGTTCCTGATTTCTTTCCTAGGATTTCTATCTCCAGAGTTGTCTCCCTTTGGGTTTTCTTCATTGTTTCTATTTCCATTTTTAGATCTTGGATGGTTTTGTTCAATTCCATCACCTTTTTGGTTGTGTTTTCCTGTAATTCTTTAAGGGATTTTTGTGTTTCTTCTGCCTGTTTAGCAGTTTTTGCCTGTAGTTCTTTAAGGACTTCTGCCTGTTTACCAGTGTTCTCCTGTGATTCCTTGAGGGATTTTTGTGTTTCCTCTTTAAGGGCATGTCCTTGTTTGGTAGTATTCTCCTGTAATTCCTTGAGATATTTTTGTACTTCCTCTTTAAGAGCTTCTATCTGTTTAGCAGAGTTCTCCTGCATTTCTTTAAGA
Organism: Mus minutoides; assembly: GCA_902729485.2. NCBI lineage: Eukaryota > Metazoa > Chordata > Mammalia > Rodentia > Muridae > Mus > Mus minutoides. The sequence continues at coordinate 1,570,370 of LR749501.1, forward strand.
GAGTTATTAATGTCCTTCTTAAAATCTTCTACCATTATTATGAGATATGATTTTAAATCCGCATCTTGCTTTTCAGGTGTGTTGGGACATCCAGGACTAGTTGTGGTAGGCACACTGGGTTCTGATGATGCCCAGTGTTCTTGGTTTCTGTTAGTAAGATTCTCATGTTTGCCTTTTGCCATCTGGAAATCTCTAATGTTAATGTTCAAGCTGTCTCTGGTTGGAGCTTGATCATCCTGTGATTCTGTTAGCCTCTGTCAGCACTCTTGGGAGTCCAATTCTCACCTGAGTTCTAGTGTTCAGAGCACTCTCTGCAGGCAAGCTCTTCTCTTGTAGAGCAAGTATCCAGCATTCTGGAGCTCTGATCCACCTCCTGAGTTCTGGGGTCAGAACCCTTCCTGAAGGCCAACTTTCCTCTGGTAAGGAATGTGCCCAGGAGTCTGGATCTCAGCTCTGCCTCCTGGCCGTGATGCCAAGGTGATCCCGAGGTCCTGTGGCATGGAGAGCACTCCGCAGCCCCCATCAGCCTCCACTGGGCTCAGAAGGAAGATGGCAGGGGGTGGGGCTGGGGTGGCCCCGGTGGAATAGAGCCCAGCTTCTTGTCCTGCGGGGTTCCTTTGTCCCTGTTCCTGCCAGCACAAGACCCTCGATATTCCTGAAGCTGATGTTGAGTTCCACTTACCTGTGATTCCAGGTGATCCTGAGGCCTGTGGAGTGGAGAGCACTCAGCAGCCCCCAGCCGCCTCCCCTGGGCTCAGAAGGAAGATGGCAGAAGTTGGAAGAGAGCTTCCTTCTAGCTGCCTGCAGATACCAGTCTCTTACTGGCTACCTTAGCTTTAGGATGTAGAACTCTTGACTTCTCCTGTACCATGACTGCCTGCATACTGCCCTGTTTCTGGCCATAATGATAATGAAACTGTAAGCCATCCCCAAATTAAATGTTGTCTTTTATAGGAGTTGCCTTGGTCATAGTGTCTCTTCACAGCAATAAAACCCTAAGACATTCCTTTTGGTGTTTAACAAACAAACAAACAAACAAAACATCCTTCAGTTTCCTAGCTGACTCTATAAAGTAGTGATGGGAGAAGAGAATGCTTATCTTTTTCCTGGAAGAAAGCAAAGATTTTTGTGGTTTCTTCTTTCTCTACAGTTGGGAAGAATAGAAGGGAAGAGATTTCTGGAAAAAATATCTCAAATGTCTTTCATTTAAGATGTTTTTAGAGATTCTTAAGGAAGAGAGACTACCAAAATTTTCAGTTAAAACCCTTGAGATCTGGGTAGACTGGAAACAATTTTCTTTACCACTCAGCATCCTTCAGCAGGGGAAAGTTCTAGAAGATAGAACAAAAGGCTATATCAGATTCATCTCACTGTGCCCTTTCTACAGAAAATCTAGTGTTTTTGTACTGGTAATTATTTTAAAAAGTATTTATAGTTATGGTAAGTGTGATAAGTATGTGGATCAATTAATAAGTAACAAAAATCTATTAGAAGATAGCAGGATTACTTTCCTTGTGGTTGAGTAGTTAAAAAATATTCAACAATGCACAAATTTTATTTTTTATTGCTAATCACCATAGACACAGACAAATGCTGAAGTGATTTGAAGTGTTTCTAGATTTGTATTTATATTGGCTTCTCTAGTTAAACATAGACCTTAAGCAAACTTTCCAGCATTACAGTGTATGACAAGAAAATTAATTTTTACAATTTAAAATAATGAATGACATTTTTTCTTTTAAACATTTTATTGTCAGTGAGTGCATACTGTGCATGTTCTTTTGTGATTGGGTTACCTTACTAAGGATGATGTTTTCTAGTTCTATCCATTTGCCTAAGAACTTCATGAATTCATCATTTTTAGTAGCTGAGTAGTACTCCATTGTGTAAATGTAACATATTTTCTGTATCCATTTCTATGTTGAAGGATATCTGGGTTCTTTCCAGCTTCTGTCTATTATAAATAAGGCTGCTATGAACATAGTGGATCATGTGTCCTTATTATATGCTGGAGTGTCTACTGGGTATGGTGAGAGACTCTCAGGACTCATAGGGAGGGACCTTTGATGAAATGTCCTACAAATGGGAGAGGAAACTTATTGAGCCCACCTCCAGCAGGAAGATAGGACTTCAAGTGAGGGGTGGGGTTGCCATCCCACAGTCACAACTCTGACCCATAATTGTTCCTGTCTGAAAGAATTACAGGGATATAAAGTCATCTAGTGTAGCAGTTAGCAACATCAGTCTCTTTTCTGTGAAGCATTCATTTTGCTACCTTTAATCATAAGGTCCTTTATCTTCCTAAAACCCTACATTTTCACACACCCATCTTTCTACAATCAAATGATTTTCAATAAGGATGTCAGGAACCAACAACAGGGAAAGAGAGTTGAAATGATGTTGAAAAACTAGAGCATGAAGGATGAGCAGAAAGTTGGAGAGAGAGAATTCTCTCATGCCATAATTTAGGGAATCAATTTAAATGCATTAAAGACTTAAACATAACACCAAAAACCACAAATCTAGTAAAAGAAAGTGTAGGTGGAAAGTTTCTTAAAATAGCTTTTGGCAGTGAGTTTTGGCTATAAAGCAAAGTATAAAAAATAAAATGAATGTGGGTGATTGGGCTTATATTAACTGAAAAGCTTCAGAGGAGCAAAGAAAACAACTGACAAAAGGAAAAGGAAATCTATGGAACAAGAGAAAATACATTTGAAGCACACACCTCCCAAAGACTAGTATGTAAGATGTATTAGGAACTCCCCCAACTACACACCACACACATACATACACACAAGCACACATGTGCACACTCACACATGCACAAAGAATTGAATGCACACTTTTCCACAAATGACATACAAATGGCCAACAGATACATAAGTATTAAAAGGGCTCAAAATCACTAATGAGGAAATGTTAGCATAACTGTTATAAAAATGATGATAAGTGAGTCTTGGAAAGGATGATGAAACAGATCCCCTGTATATTCTTGATAGAGATATAAATTAATGTGACCATTCTAGAAAATATTAGGCAGTTCTTTGAAAAACATAACAAATATTTGACCCAGAAATCTTAATTCCGGGTATATTTCCAAAAGGATGAGGAATAAGTTCTACTAAAGATGTCTTTCCTTTGTTTCATACAAGCAACAAAGTGTCAATAAATGGGGGAATAAAGAAAATATGTTATGGTACAGTCCAGGAAAGCAAGTTGGATACCCTCAGATCTTTACATCTCCTCTAAACCCAGTCTTCTAGTCTTAACTTCCAGTTCTACCACCTCCAGCCTAGCAGACCACCTCCTACAGCCTTCCTTCCTCTCTGCTTCCATCTCCTGCAGATCTCATAGATCTTCTTCCTAGCCATCTGTTTGTATCAGGCTGCTAACACCACTAGGCATTCCCTAGAAACTCAACATCTAAGCTGGCTAGAAAAGTGAACAGGGTAGCAAAGCAGGTAGGTGAGCTTCAGATCCTCGTTCTCCTTTCTTTCCTCCAAATCCATTCCCCTAGTCTCATCCTATCTCTGTAGTAATCCACCTAATGTGGTCTCTCCTCATTTTCTAACCGAAGGACTAAGCAATTCTTTGTGGAAAACTCACTTTTCTCCTTCCCGTGGATCCCCTCAAATCCCTATTATATCAAATCCTCATTCCTAAATATCAACTCCCCATGCCTAGAAACATATTGTATCTGGAACACACAGTGGCCACAACTGGCAGAATACCAGAAGTTACCCCTACCAGGCAACCACACTCTCCTAAAAATAAAAAAGAAACAACAGAAACCAAGAAATAAATACTTATCCAACAAAATGAAGATCATATATTGGCACCTAGAATTATAATAACATCAAACTCTGATGCTTAGATGCCAGCAGAAAATTACAATCAATAATGGCCAGGAAATATGTACCAAGTAGACATAGCAACCTTAATATAGATTCTGAGAAATGCAAAATAGTTGAAGCACAAGAAAAAGACCTTAAAACAGTTTTTAGAATATGATAGATGTCCTTAAAGAGGAAATAAATAAATCTCTTAAAGAAATCATTTTAAACACTAACAGTGGAAGAAAATAAACAAACAGTTTAAGACCTGAAAGTGAATATAGAGCCAATATAAAAGATCCAAACAGGAAAATCTGAAAATGAAAAATTTAGGACCTCAAATAGAAACCTCAGAAGAGATCAAAGAGAGAATTTCAGGCATTGAAAACATGATAGAAAAAGTGGATACCTTGATCAAGAAAAAGATAAATCTAAAAAATATATAAATCTACAAAATCTAAGAAATCTGGGGCCCTATGAAAAGACAAAATTTATAAATAATAGGAACTGAGTAGAAGAAACCCAAGTTAAAGACACATAAAATATTTTCAACAAATCATAGAAAAAAAATCCCTAACCTAAAGAAAGAGGAACCTATTAAGACACAAAGAGCATATTGATCACTAAGAGATTGGTCCAGAAAAGCAAGTACCCTCAATACATAATAATCAAAACACTAAATGTACAGTCAAAGAAATAATATTAAAAGCTGTAAGGAGCTGGGCATGGTGGCACATGCCTTTAATCCCAGCACTCGGGAGACAGAGGCAGGCAGATTTCTGAGTTCGAGACCAGCCTGGTGTACAGACTACAGAGTGAGTTCCAGGACAGCCAGGGCTATACAGAGAGACCCTGTCTCAAAAAACAAAACAAAACAAAACAAAAAAAAGCTGTAAAGGGAAAAAACTCAAGTGACATATAAAGGCGGACCTATTAGAATGACAACTGACTTCTCAATGGAGACTCTGAAAGCCAGAAGGGCTTGAAAATATGTTATATAAACTCTAAGAGCCCACACATGCCAGCTTAGACTACTATACCCGGAAAGACTTTCAATCACAACAGATGGAGAAAGAAAGATATTCTAAGATAAACCAAATTTAAATAGTATCTGTGTACAAATCCAGTCCTACAGAAAGCCCTAGAAGAAAAACTTCAACTTAAAAAAAAGTTAACCACATCCAAGAAAACACACAGGATAAATAATCCCAGCTCAGCAAATCAAAAGAGGGGAGCAAAAACAAACAAGGAAACAAAGAAACAAAACCACCACAAGAACAAAGTAACAAGAATCAAAAACATGCCTTATTGCTAACTCTCTAAATCAGTGGTCTCAATTCCCTCAATAAGACACAGACTAAAAGAATAGACATGAAACTGTAACCATTCATCTGCATCCAAGTAACACACTTTAACAACAAGGATATACATTACCTCAGGGTAAAAAGATAAAAAAGATGCTCGGAGTACCTAAGAAACAAGCTGGTTTAGCCATTTTAATATGACAGACTTCAAACCAAAACTAATGAGAAAAGATAGGAAAGAACAGTCCATATAAACATCAAAGGAAAAGAATCAACCAAGAGGACATGGTAGTTCTTACTATCTATGCACCAAACACTAGATCACTCAGTTTCATAACAGAGACATTACTGCAGCTTAAATCATATATTTACCCTTACACACAAATAGTAGAAAACTTATATGTCCTTCACTCACCCATAGACAGGTCATCCAAACAAAAACTAAACAAAGAAATGCTGTAGCTAACTGATGTAATAAACCAAAAGGACCTACCAGGTAGTTATAGAACATTTCACCCAAACACAGAAAGACATAACTCTTCTCAGCATCACCTGCAACTTTCTCTAAAATTGACCATAGACTCTGCCACAAAGCAAGTCTCAATATACACAAGAAAATTGAAATAACTCCCTGTATCCTAACAGACCACCATAAGTTAAAGCTGAATATCAACTACACAAGAAACAGAAGGAAGCTTACAAGCTTGTAGAAATGGAATAACTCATTACAGAATATAAACTGCGTCAAGACAGGAATTAAGAAAGAAATTAAAGACTTTCTGGAATTTAATGAAAAGAATTCACAACATACCTAAACTTATGGGACAAAATGAAGGCAGTTCTAAGAAGTAAGTTATAGCACTGACTGACTAAAACCAACCAAAAGAAAGAATGGAGATGTCATTTTAGTTACTTAAGAGCACACCTGAAACCTCTAGAACAAGAACAAAATGAAACAAAAGCAAAAACAGAAAGGAAAGAAGGAAGGGAGGAAAGAAGGACAAAAGGAAAGAAAGAGAAAAAGAGTAAGAGAGAGAGAGAAAGAGAGAGAGTATGAGAGAGAGATTGAAAGAGAGAGAAGTAAGAAAAGGAATTCACACCTAAAAGTAATAGAAAGCAAGAAATAAACTCAGGACTGAAGTTAATAAAATAGAAACAAAAAGAAAAATACAAAGAATCAGTGAAATAAAGATTTAAGTTTTTGAGAAATCAGTAAGATTGACAAATTACATATTTTATATATATTTACATTTACTCGGTTTATTCAAATATTGGATATATTTTATATATATTTATATTTATTCATAAATTGGCTATGTACGTATCTCCAAGTTTATGAATGCGAATCATAACAGTATTTGAGTTTTAATTTATTATGAAATAATTTGTAAAAAATATTTTGTTAAACTCAGTCACTCTTACTTTAAGAAAAAACACATAACAAATTAGGAATGGTATTTCTTCTAATTTATAATGAGTAGTTAAAATCAGACATTGCCACAACAATTTTCCAGGATTATTATTCAGATTTTTAACTTTGGGCCTCTTTTTACAGAATCTGGTGATCTTATTTAAATCTGGGCCTGAAGTCCTATAGGGTGTGTGTGTGTGTGTGTGTGTGTGTGTGTGTGTGTGTGTGTGTGTGTGTGTGTGTGTGTTGAACATAGGCAACATTTAATATAAATGTAAACTTATATGTATATAAAGTCTCACTAGTATCTCTAATCACAGTTCTTAGATGAGGAATTAATGTCATTTGCTTTGTTTTGTTTCTATTTTTATCTTAGCAGTTTCCATTATGTGAATCTGTTTTTCCTTTCTTCATTGAAACTCTCCATGGTGTGTCAGTATCACCAAGGAGCATTTTGTGGCTTTTGTGAACCTTGCAAATGTGTAAAAGATGAAATAATTTCTTTCAAAAGCAGCTTGAAATTTCAAAATTCATATGAAACCAAAATATGCCCCAAAGGGAAGAGTAGTCCTTTGTAGTTATCAGTCAGCTGTGACTTGCCCATGGATGCACCAGAGGGGACTCTTTCACTGAAACCTGGGACTGATGACCCCACAGACATGCTACATCAACTAGCCAAAGGGCCTTCACAAATCATCCCTGCCCTCATTTCACATCGAAGGCACATGCATCTGGCACTGTTCTGCTTGACTGGTGCTAGCTTGTGGCATATGAACAGCTGAAGAATAAATTTGGGGACATTATTAACCATGACCAGAATGTGCTGCTCTATTTCACAAGTTTAAAATAACAGCTCCTGTTTCCCTGATATGTGGTCATTTTCATATTCAGAGAAGTGCACTTCAGTGTGCTACTAACAAGTTCATAGACAATCAATTCATAAGACAGACATCGGTTTTGTGTGTGTGTGTGTGTGTGTGTGTGTGTGTGTGTGTGTGTGTGTGTGTGTGTGTATTTTCTGACAAATAACAAAAACACCTAAGGAAATTTTAAACTGATAGTTTAAAAGGTACATGACACATTAAATTTGGGGGAGAGATGAACAATTTTTGTGCTGTGATTTATGATATTTCAAAGTTAAAACCCACTAAGAAACAATTCCATGTGCTGACACTATTTACACATTGAGGCAGTCAGAGACCCAAACCCACAGGTTTGCTTCCAAAGAGAGGATATCTCAGAAAAGGAGATTAGTGTGTGAGACCAAAGTCTGCATGAGGGTTACTGTGTGGAGACAGTAAATATAGGAAATTCCTAGGGAAAGACCTGGCAGAACAAGATGGCAAGGATAACATCACAGCTATGTAACAAGTGGCTAGAGACTGGACACCAAGATGAGAACAAGGACAAGACAGGCTCAGCTCTGGGTGAAAGTGTGAGGCTTGTGCTCTGACCTTTTATTAGTTTGGCATGGGCTGGAAAAGGAGACTTTTAATATTGGTTCATTATAGAAAGTTGGGGAAACAATTTCCTATCTTTTGTGTATCCAGCTGCAAAAAAAAAAAAGAAAAAAGAAAAAAGAAAAAAAAAGAAAAAGGAGAGATGCTGCCTTCCCAGTAGGTCTGCTCTCCTCAGTCCAGAGCAGAAGGCACATGAGTCAGGAGAAGCTCTAGCTCCTACACTTCCCAGGATGGGGTCATTCTGGACTGAACTTTGAACATGAATTTATAGTTTCCCCTTGTGTTGATATATTATAAACTACATACTGGGCCTGAAAGATGTACTGGAACTCTAAAGTCACTACTGGTTACTATTCATATTCTAAGATACCCGATCTCTAGGAGAATTCTATGGACCCTGAGAGTCTTTTGGGGACTCTCGGCCTCCTCATTGCTGGGATTATAGTCATCAACAAACACATTTATCTCCAGAAATGCTTATTTTTAACCGAATATATGATATATCAAGATGGGGATGGTTAAAGATAAATCAGGAAGAGTCTTCCAAATCACCATATTGCACCAATTTGTTATACACAATTCATGAAACTATGGGATAATAAAGGCAACCTTTATTCTGTCATTGCATAAAAACTAATTTTGGGTTTGTTAAAGGTGGCTATAAAATGTGCCAACTACTAATTATTAAAGAACAATGTGCTGGGCGTGGTGGCACACGCCTTTAGTCCCAGCACTCAGGAAGCAGAGGCAGGTGGATTTCTGAGTTTGAGGCCAGCCTGATCTACAAAGTGAGTTCCAGAACAGCCAGGGCTATACAGAGAAACCCTGTCTCAAAAAAAAAAAAAAAAAAAAAACAACTAAAAACCAAAAACAATGTTTTTTTTCCACAGAGTTCAGGCTAGATTGGGGGGCTTTGAGCATAGAATGATAAATGAGTAATAATTTTTCTTTATCCAAGGTCTAGGCAGATTTTATTACTTGGGCCTGTGAGGAGTACCATTATAAACAAGGCTGTGCATCTTTATTTTACGATGATTTATATATATATATATATATATATATATATATATATATATATATATATATATATATATATATATGGTATAACTGGTTCATATCCAAGCAAGCCAGTTAAAGAACATCCCTCCATGGCTTCTGCATCAGCTCCTGCTTTCTGACCTGCTTGAGTTCCAGTCCTGACTTCCTTTGGTGATGAACAGCTGTATGGAAGTGTAAGCCAAATAAACCCTTTCCTCCCCAACTTGCTTCTTGGTCATGATGTTTGTCCAGGAATAGAAACCCTAAGACAATTGGTTCCAGGAATGGGGTATTCCTGTGACAACCTGACCATGTTTTGGGGAGGACTGTGGAAGGACTTTGGAACTTGGGCTAAAAAATCCATTCTGTGTTAAGAGCTTTGTCAGATGTTGTGTAGGAGCTTGGAAGATAATGTTGAGAACAGTGCAGAAGATGGAGGCCTGGCTTGTGAAATTTCAGAGGGAAAATTAAAGACTCTTTTCAGGGCCATTGCTATTTTGGAGTTTGATTATTCTGTAGTTCTGGTTAGCTGGGGCTGAAGAATCAGCTGTGATTAACAAGATACTAGAACTATTAAAGCAAAACCTTTGCATTACTGGGACTATTGATGCTGGTTAGCTGGAGCTAAGAAATTAGCAGTAATTAAGAAGAGACCAGCATCGTTGAGGTGATATCTTCTGGGAAGTTTTTTTCTGAAAGCACAAAGAGGCTGTGTTCCAGATATAGCCAAGGTTGTAGTCCTGATGCAGTGGGACTTGGCAATGTGTAAGAGTTACCCAGGTGGTACTGCTTTTGAAGGTATGAAGGGGTCTTGCAGAGCAGCTGAGGTTTGGCACTGTGAGAGGCCATGGAAGGCCATTGGTGAAGGTGCAGCCTCAGTTGCTATTGATGGCCCAAGACTAAAGGGGTCATGCAAAGGAGTTGATGCTTGGACCATGAAGAGAACCTATGGGAGGCTAGTGTTGAAGCCAAGTTACATTGGAAGACAGCAGCATTTTGGAGATGCCAGTACCATGAGATGACCACCAAGAACAGCAGCAGCAATAGAGTACAGGCGGCTGGAGCCTAGAAGACAATGTGTGTGCTATAAAGGGCATGGCTGGAGAAGTGACCCAAGCGCTTGGAGGAGCCCAGAAGATCGTGAGTTTGAGCGCAGACATTGGACAGTTGAAGATTGATTTTTGCTTTTGATTGTGACTGTGCCCTGATATTTTTCCCTCTTGAAGGAAGTTTTTTTTAGTGAAGCCCACAGCTAAGAGACTTTGAATTTTAAAGTACTTTAAAATTTAAAAGATACTGGATATTTTAAAAGGATTGAACTTTTAATATGTAAAGACTGTGGGACTTTTAAAGTTATTTAAGATCTTGGGGATGAATAAGAACTGAGGGTTGAGGCTTACTAATGATGTGTTTGTGTGTCAAGTTGACAAGGGGTCAATTGTACTGGCTAGTTTTGTGCCAACTTGACACAACTGGGGTTATCACAGAGAAAGGAGCTTCAGTTGGGGAAGTGCCTCCATGAGATCCAGCTGTGGGGTATTTTCTCAATTAGTCATCAAGGGGGAAAGGCCCCTTGTGGGTGGGACCATCTCTGGGCTGGCAGTCTTGGATTCTATAAGAGAGCAGGCTGAGCAAGCCAGGAAAGCAAGCCAGTAAAGAACATCCCTCCATGGCTTCTGCATCAGCTCCTGCTTTCTGACCTGCTTGAGTTCCAGTCCTGACTTCCTTCAGTGATGAACAACAGTATGGAAGTGTAAACCAAATAAACCCTTTCCTCCCCAACGTACTTCTTGGTCATGATGTTTGTGCCAGAATAGAAACCCTGACTAAGACACTAACCAAGCAAGTAAAAGATCTGTGTGACATGAACTTCAAGTCTCTGATGAAATAAATCAAAGAAGATCTCAGAATATGAAAAGATCTCCCATGCTTGTGGATTGGCAGGATCAATATAGCAAAAAATGGTAATCTATGGATTCAATGCAATCCCCATCAAAATTCCAACTCAATTCTACATAGAGTTAGAAAGAGCAATTTGCAAATTCATTTGGAATAATGAAAAAACCATGATAGCAAAAACTATTTTCAACAATAAAAGAAATTCTGGGGGAATCACCATCCCTAACGTCAAGCTGTATTACAGAGCAGTAGTGATAAAAACTGCATGGTATTGGTACAGAGAAAGGCAGGTAGATCAAACAAACAAAATTGAAGTCCCAGTGGAACTCACTTTGTAGACCAGGCTGGCCTGGAACTCAGAAATCTGCCTGTCTCTGCCTCCTGAGTGCTGGGATTAAAGGTGTGCGCCACCACAGCAGGCCAAAAGACATCATTTTCAACAAATGCTGTTGGTTCAACTGGCAATTGACATGTAAAAGATTTCTGAGTTCGAGGCCAGCCTGGTCTACAAAGTGAGTACCAGGACAGCCAGGGCTATACAGAGAAACGCTGTCTCAAAAAACCAAAAAAAAAAAAAAAAAAAAAGAATGCAAATTGAGCTATTCTTATCTCCTCCTACAAAGTTCAGGTTCAAGTGGATCAAGGACTTCCACATAAAACCAGATACACTAAAACTAATAGAAAAGAAAGAAGGGGAGAGCCTCGAGCATATGGGCACAGGGGAAATTTTCCTGAACCAATGACTTACGTTCTAAGATCAAGTATTGACAAATGAGACCTCATAAAATTGCAAAGCTTCTGTAAGGCTAACGACACTGTCAATAGGACAAAACGATAACCAACAGATTGGAAAAGGATCTTTACCAATCCTACATCCAATAGAGAGCTAATATCCAATATATACAAAAAATTCAAGAAGTTAGACTCCAGAAAACCAAGGTTCCCCAGAAAATTTGAAATAGATCTACCTGAAGATCCAGCTATACCACTCTTGGGAATATACCTAAAAGACACCATACTGCAGGGGCATTTTTTCCACTATGTTCATAGCAGCCTTATTTGTGATAACCAGAATCTGGAAACAACCTAGATGTCCCATGACAAAAGAATGGATACAGAAAATGTGGTTCATTTAAACAATGGAATACTACTCAGCTATTAATAATGAGAATATCCTGACTTGCAGCCAATTGGATGGAACTAGAAAATATTCTGAGTGAGGTCATTCAGACCCAAAAGGACTTGCATGATATGAACTCATTAATAAGTGGATTTTAGCTCCCCCCCGAAAAAAAATGTATAGAATACACAAGATACAGTCCACAGAGCTCAAAAAGTTCAACAAGCTGAAATGCCCAAGTGAGGAGACCTGAGTCCCACTTGGGAGAGAGAAGAAAGCAATCACAAGTGGTAAGGGAGGGAAGCACATGGGAGGAAAAGTGGACATGGTGAAGGGGAAGAGGGGGAAGAAAGAAACCTGATCTGGTATTGGGTGAAGAAAAAGGATTGAAGCCCTGAGAGCCAACAGAAAGAATATAAGTAGTCAAACTCTGGAAATAGGAGGTTGGGAGGACCCCCAGAATGTACCAGAGACCTGGGAGGTGAGAGACTCCCAGGACTCCAAGGGAGGGACCATAGATGAAACACCTCACAGTAGGGAGAGGGAACTTATAGAGCCCACCTCCAGCAGGAAAACAGGACATCAAGTGAGGGATGGGGTTGCTAACCCACAGTCATAATTCTGATCCATAATTGTTCCTGTCTGAAATGGAACAAAAGATGGAAATGGAAAGGAGCCTTCTGAGGAAAAGAAGGTGCAGCAACAGGGCCAAAGTGGGATCCAGCTCAAGGGGAGGTCCCAAGACCTGACACTATTACTGAGGCTATGGAGAGCTCACAAAAAGGGATCTCTCATGACTGCCCTCCAAAGGACCCAACAAGCCGCTGAAAGAATCAGATGCAGATATTTGACCCAACCAATGGACAGAAGCAGCTGACCCCTGTTGTACAATTAGGGAAAGCTGAAAGAAGCTGAGGAGAAGGGCAATTCTATAGGAGGATCAGCAGTCTCAATTAATCTGGACCCCAGAGATCTTTCAATCACCTGACTACCAAACAGACAGCATACACCAGCTAATATGAGGCCCCCAACACACATACAGTAGAGGACTTCTGGGTCTATGTTCATTCAGAGATGATATACCTAACTCTCAAAAGACTGGAGGTCCCAGGGAGTTTAGAGGTTAGGTAGGGTGGGTGTTGGGGGCATCCATGTAGAGATGGGGTGGGGAGGAGGTGTGGGATGTGGAGTAGATAGAGGGTGGATGGGGGATGAGGAATGGAATATGAAGTGTAAAAAATACATTAAAAATAAAATATTTTTTAAAATAGGATACAGAGCTAAACAAAGAATTCTCAATTGAGGAACACCAAATGGCCGAGAAGCATTTAAAGAAATGTTCAACATCCTTTTCATCAGAGAAATGTAAAACGAAATCCTGAGAGTCCACCTCATACCAGTCAGAATGGCTAAGATCAAAAACTCAGGTGACAGCAGATGCTGGAGAAAGAAGAACACTCCTCCATTTCTGGTGGGATTGCAAACTGGTTCAACCACTCTGGAAAGCAGTTTGGTGGTTCCTTAGAAAATTGGACATAGTGCTACCTGAGGACCCAGCTATACTACTCCTGGGCATATACCCAGAAGATGCTCCAATATGTAATAAGGACACATGCTCCACTATATTCATAGCAGCCTTATTTATAATAGTCAGAAGCTAGAAAGAACTCAGATGTCCTTCAACAGAAGAATAGATACAGAAAATGTGGTACATTTACACAATAGAATACTACTCAGCTATTAAAAACTATGAATTCATGAAGTTCTTAGGCAAATGGATGAAACTAGAAAATATCCTGAGTGAGGTAACCTTATCACAAAAGAGCACACATGATATGCTCTCACTGATAAGAGGATATTAGCCCAGAAGTTCAGAATAGCCAAGATACAATTTGCAAAACACATGAAGCTCAAGAAGACGGAAGACCAAAGTATGGGTACTTAGGTCCTTCTTAGAAGGGGGATCAAAATACCCATGGTAGGAGATACAGAAACAAAGTTTGGAGCAGAAACTGAACAAAAGGCCATCCAGTGACTGTCCCACATGGGGATCCATCCTATACCAAACCCAGACACTATTGTGGATGACAGGTGCTTACTGACAGGAGCCTGATATAGCTGTCTCCTGAGAGGCTCTGCCAGTGCCTGACAAATACAGAAGTGGATGCTCACAGCCATCTATTGGTCTGAGTTAGAAGGTCCCCAATGAAGGAGCTAGACAAAGTACCCAAGGAGCTGAAGGTGTTTGCAGCCCCATAGGAAGAACAACAATATAAACCAGCCAGAAACCCCAGAGCACCCAGGAACTAAACCACCAGCCAAAGAGTTCACAAGGAGGAATTCATGGCCCCAGCTGCATATGTAGCAGAGCATGGCCTTGTGGGAAATCAATGAAAGGAGGGGCCCTTGGTCTTGTAAAGGCTCAATGCCCACTGTAGGGAAATCCCAGAACATTAGAACAGGCGTAGGTGGGTTAGTGATCAGGGGGAGAGGGATGGAAGAGGAGGGTTTTCAGAGGGGAAGTGGGGAATAGGGATAAAATTTAAAATGTAAATAAAGAAAATAATTTTTAAAAAAAGAAAAAAAAAGAAATTCTATGCGGTAAAATCACAAAAAGAGAATAAGACATATTGATTATTTGATCTTAGCCCACTCCCACTGAGAAATATTTGGTGTTTGGGCAATAAAACAACAAACTACTTGACATTAAAACATATTTTAGTTTTTTATTCTTCAGTGCTACAATGGTTAATATTCATTATTTGGCAATTTACCAACTTAGCAGGGTTTAGATTCTTCAAGAATACAAGTATTAATGCCAAGGGATTATGTTGATGTGGTTAAGTGAGTTGAGAAGACCTGCCTACTGTGGGTGGAACCATTCCATAGGCTGGAGTTCAAGAGAGAAGAAAAGAAAAAAGCCAGCTGAGCACAAGACATAGTCTCTCTTTTTCTTGGTAGCAAAGGCAACATGAGTACAAGCTTCTCCTGCCAGACTTCTATGCCACAATGGACAAACTCTCACAGTGTAAGCCAAAATAAATGTCTTTTCTTTAAAGTCCTTTTGTGAAGGCATTTTATCACTGCCACAGAAAAATAACTAAGACAAGTACTAACCTAAGAAAAAGATTTTATTATATAAATCATGAGGTTAATTGGGTTTATTTAGTTATATTTAGAACAGTCTGTTACCGTTTTTCCCCCTCCTTTTGAGACAGAGTTTCATTCTGTGCAAGGGCCTGAAAAATCACTGATCGAAGACTCTAGACTCAGACAGTATGCAAAGACAATGAACATTTACTCTATAGAAAGATCCAGCATTTGAGGGTCAACCATTCTTCAAAATGATGACCCCAGAGAAAGGTAAGCAGACCTTCTTTTAGGAAAATAGGGGAACTCTCTAGAAGGATTAGGTAATCTAAAATGTAGATTGGTAGGAGCTGTGGAGGTCATAGGTGGTCAGTTATCTGCACTCCTATGTCATGAACATTTAACCACCGGATGAGATAGAGCTGCCCAGCATAGCTGGCCTATTCTGAGATAAGATATTTCCCCATTTTTGTGGTTATCCCAGGCTGTTCTTTGGGAGGGGGGTTTATGACCTTGTTTCTGGATTTCATGGTCTGTTCCTGGAGCTGATGTCTCATGGCCTAGTTTCTGGGACCTATGATGTGTTCCTGGAGTTGGTGCTCATGGCTTTCTTTTTCTAAATCAGGCCTGGTCCTTAAATGAAGACAAATGGAGTTTATGTTGACCTTTAATATGTAACCCAGACTTACTTTGAACTGTCAATCTTCCTTCCTTAGATACTGAGATTACAATCACTCACCACCAGGCCAAGCAAAGATTACCCCATATAGCAGGTAACTAAATAAATTTCCCAATTTAATAATATAATATAGATGGAGCCTCCTTCATTTGTAAAATCGAGGCTAAGTTAAGCAATTGTTAATTATGCCAGTGTGTATGCACACTGAGAGCCATCTTTGTTAAGATTTGAATTCATCCTCAAAGAAATGTGGTCAAGCAGACTACATAGGGTTTATGTTTACTACCATATTTTAGATAATGTGATGAATTCCTCGGGAGTCAAAAAAGTCTATATTTGGATTTGCTAAAATTTAGGACAGAGTTCTGTATCACCTACTAAGTGTGCTGGTGTTTTTAATGATGGATTTTGCAAGTGAAAAAGAAAAAGGGCTTCTTACAATAGAATTGGAAAAGCCTATGCATCTCAACCATGACTTGTTGTGCTCCCCACACTTGGGCTTTTCAAGTAATTCTGAACTTTAGAATATATGCTCTTGAGTGTTCCTGATGAGGGGCAGCTCTGTGTTCACTGAGAACAGGACTGTAAGCTCTTACCCACATGTCTCAAGCAATCCCAGTGTTCAGCTGGTCACTTGTGGCTGCATAGTCACAATTTACTTGATATTTTCGCAATAAAGAATCTCTAAACTCATTACTCTGAGCCTTCAACTAGATCTTGTCTCATCTTTGTCAATGATTAATGATCCACAGTAGCTTGCATTTGACTCCTCTTAGTTTTTCTCCCACCATATTTTATAATATACATAGCCTTAGGCAATAAACGCTTATCCAAGGGAAAGTTATTGGCTATTCATCTTCTGCCCATCCATAAATCTTGCTCATATTTCCAGCTGCTGTTTTGTTTGCTATTAGCTGTCTTCCAAACACTGATCCTTTAGCCCTGCTGCGCCCCACCCAGCTTCTTCTCTGGACTCTGAGCTTAGACATTTTGCTTATCATGGTTTAACAGAGAATGTTTAAGGAACCACTCTCAAATGTTATGCAAAACTTATTTCATAACTTTAATAATTTTTCCTTTCTTGGGGTCCCAATGTTGGCTCTATTTCACTTTCTAATAATTTCTTCAAACTTTCTTTGCAAGTTAAGCATTAATCTGGAACTACTATTGTGAAGTTATTCCATTGTTTCCAAGATAAGAACACACAGCATGCATTTGGACCATTAGAACTGTGCTGTGCTGTGTCCCATGCCTCAATTTTTAATTGTTGAAGAATCATTACATCAAGGAACATCTAGTTTCACAGAATTCACCAGAGCAGAAGGGGAAAGAAGTTAGAAAGTCAGATATAATAGAATAATTATTCACACCAAGGCCAACTGAAAAGCAATCACGCACAAATGAAATCTATACAACTGTTATCTAGGGATAAGGTTAGGAGAAATGGGAACAACTATTTTTTCAAAGAGCTGCCATGGGCTACTGAGATGTCTCTATCCCAGCCTACTGCAGGCAGTTCCTGTCATTGTGTGCTGTCTCCAGCATCTTACAGCTTAAGAAATGATTGCCAAGGAGAGAAAATGAAATAGAAGATGAGCAAATGGAAATAAAATAACTTCTTCAGAAAGAAATTGGACAATGGTCTGGATAAACACATGGAGTGAGGGTGAGTGGTGCAGGCTCAGGGTCTTGGTTATGGTAGTGGCTCCCTGTGTGCGTCAGATGAATTGTTGGGATAAGAATCAGAAGCCAGTTCCCACACAATCATATCACATCAGCATCATGATGACGGGCATACTGCCATCAAGGAGGAGAATTGTGTCACAGTGAAATATGTCTCTGAATACATCAAATGTGTCTTGGTGGGAGCCCAGTTTTCTTTTTACTAATGATATATAATTGTTTGTCTTTATTTTACCAGCTTAGTGTTCCATAAGTTTCTAAGATGCCAGCTTAAAATTGACTATTGTTTCTCCTCCTCAGAAAATAGAAATAATTACACTCCACATGGAAAGTCCAAACATAAGAGAACGCATTGCAATAATTTACATTTCTGTTGATAGACTAGAAATTTATAATAGAAAAGATTCTTAAAATAAAAACAGCTCATGTCTTTTAGTTGGCAGTATTCAATAAGCCCATATTCCTATGCTGGATATAATTAGATGTCCTAGGCTCGTTCCATCCTTTTTAAAATTTCTTTTCTTTTCTTTTTTTAACATTCAAGAAGTGTTCCACCAGTGAGCTACATGCCGGTACTGAGGGACATCTTTATTTAGAGCAAGAACTTTTCATTATACCAGTGAAGGAACATGTCAAGTGCCAAATCACCCAAGATCTTGTAAGACAAGTTTATTCTGTCTTCATGACCATGATATAACTTTTGGTTCCAATTTCTCATCAGATGGACAGGAACTTTTCCCATATAGTTTGTGAAGTTACTGGAATAATGAAAAAAGAAATGTAAGGAATAAGTTTGTTCAGAAAGAGCTGGGCAGTGGTAGTGCCTGCCTTTAATCCCAGCACTTGGGTGGCAGAGGCAGGCAGATTTCTGAGTTCGAGGTCAGCCTGGTCTTCAGATTGAGTTTCAGGACAGGCAGGACTATAGAGAAACCCTGTCCCGGAAAAACCAACCAACCAAAGAAACAAAAAGTTATTCAGAAAGGTAAGCTGTTCCATGTGGCTCTATCTTTCTAAGACAAACTGCTTCCTTGTCCCATTTGGGAGTGGGATGGCATGAAAAGAAAGGCATTATCCTGAGCAGGAGCAGTGGAAAGCATTGAAAGAACTCAGAACACTGGTGATCAGTGTGCTAATTTTTATCATTATACTGAACTACTGGAGATGGTTTGCCTGAAAGAGAAAAGGGTTGTCAGCTCACAGTTCTGAGTGTTCCAGTTCACATAGAGATGGACCCTTTGTATTAGGCATCTTTCTGGATGCCAGATGCCAAAGATACGAAGCATGTGGCAAAGTAAACTGCTTAGTTTATGGAAAGCAAGTAAGGCAAGTATAGAGACCAAACTTTGACCATCCTCGGAAAGGCAGGCCCGTAATAACCTAAGACTATTCCATAAGGTCTAGAAAAGAAACTGCCATAAAGTAGGTAATATAACAATTAGGAAGGAAAAAAGGTGGGTGGTATGGTGGTTTGAATAGCTTTGTCCCCATAGACCCTTGTGTTTGAATACTTGGCCTATGGCGAGTGGCACTACTAGGAGGTGCGGCCTTGGAGGAAGTACATCACTGTGGGGGTAGGCTTTGAGGTCTCTAAATTCTCAAGCTCTATCCAGTGCAGAATGAGACCCTCCTCCTGGCTGCCTACAGAAGACATCCCTTCCTGGCTGCCTTCAAATCAACATGTATAATTCTCAGTTCCTCCTGCATGCTGTCATGCTTCCTGCCATGATGAAAATGGACTGAACCTCTGAAACTGTAAAGCAGCCCCAATTAAATGTTTGTCTTTATAAGAATTGCCTTGATCATGGTGTCCCTTCATAGCAATAAAGTCCTAAGACATAAGAGAAGGGGAAAAAATATGTCACCAGATCCAGATTTCATCAATTTACAAGTATAACCAACACTTGAATAGCAACACTTGAAGAAGCAAAGATGGAAGCAAAGAAATGAAGGCATCTATTCCAACCCTGCCCAGTTTGGGGTAGAGAATCAGGAAATCTTAACCTTATGTGTGGTGTGAAGAAGAAGCCTGGATGAGTATCTTCAAGCCTATGTTTGACCTCTTTCTTTGGTTCACTACAGGCAGACAGCCACATAAACCCAGCTTAATATGATCTCACAGACTAAACTTTGCTAAACCTCTGAGACAGGAGTGCAGGATGGGGGTGAGAGAATTGCCTGGAGAGCAAAGCATTTGAACAAGACAGGCAAATATCACACTAGAGGTAACCCAATCACAAAAGAAAACACAGGATATGCACTCTCCTGAGAGGCTCTGCCAGTGCCTGATGAATACAGAAGTGAATGCTCACAGTCATCCATTATATGGAGCACAAGGTCCCTAATGAAGACAACGATTTGAATGAGACCCTGTCTCAAAGAGCTAGAGAAAGTACCCAAGGAGCTGAAGGGGTTTGCAGCCCCATAGGAGGTACAACAATATGAACTAACTAGTACCCCCCAGAACTCCCTGGGTCTAAACTACCAACCAAAGAAAATAAATGGTGGGACTCATGGCTCTAGCTGCATATGTAGGAGAGGATAGCCTAGTAGGTCATCGATGGGAGGAGAGGCTCTTGGTCTTGTGAAGGTTCTATGCCCCGGTATAAGGGAGTGCCAGGGCCAGGAAGTGGGAATGGGTGGGTTGGTGAGCAGGGAGAGGGGGGAGGGGATAGAGGGTTTTCAGATGGGAAACTAGGAAAGGGCCTAGCATTTGAAATGTAAATAAAGAAAATATCTAATTAAAAAAAGAGAGAAGATAATGGAAAAAAATTGGGATGCAACATAATGGTCTTCTCAGAGCCAATTCACCTGTCTGATTGAACTCACCTCTCTTCCAGCTACAGAGGACTAGTTACAAAAGGCATAGAATAACAGAAACTACTTCAAATCACCTTTGTGCTCTAGTTTTCTCTTACAAATGCCTATCAGATTCCTGAGCTCATTTCATGACTTTAGAAGAAATAAGCCTCAATTCACCATCCATCTCAGTCTGGTTTGAGAAAAGCTATCAAAGGCAGAAATGGAATGAAGTACCCAGAAGAAATCAATTCATTCTTGCATTCATGATCCTCTTTGAGATCAAGTCTGAATTTCAGATAAAACAAAGAGGTTTGTTTTAATCTATTGCCAATTGATGTATGGATCTAGAGTTAATTTAGATGATGAACAAAAGGAAGGCATGAAATTGCTTGATGAAACCACGTAGATTTTTCACCATTAGAGATTTATTGCAAGCTTGATGTCTTTATGACCCCTGAACTCTACACTATCATGATTCAAAGAAAGGCTAAGTTTTTACTTTACCAGACTTTTAGAATATTAAATGTCAGGCACCCTATATAAGAAAGCAGTGAACGTGAGAATGGTAAGTGGGGTTTGCCTGAGATGGATAACATAATGAGTCACAGTTTAAATAAATCCGTGGAGCTTTGTGGAGTCTTTAAAAGGCCCATTTAATTGACATGTGACTCAAAAATTGAAATACCACAGACTCTCTTTACCGTCCTCCATTTACACAAGCAAATACACTGACACTTTCTCTTGTTACAGAGTTGACACTCCTCCTTTAACCATTCAACCTAAGACGTTATTTAACGTCGATAGTCCTTATGAGACGACACGGACCCTTTCTGCACAGTTTGTCACTCTTGTCCTTCCCCAATCGAGAGGACTTCAGGGTGATCCTTTTCCCTTGAGGGACACATCTTGACCAGAAGAAAATCCTGAATACAGAGTCAAATAGGAACAGCCCATTCTTACCTTCTTTCTCTTCAGTATCTTTGTTTGTTCTAAAAGGAACACTTTTCTCAATTCTTTGATGAACTGTAGGGAAAAAAAAGACCCTACATTGTGAATTTATGACTGTGATTTTCTTTCTCTTTTTTCATTTTCTGAAAATATTTTTTTCTCACACAAATATATCCTGATTACAGTTCTTCTCCCCACTCTTCCCAGTTTTCTCCCACCTCCTCTCTCATCTGGATCCATTCCCCTTTGTCTCTCACAAGAAAACAAATAGGCTTCTAAGGGAATATATTATACTACACCATACTATACTGTATAATACTCTACTATATAATATAATATAATATAATATAATATAATATAATATAATATAATATATATATCTACCATGTCTGGATAGGACAAAACAAACCAACAGAAGAAAAGGGGCCCTCCAACTGGCATAAGAAGCATATATAGACATAGAGATCCACTCATTCCTACACTCAGGAGTCCCATAAAAACAAAACAAAAGAAAAACCTGGAAACCATAACATTTCCTCCAAAGACCTGTAGGGTAAACAGAGATGCAAACAAAATAAAATAAAAAATAAGATAACAAAATGAAAATGAAACAAAACAACAAAAAACAAACAAAACAAACAAAAAAGTCCCCCACAGACTTGCCCACCAGCGTGTCTGATGGAGGTGGTTTCACATGTGAGGTTCCTCTTCCCAGATGACCCTAAAGGGCATCAAGTTGACAAAAACAAAGCCACACACAAGTAAAGGACAGGATGCTGCACAATGGCCAGCACTGCATGGGGCAGCACAGCATTTGTACAGCAAAAGGAAGCTTGCAGCACCATATGTCAATGAAGCTGAGGGCGAAAAAGCCCTGGTTTCAAATTAATTCTGATTTTTGCTTTCAAATTGTCTATGGGAGTCCTATTCTTAATGATTTCAAAGATTAAAACACAAGTACCAATACACAGGTAATTGACACCAGCAGTATTCATTTCTTGCATATCTTATGAAGAATATATTCACTCCCTTAAATAAAAGTTCACATGTTGTTGCTATTTATTTCAGGCAATTTTCTGAGAAAAATCAGCAACTCTATTTAAATAAAGTCATGATAGTGCATCTTTATAGTTAAATGAGCTCCCACAAGGCAACAAGGTAAAAAGAAAATACCCAGCAAAATAATAAGATTGATATAGTCAGAATCATTTATGAGCATCTTGGATACATGTCAAGATCCAGTAAAATAAATGTGTTTTTATGATCCCAAGAATACTAATGACCACAAAAAATATTGTCAGTCTCAGAGAAAATTGCTTCAATTCACATAAGATTCTTTGTCAAGATAATATAGAAATAGTGCTTTCTTGTTTACTAGTTTCTTTCTTTCATTATATGTGATTTATTTTATTTAATATTTATCACCATGATTCGAGATATGGAATTTCTATTCTTCCTTGGGAAGATGTGTTGCCATTGGCAACAAAGCAATAAAGGATTTCAACCAACAGAGCAAACCCAAACATCATATATACTTCCCACACCCTAAGGTCCCTTTGAGTAACTGATAGGTGATAACAAGGACATAACCAGGGAGGGGGGGGGCATGGAGAATTAGAGTTCATAGCCTAGATAAGAAATCTGTCATCATTAGCATTAGCAGTCAACTTAACACAAACCCAGAGTTACCCGAGAAAAGAGAATCTCAACTGACGAACTGTCTGGATCAGATTTGCGTATGGGCATCTCTTGGGGTATTTTCTTTTCTTTTCTTTTTCTTTATATTAAATATTTTCTTTATTTACATTTCAAATGGTATCCCTTTTCCTAGTTTCCCACATGAAAACCCCCTATCCCTTCCCCTTGCCCCCTGCTCACCAACACACCACTCCCACTTCCTGGCCCTGGCATTAACCTATACTGGGGCATATAACTTTCATAGTACCAAAAGTGTCTCCTGCCATTGATGAACAATTAGGCCATCTTCTCCTACATATGCAGCTAGACTCATGAGTCTCACCATGTGTTTTCTTTGGTTAGTAGTTTAGTCCCAAGGAGCTCTGGGGGTACTGGTTAGATCATATTGTTGTACCTCCTATGGGGCTACAAACCCCTTCAGCTCTTGGGTACTTTCTCTAGCTCCTTCATTAGGGATCCTGTGCTTCATCTAATGGATGACTGTGAGCATCCACTTCTGTATTTGTCAGGCACTGGTAGAGCCTCTCAGGAGACAGCTGTTGTAACAGCTTGCAATCCCATCAGCAATGGAGGGGTGTTCCTCTTTCTCCACATCCTTGCCAGCATCTGTTGTCACCTGAGTTTTTGATCTTAGCCATTCTGACTGGTGTGAAGTAGAATCTTAGGGGTGTTTTGATTTGCATTTCCCTGATGACTAAGGATGTTGAACATTTTTTTTTTAGGTGCTTCTCATCCATTCGGTGTTTCTCATTTGAGAACTCTTTGTTTAGCTCTATACCCCAGTTTCTAATAGGTTTATTTGGTTTTCTGGAGTTCAGCTTCTTGAGTTCTTTGTATATATTGTATATTAGCCCTCTATCAGATTTAGAATTGTTAAACACCTTTTTTTGAATATTGGTATGCTCTTTATTAAAATCTATTTCAATAGACATCACAAGAAGCATAGAGGCAACAAACATTAAATAAGTGCATCACTCTATTTCCTAGGAGCATTTGTCAAAATGCTACTTGTAAGCAAGTACATGGCCAAGAATCCCACTCTTTATTATTATTATTATTATTATTATTATTATTATTATTATTATTATTATTTTCTTTATTTACATTTCAAATGTTATCCCCTTTCCTAGTTTTCCCTCTGAAAATCCCCTATCCCCTCTGCCCACCCTGGTCCCCAACCCACCTACTCCCATTCCTGTTTCTGGCATTCCCCTAAACTGGGGCATAGAACCTTCACAGGACAAAGGGCCTCTCCTCCCATTGATGACCAACTAGGCCATCCTCTGCTACATATATAGCTATGTGATTTAGGATTGGTAAAGATCCTTTCCCAATCTGTTGGTGGCCTTTTTTCTTATTGACAGTGTCTTTTGCTTTAAGAAGCTTTGCAATTTTATGACGTCCTATTTGTTGAATCTCGATCTTACAACACAAGCCATTGCTTTCTGTTCAGGAATTATTTTCCTGTGCCCATATCTTGAAGGCTTTTCCCCACTTTCTCCTCTACCAGTTTTAGTGTTTCTGGTTTTACATGGAGGTCCATGTTCCACTCAGACTTGAGCTTTGTACAAGGAGATAAGAATGGTTCATTTCGAATTCTTCTACATGCTGACCACCAGTTGAGCCAGCAACATTTGTTGAAAATGCTCTCTTTTTCCATTGGATGACTTTAGCTCCCTTGTCAAAGATCAAGTGACCATAGGTGTGTGGGCTCATTTCTAGATCTTCAATTCTATTCCATTGATCTACCTGTCTGTCACTGTATGAGTACAATGCAGTTTTTATCACAATTGCTTTGTAGTACAGCTTGAGGTCAGGGATGGTGATGCCACTAGATGTTCTTTTATTGTTGAGAATAGTTTTTGCTATCCTGGTCTTTTTGTTATTCCAGATGAATTTCTAAATTGCCCTTTCTAACTCTGTAAAGAATTAAGTTGGAATTTTGATAGGTATTGCATTGAATATGTAGATTGCTTTCGGCAAGATAGTCATTTTTATTATATTAATCCTGCTAATACATGACCATGGGAGATATTTTCATAATCTAAGATCTTCAAGTTATTTCTTCTGAGACTTGAATTTCTTAGCATACAGGTCTTTCACTTGCTTAGTTAGAGTCACAGCAAGGTGTTTTATATTTTGTGACTACTGTGAAGGGTCTTGTTTCCCTAATTTCTTTCTCAGCCTGTTTATCCTTTGCATAGCGAAAGGCCACTGGTTTGTTTGAGTTAATTTTATATCCAGCTACTTCACTGAAGCTGTTATCAGGTTTAGTAGTTCTCTGGTGGAATTTTTGGGGTCACTTATGTATACTATCATATCATCTGCAAATAGTGACATTTTGGCTTCTTCCTTTCCAATTTGTATTCTTTTAATCTCCTTTTGTTGTGTAATTGCTATGGTTAGGACTTCAAGTACTATATTGAATATGTAGGAAGAGAGTGGGCAGCCTTGTCTAGTCTCTGATTTTAATGGGATTGCTTCAAGTGCCTCTCCATTTAGTTTAATGTTGACCACTGCTTTGCTGTATATTGGTTTTATTATGTTTAGGTATGAGCCTTAAATTCCTGATCTTTCCAAGACTTTTATCATCATTGTGTGTTGGATTTTGTCAAATGCTTTCTCTGCATTTGACAAATTATCTAATGAGATGATCATGTGGTGTTTCTCTTTGAATTTGTGTATATAGTGGGTTATGTTGATGGATTTCCTTGTATTAAGCTATTCCTGCATCCCTGGAATGAAGCCTACTTGATCATGATGGATGATAGTTTTGATGTGTTCTTGGATTTGGTTTGTGAGAATTTTACTGAGTACGTTTGCAGCAATATTCATAAAGGAAATTGGTGTGAAGTTCTCTTTCTTTGTTGAGTTTTTGTTTTTGTTTTTTGTAGTTTAGGTATCAGAGTAATTTTGGCTTCATAGAATGAATTGGGTAGAGTACCTTCTGTTTCTATTTTGTGGAATAGTTTGAAGAGTATTGGTATTAGGTCTTCTTTGAAGGTCTGATAGAACTCTGCACTAAACCCACCTGGTCCTGGGCTTTTTTTGGTTGGGAGACTATTAATGACTATTTACTT
Organism: Mus minutoides; assembly: GCA_902729485.2. Lineage (NCBI taxonomy): Eukaryota > Metazoa > Chordata > Mammalia > Rodentia > Muridae > Mus > Mus minutoides. The sequence goes on from LR749501.1 coordinate 1,596,412, forward strand.
ATGGGAGATGGGACTGTTTATATTGTTAATCTGATCCTGATCTTTCGTACCTGGTATCTGTCTAGAAATTTGTCCATTTCATCCAAGTTTTCCAGTGTAGACTTTTGTAGTAGGAACTGATAATTTTTTTGATTTCCTCAGATTCTGTTGTTATGGCTCCCTTTTCCTTTCTGATTTTGTTAATTAGGATACTGTCCCTGTGCCCTGTAGTGAGTCTGGCTAAGGGTTTATCTATTTTACTGATTTTTCTCAAAGAACCAGCTCCTGGTTTGGTTGATTATTTGTATAGTTCTTTTTGTTTCCACTTGCAGCATTTTCTTAACTGCTTATTGGTGTAAAATAGACCAACCTAATTTGGGCAGCACTATCCCTTGGCACATAGGGCTGGACTGCATCTGAACAGCAACCAAGTAAACCAGAGTGATCAAGCCAGTAAGTGGTGTTCTTCTGATGTCTTTGCTTTGGTTTTTGGCTCCAAGTTTCCATCTTGAGCTCCTGACCTGGTTTCTTTTGATGTTGGACTGTAAGCTAAAGCTGAAATAAACCCTTTACTCAGCAAGATGGTTTTGATTGTTACGTTTCTCTCAGCAACAGAAATCAAATGAGAGCACTGTCTTAGCAAAGAAAATGGCTTTGTTGCACCATAGGAGACAATTTGTATTTTCTAATACTCTTGGTCTATAGATGAGAAGCCTTTCTTCCTCTGGTCACAAGTAGAAGCTGAAGATAATACAACTAAATGACCATGACCCACAGTCATAGGGAGCCTGCTAGCTACAGAGGAAACTACCAAGGGACAGGGTTGCCAAGGAAGGTCATTGGGAAATTCTCTACAAAATGGATGAGAAAGACAAAAATAGGAACTGTAAACTCATATGTACTTAGATTTTTTTATTTTTGACATGTAATGAAACACGATGATGGGGATCCTGAACTTCGGTTCTGCCTGCTCAGGTGTACATGTCAGTGCCATCAGCTAGCAGCTGGGTGATCTCAATGAGGTAACTTAATTTTGTTTCCTTTGCCCATATTATATTTATCCCCTTCCATTACATTGATATACTGAAACTCATTTAGGTCATCCTTAACAGTCAAACAGCCTGTAATTGATCGAGGAATCAACTCTATGCCTTTTAACTAAATGTCTCAATGTTTATTACTTGCCACAAAAGGCTCCTAACAGAGACATGCTTTTCATTGGTGTCATGAAAAAGAGCAGGAAGAGAAAGATGAATGGGGTGAACAAAAGAAATAAAAGGAGAGGTGATACAACTAGAGCAGAAATGGTGGGGGGGGAGTGTAATAAATTCAACATGTACAGAAGTGGTGGTTGGTGTTAAAGACATAATATTTATGTATCTTGGAGGAATGAACCTTGTGAACTACAGTATTTCTAATTTAAACAACAATTTCTAAGCTATAACGGTTTTAATGAGTGTAATTTGTTCAATTTATGTTAACAGTACAAAGTAAGACAATTTGTTTTTGTTGATTTACAACTGTATGATTCATCTTAACTGGAACATAGTCAATTCAAAGAAAAGTAATGTTATTGAACTTATACTTCAGAAAAATATGCTTTCAATAAGCCCAATTCTGCCTATAGCTGCATTGATATCTGTACTTCAACTATAAAATCAGGGTCACTGTTCTAAATTAAAGAGACTGAAGAAAAATTACAAATAAACTCAATACTTGGTGTTGATTATATCTGAGACTTAAAATAACTCTAACTGATATTATTGGAACAAAGGATGAATATCTTTTTAAAAGTATTTCAAATATCATCATATAATTTTATGCTATTAATAAGTATATTAATATTTTGGTCTGCTTATCATTGAGTTTGCTCTGTAAAGCTATATGCCAAAAAACTTAAAATGGATGCTGCATGAAGTCTGCAGCTTCTATACTACTTTCAAATGATCCAGAAAAACAAAAACAAACCAGACACATACACCCAAAGGTATAGATATGGAAAATGACAGTAATTTGTGGAGTCACATTGGTGATATGTAGACATTAATGGACATTTAAAAACAATTTTCCATCAGCTTTTATATTTTTTAATTGAAAGGAATGAAATACATGATTTCGATATTTGTATATAGTACATTGTATGTTATAATAGAGAAGCATCCTGCAGCAAAAGACAGTCTGCCTTCAGCAGCAGAACATGACAGGAAACTACTGAAGAAGGTAAAAAGCCTTATCTACCTCATCAACATAATTGATCTTTGCAGTTAAAGCAACTAAGACAAGCTACAGATAAAGTACAGAACAAAAACTGGATAACAACTGAGATGCAGTGTGATTGAAGTTATAGTGTCCCAAGAACCCAATGTGTGACAAGAAAGATCCTAAATACGTGCAGGCAGCCATTGGCAAATATGAATGCTGAAATTCCATAGGGATTGTGCAAAGAAGACAGGTCTTCTAAATGCAGTGCAAAGGGGAAGAGATGGATGAGCAGAACTAAGAGGCAAGAAAAGAAAAGAAAGAAAACTCAAAAAGAAAGGAAAGATAGAATTTTATTAAGACTATATCCATCTAAAAGTATGGATGATAACCACTGTTCATACTTTCTTTCAGAGACTTGGGGCTTCAGTTGCTCATTATTCTATATCTAGTCCATACCATTCTTGGAAAAGAGAAAGTTCTCGCAAAGTCTTTGTGGATGGAAAAGACAAAGGAGTGAATGTATCAATGAAGAGTTTGAGGAATAGATAAGACAAAGATTCAATGTAAAAATTATTCCATTAAACATGACTTGTGTTCAAAACTGTCCTAAAGGACAATGAAGAAAGGTGTTGACGATGGGTCAGCGAGCTGGTTAGTTTTTTGTCAACTTGTTGCAAGCTAGGGTCGTCTGGGAAGGGGAACCTTCAATTGAGAAAATGCTCCCATCAGAGTAACCTATGGATAAACCCTGAGGTTTGTCTTGGTCAGTTTCAGAAAGCAACATGAGCAAGCCATGCAGAGAGAGCCAGTAAGCAGCTTTCGTCCACTGCCTCTGCTTCAGTCCTTGCTTCTAACTTTCTGCTATGAGTTCCAGCCAAGACTCCTCTTCTTAATGGGCTACAGTGGCAAGCCAAAATAAATAAAGTTGTTTCTTATCAGGGTGTTTATTACAGCAATAGAAAGAAAATTAAGACAACAAACATCTAAAGAAATGCACAATCTTAGGTTTTTGTGTCTCTGTAAAGATGGCATTTAAATAGTTTCTAAATTTTAGCTTTTATAAATGCACAGAAGTTTACATTCTCATGTATGTAATGACATAATTTGGACAAAGCAGCATCTTATGGAATGGGAAAAATTTTTAACAACTACACATCCAATAAAAGGCTAATATCCAAAATATATAAAGAACTCAAAAAAATGAATATTAAGAAAATGAATAACCCAATAAAAATGAAACAGATCTAAACAAAGAACTCTTCAAAAAGGAAATTCAAATGGCCAAGAAACAATTAAATGGTCTATATTCTTAGTCATCAGGGAAATGCAAATCAAAAGTAGTTTGAGATTTCATCTTAAAGAACGGCTAAGTTCAAAAATACAAGTAACAACTCATGTTGGTAAAGATGTGAAGTGGGGGAAACTGTCACCCATTGATGGTGGGAGTGCAAAGCCACTACAGAGATCAGTTCATTGATTCCTCAGGAAGATAAGAATTGATCTACCTCTAGATCTAGCAAAACCATTCTTGAACATGTATCTAAAGAACAGACCATCCTACTACAGAAACACTTGCTTAACCATGTTCATTGCTATTCTATTTTTAATGGCTAGAAATTGGAAAAAATCTAGATTCCCCTTAACAGATAAATGGATAAAGAAAATGTAGTACATTTACACAATGGAGTATTATTCAGTTGCTTAAAAAAATGAAATCAGAATCATCACAGGTAAATGAGTACAACTAGAAAAAGTCACCCTAAGTGAAGTAATATAGACTCAAAAAGACAAATATGTTATGTATTCACTTACATGTGGATATTTGCTGTGAAAGCAATGATAACAACACTACAATATGTAGAACTACAGAGGTTAATTTAAGTACAAGGTAAAGGACTGGGGATGGGAGTTAGATAGATCTCCTTAGGAAAGGGAAATAAAATAGGTAGTTAAGGTTGGATTGGTGGAGTTGAAACAGAACCATCAAGTAGGGAAGGAGAAAAAAGATGGGAATGAAGAAGGGAATTTAGGGGAGACAATGTTAAAAAACTACAGGCCATCTGAGAGGAAGTGGATCTATAATACATTGGAAATTTACTAACATATGCATATACATACATACATACATACATATATACATTGAGTATATTATGTATGTGTGATCTAAAGGAAATTACCAAATAATTGGGTAAATGGAGCACCAACTGGACATCTCTTGTCCAAAAATGTAGTTTCTATTACCAGAACGGGTTGTGTCTGATAGAGTTGTTGGCCAAAAGGGTCCCATGGGAAATTCCCATCAACCCAAGCTGTTCTTAAGACTGTAGATTGCTCTTCACAAACTGACAGCAAGGTCCTATTGCTGAAGACAACACTACACAACCCATTGAACATGGAGAAGTTAAAGTTGGGTCTACATAGAGCCTTTATCCCTACTGTCTAGTGTTCCTGGTACCAAAGTATTCTTCATGCTACCAAGGGAGAAATGTAAACACCAATCCAGTTATCAACCCTTTGATATATAATGGTTTCTTGCCTGCAAGATATGTTAGGATTGCAGTGGCATAAAGCTTATGGAGTAACCAATCAGTATCTAATTTGACTTAAAGTCTATTTCACAAGATGGAACCCATGCCCAACACTGGGTAATCAAGAGCCTGAGACTAGATACCCCAGATACATAAAGCAAAAGCAAATACTACTGTCTACTAAAAAATATGTAATAAAGAAATGACACCTATGACATTCTTCTGTACTGATAGATCAGCACCTTGCTCACCCATCATCAGAGAAGCTTCCTCCTGTAGCAGGCAAGAACAAATATGCCACAGCCAGACAATATGCAGAGTGAGAGACCTTGAAAAATTCAACTTTAAAACGGATGTCTCCAACAAATTTCTTACGTCAGTGCTAGGGAAACTGTGGAAGAGGAGGCAGAAAGAATGTTATAGCCAGAGAAGATAGAGGGCATCAATGAAACAAGGATAGATGCACATATGGACTTACAGAGGCTGAGGCCCTGTGCACAGGCCTGCAGGGTTCCTTTTGGTATATAGCTTCCGGTGTAGCAATTTTACTTAAGCTGTGCAAATGAGTGTGTCTCTGCATCTAAATATATTTCTTGTGACTTTTCTTGAGTTCTTTTCCTTATGTTTGCTTATTTTGTTCTATTCTGCTATACCAGTTTTTATTTTATTTACTTTTATTAATTTTATTCTTTTCTCTAAGAATCTTGTTCGTGGGCTAAAGAGCGGCAGAATGGGGGTGGATCTGGATAACAGGGGAAGTGTTGAGAAACTGTAAGGAAGAGAAGGAAGGGCAATCCTAATCATTATACATTATACATTGTGAAAAAAATCTATTGTCAAGAGAAGGAGGGGAAGTATCCTTCTTAAGTAATAATTTCTTTCATTAGTTGTTGTCCTTTCTCATAAGGCTTATTTCTAAGAATTTTATGAATTATGAGAACATAAGTCAGGGGTCAATCTTCTCCTCAATATACATTCTCCTTAAACTTGTCCACCAGAGAGTTATTCATGTTGCTGTGCTTCATCTTAGAGACATCACCAAATCTCAGATAAAAGCATTAAAAAATGAAGGAAAAACATAAACCATAGTAAAATGAATCCAGATGTGAAAACAAATGCATATTTTTATGATAAATCATATTCAATTATTGTCAAGTAGGATAGTTTTTAAAGGTATGTAACAGTTTACATTTGAAATGCCCACATAGGTTCACATACTTGAGCACTTAATGTCCAAACGATTGGAAGGTGTTGTACCTTTGAGTCCTAGGTGGAGTGAGTAGCTGCTAAGGATGGACTTGGAACCTTACACCAGCTTTGACCTCTTATCTCTGACCTGCTGTCATTCACAGCTCACCTTAGACCTCTGCTCCCACTGAACCATATCACCCCTGCTATGGGCTCCCTGTGTACCCATGAGACAGTACAAACCTTCTCTCCCTTAAGTTTCATGGATGTTTTGCTCACAGCATTGAAAAACAATACAGTATGTATCATTTCTCATGAAAAAAAAACATTACTGAAAGTTACAGAAAACTCTCAATCAAGAAATAAAGGCCATTGCAACTTCATAGCATTTCATCAATAAGATCTGAGCTGGGGGAGGAGGGAGGCTGCCTTGGTCTGCTGAGGAGATGCTGGGGGAGGAGGGAGGACGCCTTGGTCTGCTGAGGGGATGCTGGGGGAGGAGGGAGGACGCCTTGGTCTGCTGAGGGGATGACGATGAGTCACTTGCAATCAAGTGTAAGGATCAAATATAGACATTTGCTGACACATCGAACTGAACAGGTTGAAAGCGAATGTACTTGGGAGTGCAATGAAAGTAAGCTCTAGGAGCTTTGCTTGTGCCTCCTTGTGAAGATAAACTAAAATAAAAGCATGGATATTTAAAATGGGAAAAACCATCATAATGAGTATAAGAGATTATCCATGCAAAATCTAAAGAACCTATAGAAAGTGGAGAAATCTCTGTTGTAGAGCAGAAAACATGGATGGGTGGGGCATGCCATATAGAAACCCAGAAAATAATGAAGCCACAGCACTTACTCACTCAGCAGAAGGCAGGAAAATAAAGGCCTCTGGAAGCATAAAAGAAATGGAAAAAAGAAAATGGAGCTAGATTCAATAAACAGATGAAACACACACACACACACACACACACACTGTCTAGGTGAATGAAACACAGATGCCTCACACAGCTCTAGGTAAAAGGTCAGAGTTTTCAGGGGCACCTAGCTCAGTTGATCAACCCTGAAAAACCACAGAGCAAAGAATGCTCTAGAATTACCAACACAGAATTCCCAATCAGCTTCTCGGTGCCTTGCCTTTATCATCACCAGATACATGAAGAGAACTTTTATTAATTTTTTATATGTATGGGTGTGGTGGTCTGAAAGAAAATGTCCACCATAGATGCATGGGGAGTGGCACTATTAGAAGATGTGGCCTTGTTGGAAGTGTGTTACTAGGGGTGGGCTTGGAGGTGTCAGGTGCTCAAGATAGGCTCAGTTTGACCTTCCCTTGATGCCTGTGATCTAGATGTGTCCTACTCTCCAGTGCCATGTCTGCCTACATAACTCCATGCTTCCCTTCATGAGGATAATAGACTAAACCTCTGAACTATAACCCAGCCCTGTTATGGTAAATCCCCATCCTAAATAAGCCCAGGCAATAAAAACACAATTCAATTATGAATACATGTTGTTCGACTAGATTGGGCAGATCTACCACTACATTACCATCTTCCCCATATAAGCGAGTCCTTATAACTTGCAGTTTCTCCAGCCCAAGTGCTTCTGCTCTACTTTTCTTCTTCCTCCTCCTCAGTCATCCTCTCTGGCTCCTTTTTTTCCCCCAAACCTTCATCTCTACCTTTCCTTCTTTCTCAGCCCAATCACCAGCTCTAGCCTTTATTTTATAAATTACGGTGGGAAGAAGGTTTACAGGAAATCATCTGAGTGCCGACTCATTCCTTGTTCACAGCCTCTCATAGGAGAACAGAATTAACATTAAATACAATTAGCCCCAGGTCTATCTGCAACACAGTCCCATATTAAATGTTTTCTTTTATAAGAGTTGCTTGATCCTAATGTATCTTCACAGCAACAGAAACCCTAACTGACAAAATGAGTGCTTTGCCTGAATCTATTTTTGTGCACCACCTGAATGCCTGAAGCCAGAAAAGGGCTTCAGATTTCCTAGACTTGAAGATTCAGACAATTGTGAGCTGTCATGTATGTCCTGGGAGTAGAACCCGAGTCCTCTGGAAGACCAACCAGTGCTTTAAATTACTAATCTATCTCTAGCTCCCAAAGAGAGATGTGTGTGTGTGTGTGTGTGTGTGTGTGTGTGTGTGTGTGAAAGAGAGAGACAGAGAGACAGAGAGACAGAGACAGAGAGAGACAGAGAGAGAGAAGAAAGTCTCACTATCTAGCTTTGGCTGGCTTGGAACTGCTGTGTAGACCAGGCTGCAGATTTCTTTGCATAATGGTAGAATAAGTCAGAAGAAGAAGAAATGATCCAGTCAGGAAACAAAGGATTAAAACTTTTAAAGTCCCTATTTGTCACTTTTCAGAAATGTTTAAGATCAGAATCTTTAAGTTTTATAATAATAGGTGAACAAAGGGAGGTGAAAGACAAAAAGCACATAAATTAAAGGGAAGACAGGAGGTAAGAGCACTAAACTCAGAAATCCCAACATCTCTTTAATGTGTATTGTAAAAGGTTGTTTGCTGAACATGCCATGACATTTTGCACTCATGAATTCATAGCATCTTTGGTTAAAATACAAAAGACCCATAGATCAAGCCAACCCGAATTAGCATATGAAGAAGGTCCAGACCCCTAACTGAGGAACCATTAGTAGTCAATAACTGCTTGAAAAAAAGTAGTTTTCTTTAGAATATGGCCAGTGGAAGGTTGCCTGTGCTTCAGTAGGTGGCCCACTACATAAGGACAGCACTAATTGGAGTTAGTGAATTAAACTTCTAAAAAGGGAGGGGGCAAATGAGAAGTCATAAAGTTGAAATGGATATGTCAGAGGAATCTGTGGGATGTAGAGAAGGAGCGGGAAGAGGATAAGAAGAATCCACGAGATCAAGAGAGAGATATGTTAGGAAAAATCTTAGGACAGGTGAAGCAGAGAAATGGGAAGTAATATCATAACTCATCATATACATGGATGGAATTTTCAAAGAATAAATTCAAAAGCAAGAAATTGACTGAGTTTGTAGCTCAATGTTGAGTGAATGTTTGACCAGCATGTTCAAGAGCCTTGGTTTCCATCTCTGTCACCATAGTAACAAACAAAGAAACAAATAAATGAACAAACATTTTAAATAACAGAGAAAAATTTAAATTAAGGAAGTTTTTCTATTTTTGAGTGAATGTCTGGAAAGAGTAGCCACTACAGGATGTAAAAAGGTGTCAGCTTTTACATGAAGTAACCATATAGATAAGTTTAAAAAGATACTGAGAAAAGACTATTATTTAAAAAACTATATTAAACTAACTATAAAGACAAAACTAAAATGATTTGCAGAGTTCCTTTTGTAGAGTAGAGCTGAAGGTATAGCCAGAAATAGTATGAAATGCTATTTAAAATATTATACATTATTTTTTGAACTCATATAATATTATTTTTCCCTGAAAATGGATGTATCAAAAGTAATCTATAAACTCAGTACAATCTCCATCAAAATTCCAATGACATTCATCAAAGAACTGGAAAAAACAAACAAATAATTCATGTAAAAACACAAAAGACCATGGATAATTAATAAGTCCATGAAAGCACAATGCAGGATTTGCAAGACCTCAAAGGATAATACAGAGCTATTGTGACAAAGACAGAATTCTAGCATGAAAACAGACATCTAGACCAAAGAAGTAGGATATGGGATTCAAATATATTAGAAAAAATTCTATTCAGTAAATGGTGCTGTCAATCTTTAAAAGAATGATATTAGAGACATTAGATCTACATTTCTTATCTTTCTTTTTTGTTGTTGTTGTTGTTTGTTTTTCGAGACACGGTTTCTCTATATAGCCCTGACTGAACTCACTTTGTAGTCCAGGCTGACCTTAAACTCAGAAATCTGCCTGCCTCTGCCTCCCAAGTGCTGGGATTAAAGGCGTGCACCACCCATCACGCCCAGTTTAGATCTACATTTCTTGCTGTGCACATAGATAGATAGATAGATAGATAGATAGATAGATAGATAGATAGATAGATAGATAGATAAATAGATTGATAGATAGACATTTTTTAAAAATTGAAAGTGGATTGCTAACTTTAAAACCTGAAGCTCAGATGCTGTTATAGGAAGACAGGGAATATATCTCAAAGTACAGTGTAAACAAGAACTCTCTAAACAGCTCTCTAATAACCAAGGAAATAGTGCTAAAGAAAGAAATGGAAAAAAATGAAATTTAAAACTTTCTGCACAGCCAACTCTCAGCAGGGTCAACAGTCACTCCACAGAATGGAAGAAAATATTTGCCAACTGTATTTCATACATGGGTTAATATCCAGAATATAAAGAGAACCTCAAAGATATAAATAATAGCATCAAAATAAAAGTGACATTCAATAAAGAGGCTAATGAGATGAACACACAAAAAACAAATTTTGGACAATAAATATTTTAAAGAGAGTTTGACATCTTTAGCCATGAGGCGATGCAAATTAACATAATTTGAGCTTCTATCTCACCTTAGTTAGAATGTTGACTGACATAAAATTATGGTAAAGAGGATTTGGGAATAGTGAAAACTTAGTCACTGTTAGTAGAAGTATAAAACAGCTCAGTTAATATGGAGAACAATATGGAGGTTTCTCAAAAGAATTAAAAGTAGAATTCCCGTATTACCCAATGATACCAGTCCTAGCCATATACTCAAAAGACTCTACTTACCACAAAGATCCTTGAATATTCACAGCTGGATTAGTCATAATAGCAAGAATATGGAGCAATCCTTGATGCCTGTCAGTAGATAAAGGGATGAAAAATATATGATATAGACAATGGAATTGTTTTCAGCAGTAAAGAAAAACAAATGATTTTTTTTTCAGAAGAACATTTGGAAGGTAATATAATAAGTGGGTGACCCAGACTCAGACAAAAACTTTATGTTCTCTCTCATATGCATATCATAACTTTTAATGCTTTCATGTGTGCCTATAAGTGGGTATGAGAGTGAGTGTAGGGTGTGAAACTTGATAGGGACCATGAGAAGGGAAGAGCATGTGTTGAGAGAGTCCAGGGAGAGCAAAAGGACCCACATCACATGAGAGCAGGAAGGATGATGCTGGCAGTGGATGGGCAGAGCAGGGATGGGCAGAGGGAAGGAAAAGAAAGGAAAGGCCAACAAAAACAAACTTTGCTTGAAAATTGCTCCAATTAAATACAATGTTTTATATGCTTGTGAAAATATTTTGAGATTCTATATCACTTTAACAAAGTAATTTAAGTGATTTTTTAAATTTAAAACACAGTCCTAAAGCAGAGTCTATAAGAAAACAAGAATGGCACACTCTTATAGTCTTGGGTACTCAGAAGGCTGAGGCAGGAGAATTGCTTGAGCCCAGGAGCTCAGAGCTGTCATATGCCATATGATACTGTAAATTCAACATTAATCCAGTGACCTCTAGGGAAGAAGGGACCACCAATGTGCCTCAGTGAAGGTGGCCTAGCCCAGTCAGAAAACAAGAGAGTAACTGGTTTAGGGAGAGTGTAAGTGCTGATGGCTAAGAAAGGGCATTTAAAAAGAGAAAGTAGGTTTAGTTCAATAACCATGAGAAAAAGGAGTTGCCTTAGTGAGGGGATGGCAGAGCACAATAAGAAAATTTGAAAGATAAAAACAGGCAAGACATGCAAACAAAAGCTAAAGGAGAAAAACATGAACTGAGGCAGAATCAAAAACTACAATAAATGTGGCCTTAATCTTGATATGTGGAGCATTCCCTCTTGACAGACGCTGATTTTTAGGGACAACATAATATTGATCATTTTATAGACCAGGAATCAACACTGGAGGGAAGCTGATGAGAATAAATCAATTTCTGATGCAGTCTTTAGACTCAAAACAATAATGTTTGAAAGAACACTTTCTATCAATTTAAGAACTGTCTTCAATAGTCTCTGTGGTGAGATGAGCCTTTTTCTCCTGTCCCTGGAAGAATTCTTTCACTCTCACCTTGTTGGCTGATAGTGTGAGAATCTGAAGGCATTAGAGTTGAGGGTATAAATGGGGAATTTGAAATTCAAATGTGTCCAAAAAATAATAATGAATTTCAAAAAAATGCAAGAAAAATTAAGAGCAATGTGGGTTCTCCATTGGAAAACTAGATTACAAAAAAAAAAAAAAAATGCGTGTGAGAAATAATTTAAACAAAGCAATTCTTTTCATTTATCTCCTTCTCCTTCTCCTTCTCCTGCTCCTTCTCCTGCTCCTTCTCCTTCTCCTGCTCCTGCTCCTGCTCCTCCTCCTCCTCTTCCTCTTCCTCCTCCTCCTCCTCCTCCTCCTCCTCCTGCTTCTTTCTCAATCTGTAGACCAAGCTGGTCTTGAAATCAGAGTTAGGCAAAAGATGCTGTATGCCAGAGATTCATGTTGATTCTCAAGAGTAGTTAAGACAACAAATTAATAATAATAATAAATATTCAAATACTAGACCCTTCTGTGACTGTTTTTTACATGTTGAGTTATTTTGTTCTAACCACAATGCCATGGTGTAAGCATCATTATGACTGTCTTATGAAAGAAAAATTTGAGGTACTGTTAGGGAGGATTAGCGGCAGATTCTCAGGCTCCACACTCTTCCTTTTAATTACTTATACTGTGAAGTTCCAGAAAATTCAGGAAAGGTGAATTGCTGTCAAGTCTACTGTTCAGTCAGCCTGCTCTGCTCTAAAACCACCATTGTTAGAGATTCAGGAAATAAGGAGTCATCGAGCTACACAAGGACAAGGTGACAGAGTTATGAAATTACAGACAGATGGATGGAATCCAGAACTATTTTGCAAAACAATTACATAGGATTTCATGGTGGCTAGAATCAGATGAAAAAAATGAGTCAATGGTGACTCAAAAAATAAAAAAAAGGACTTTTCTCTGCAAAAACTGATGGTGTCATTGACAGGTAGTGGAAATGACTCAGTAATAGGCTGGTGGGTGGGGGGTGATGATGAATTTGGCCTTAATAATCCAAGGAGAAACTTCTGTAGACATTAAAACACTGCAGGACTGTCACAAAGACTGAAATGAACATGGGGGAACAAATAATTTGGGGAGATCATAGATGAGACTATTGAAATACTACTTTTTATCTTGTCCTTAGTGATATATTGAGCAAAGGCTTAATCCCTGTTTCATTATACAGAAAAATTAGCAGTTTACAACGAAAGATGATTAAATGACTTTCATTAGGATTTTCATCTTGTGTTTACTCAAATTCATTTATTTTTAATTTAATCTTCCTCTTTTTAAAACAAAAATGATTCCATCTTTTCTTTGCTCTATATGAAAGGTCTGATCTTTGGACCCAATGATGGTCGTTTTAATGTTTGTTTGTTTGTTGTTGTTGTTGTTGCTTGTTTTGTTTCACAGTTCTTAGAATGGGACTGGCTGCCAGTTGTCATGCATGTTCAGGTCAGGTTTTGTCTTCCCTTGCTTTGTTTGATAGTCTAAACAATAAAAAAAGTAATAGTTTTTTGAGATTCATGTATCAAGTGATGTATGTACACATATTTCCCTAGAATGTAATATGCTTCATTCCTTTCCTTTTCCTATTAGAATATATCAACAATGGCTATTTGAAAAAAAAAAAAAAGACAGCATTTAATCAAAAGTTTGGAAATAAGTTTTTCTTCTTTCTTCTTATAGTGTTTAAATAAAGTAAGAAAACAGTAGATGAAGGTAAACAATAATTTTTATTCCCGTTCAGTTAACATTTCATATAAGCATGTTTTAATTTGAATTTTTGTTGTTTTTTCTTAAGTCAGTGTTGAGCTGCTAGTGAGTCTTTGGGGCTTGTCCTGTAACTACACTAGCACCTGCTTCCTCACTCAGCATCCTTCATCTTCAGTTCTAACAATAGTGCATCTCAACTCCATCATTCTCTATAAACTTTAAGCTTTCCTTGAGGGTTTATTACCTTAGGGCACATAGAGTGGAATCTGAGGTGTGTAGGGGGTGCAGTTGTGTAGGAAGCCGGCGGCGCTGAAGCGCTGCGGCGGCGCTGAGACCGGAGGAGGGGCCCGCCGCGGCTGCGCTCTGACCGGTGAGGGGGCCCGCCGCAGGGGCGCTCTGACTGGCGGGGGGGTCCCGCCGCGGCGGCGCTCTGACTGGTGGGGGGGCCTGCCGCGGCGGCGCTCTGACCGGCAAGGGGACCGCGGCGACGCTCTGACCAGCGAAGGGCCGCCCGAGCTCTGACCGGCAAGGCCACCCGAGCTCCAGGAAGACCGTCCGGCTCTGGGAAGGCCTCCGGCTCCGGGAAAGCCTGCGGCTCCGCCCCATTGCAAGATGGCGCAGGACCGGCAGGCTGCCAGCGAAGAGAGCCTAGTGCGCATGCACAGCACTTTCCTCAGGCCCTCCTCAGGCAGTAGCCCCTCCCGAAGGGAAAATATGCTAATGAGGCACTGCTTGTAGTACCAATGAAGGGAAAATATGCTAATGGATGTGGCTTGTGGCACCAATGAACGGGCCACATGCAAATGAGGTGTGGCTTGGTGCACCAATCAGCAACCACTATGACATCCCTCCCCCTTCCCTGGGAGTGTATAAAAGCAGCAGCTCTGCTGCTGTCCAGGGTCCCGGGAATCTACAAGCAAGGCGCTCCTGAATAAAGCTGACTGAGAAGATCCCGGTGGTGTTGTGTCTTTCTTGCTGGTCGACGGAGGCAGGGAGGCGCACCACACAGTTGTAATAATCTGGGAAGAGAAAGGACTAGAAGTCGCTGAATATAGTATCATCATGCCATAAGATGTTAATCATGAGAAAAGCTAAGTATCAAGTATGTAAGTACTCTCTTATGGCTTTTCTACATTTTAAATTTAATAGATAGATCGATAGATCGATAGATAGATCGATAGATAGATAGATAGATAGATAGATAGATAGATAGATAGATAGATAGATAGATGATAGATAGATAGATAGATAGATAAATAAAAAGGACCTATGAACTTTCTGTTTTGCTTTTCTTCTTATGCTCAATTAGTCTATCTCTGTATAATGAAGTTTCTCTGGCCAAGGCTGACAGAATCACTATTATATGGATATAAATATGAGAAATAAGTTTGACTACATGTTAATTTAGAAAAACCTTAGTAATAGATGCCCCCCGACCCTGCCCAGGACCTGTGATCTACCCAGCCACAGGATTTTGTACAGGTTTTCAGTATCAAGCATGTATTCTTCCCCACAAAGCAAATCCAAAAACAAAGCAGTTACTCCACATATAGTCATGCCACTAAATTACCAATGGGAACCTTGCCTGGCAGGTCAGTACTGTAGCATTCAGAAACTATAGCTTGGTAAGTGTGCTGGTAACTTTTCTCTCCCAGCAGTCTTAATAGCATGCCCTACCACTAGGAATGCTAGCCAGCAGGGAATAAGCTTTGAGGTCAGTTCCAGACTAATTTCTCCTTGTTTTGCCATGGTACCATCACTAACAGTGTCTCGTTAAGTTCTGGTGCAACCAAGAACAACAACAATAGCCTGTGTTATTTTGAAAACCCCTGGAGAATAACTCTCAAAAGCTGTTATATGTTGGGACTCCTGTTCCTGGCACTAGATTTTTCTTCTTAAAACCTATGGCCTCTGGTGACATATAAAGTAACCAGTTTCTTCATCAGTAATAGACTTCCCCCACCCCCACCCCCAGGGCCTGTGACCTTCACAGTCATAGAATTTTTTGCAGGTTTTCAGTACAAAATGTGCATTGTTTCTCACACGGGGAATTTCAAAACAAAGCAGTTGGTAACCCCCAAAACAGTCATATTACTAGTGAAATTTTGGGGATACCTTCCCTGGCAGGGTTTCCATATGCCCTCAGTCTACCACATCCCAATCCCTCTTCCCCATTCCTATCCAAGATTAAAACTCTGCATGACTTGGATTCTGCCCTCTGTACCCTGCCCTTCTCATATAAGATATGTTTTCACTATGCCCCTTCCAGGGATCTCTCAGGGCTCTTTCTTGCTTCCCTGCCTCTACAGATGCTTGCTCCAGGTTAAACACAGAAAAAAGTTCAAAACTAACATGAGACTGTACAGGCTTTGTAGTTATAAGGCCAGGTTACATGCTCATTAAAAATATGTTCCAGTTCCATCGATTCATCTGCAAATTTTATAATTTCACTCATCTATTACACAATTCCATTGTGCATATAGTTTAAATTATATATTCTATATTTTTATAGCACTCCAAGGAAATTCTTATCTTACACAAAATCAAAATCCTGAGATGTTCTATGTGTGGGCTTTATTCTTACCGAACACTATGAATCAAAGACACTGAGAGCAGAATATTTGACATTATTTTTCCCTCACACCTGCTCCCGCTATAGACCCAAATGTGTCTTAAGAGGGGATCCCCAAAGTTGGCTCTGGCCAATGAACTTATGTACAATCAACAAGGCCAGGGCATTCACTTGCTATGGCAAACATCTTCAATTTCCACTAAATCACAGGGGCAGGCAGCCTGACAGCTCTGCTATCACAGAACCAATGGAAAAAGCTAAAATTATAATGATCCAAAGAAGACATTAAGCATTGTAGTAAGCTCTGAGATTTTAAATGATATTTTACCACCACTTACCATGGTCTACTACAATCAATATAGATAGATGTATACAGCAAAGTACACTGCCCATTGAGGTAAGGATGCTCTGTCTTTATTTTTTTTATTAGATAATTTCTGTATTTACATTTCAAATGCTATCCTGAAAGTCCCCTATACCCTCACCTTACCCTGCTCCCCAACCCACCCACTCCCACTCCCAGGCAGAAGAATGCAACTGTACTGGGGCATATAATCTTCACAAGAACAAGGGCCTCTCCTACTGATAGCTGACTAGGCCATCTTCTGCTACATATGCAGCTAGAGACACAAGCTCTGGGGATACTGGTTAGTTTATATTGTTGTTCCTCCAATAGGGTTGCAGACCCCTTCAGCTCCTTGGGTACTTTCTCTAGCTCCTTCAATGGGGGTCCTGTGTTCAATCCACTAGATTTCTGTGAGCATTGACTTCTGTATTTGCCAGGCACTAGCATAGCCTCACAATAGATAGCTATATCAGGGTCCTGTAGGCAAAATCTTGCTGGCATATACAATAGTGTCTTGATTTGGTGCCTGTTTATGAGATGGATCCCTGGGTGGGGCAGCCTCTGGATGATCCTTCCCTTTGTCTCAGCTCCAAACTTTGTCTCTGTAACTCCCACTATGGGTATTTTGTTCCCCATTGTAAGAAGGAATGAAGTATCCACACTTTGGTCTTCTTTCTTCACAAGTTTAATGTGTTTTGCAAATTGTATCTTGGGTATTCTAAGTTTTGGGGCTAATATCCACTTATCAGTGAGTGTATATAATGTGTGTTCTTTTGTGATTGAGTTACCTCACTCAGGATGATATCCTCCAGATACATCCATTTGTCTAAGAATTTCATAAATTTATTGTTTTAATAGCTGAGTAGTACAACATTGTGTAAATGTACCACATTTTCTGTATCCATTCTTCTGTTGAGGGACATCTGGGTTCTTTCCAGCTTCTGGTTATTATAAATTAGGCTGCTATGAACATAGTGGATCATGTGTCCTTATTACCAGTTGGAACATCTTCTGGGTATATGCCCATGAGAGGTATTGCTGGATCCTCCACTAGTACTATATCCAATTTTGTGAGGAACCACCAGACTGATTTCCAGAGTGGATGTACCAGCTTGCAATCCCACCAGCAATGGAGGAGTGTCCCTCTTTCACCACATCCTGGCCAGCATCTGCAGAGACCTGAATTATTAATCTTAGCTATTCTGACTGGTGTGAGATGGAATCTCAGGGTTTTTTGATTTGCACTTCCCTGATGATTAAAGATGTTGAACATTTTTTCAGGTGCTTTTTAGCCAGTTGAAAATTCTTTGTTTAGCTCTGTACCCCATTTTTAATAGGTTATTTGTGAGAATTTTATTGAGTATTTTTGAATCGATATTCATAAGGGAAATTGGTCTGAAGTTCTCTTTCCTTGTTGGGTCTTTATGTAGTTTAGGTATCAGAGTAATTGTGGCTTCATAGAATGAATTGGGTATAGAACCTTCTGTTTCTATTTTGAGAATGGGAATTAGGTCTTCTTTAAAGGTCTGATAGAACTCTGCACTAAATCCATTTGGTCCTGGGCTTTTTTTTTTTGGTTGGGAAACAATTAATGACTACTTCTATTTGTTTAGGGGAAATGGGACTGTTTGGATCATTAATCTGATCCTGATTGAACTTTGGTATCTGGTATCTGTCTAGAAAATTGTCCATTTCATCCAGGTTTTCCAGTTTTGTTGAGTATAGCCTTTTGTATTAGGATCTGATGATGATTTGGATTTCCTCAGGTTCTGTTGTTATGTATCCATTTTATTTCTGAGTTTGTTAATTAGGATACTGTCCCTGGGCCCTCTAGTTAGTCTGGCTAAGGGTTCATCTATCTTATTAATTTTCTCAAAGAACCAGCTCCTGGTTTGGCTGACTCTTTGTATATATCTTTTTATTTCCACTTGGTTGATTTCAGCCCTCAGTTTGATTATTTCCTGCCATCTACTCCTCTTGGGTGAATTTGCTTCCTTTTGTTCTAGAGCTTTTAAGTGTGCTATCAAGATGCCAGTGTATGTTCTCTCTAGTTTCTTTTTGGTAGCACTCAGAGGTATGAAGTTTCCTCTTAGGACTGCTTTCATTGTATCCCATAAGTTTGGGTATGTTGTGGCTTCATTTTCATTAAACTCTAAAAAGTCTTTAATCTCTTTATTTCTTCCTTGACCAAGTTATCATGGAGTAAAGTACTGTTCATCTTCCACATGATTGTTGGCATTCTATTATGTATGTTGTTATTAAAGATCAGCCTTAGTCCATGGTGATCTGATAGGAATCATGGGATAATTTCAATATTTTTGTATCTGTGAAGACCTGTTTTGTTACATGGTCAATTTTGGAGAAGGTACCATGAGGTGCTGAGAAGGTATAACCTTTTGATTTAGGATAAAATGTTGTGTAGATATCTGTTAAATCCACTTGTTTCAAAACTTCTGTTAGTTTCAATGTGTCTCTTTGTAGTTTCTGTTTCCAGGATCTGTCCATTGTTGAGAGTGGGGTGTTGAGGTATCCCACTATTATTGTGTGAGGTGCAATGTGTGCTTTGAGCTTTACTACATTTTCCATAATGAATGTGGATGCCCTTGATTTTGGAGCATAGATGTTCAGAATTGAGAGTTCATCTTGGAAGATGTAACCTTTTTATGAAGTGCCCCTCCTTGTCTTTTTTGATAACTTTTGGTTGAAAGTCAATTTTATTCGATATTAGAATGGCTACTTCAGCTAGTTTCTTCAGACAATTTGCTTGGAATATTCTTTTCTAGCCTTTTACTCTGAGGTAGTGTCTGTCTTTGTCACTGTGGTAGGTTTCTTGTATGCAGCAAAATGTTGAGTCCTGTTTACGTAGCCAGTTTGTTAGTCTATGTCTTTTTATTGGGGAATTGAGACCATTGATATTAAGAGATATTAAAGAAAATAATAGTTGCTTTCTGTTATTTTTGTTGTTAGAGTTGGTGTTTTCCCATTATTATCCTCTGAAAGGCTGGATTTCTGAAAAGGTATTGTATGAATTTGGTTTTGTCATGGAATACTTTGGTTTCTCCAGCTATGGTAATTGTGATTTTTGCTGGGAATAGTAGCCTGAGCTGGCATTTGGTTTTTCTTAGGGTCTGCATAACATCTGTCCAGGATCTTCTGGCTTTCATAATCTCTGGTGAGAAGTCTGGTGTAATTTTAATAGGTCTTCCTTTATATGTTACTCGACCTTTTCCCCTTACTGCTTTTAATATTCTATCTTTATTTAGTGCATTTGTTGTTCTGATTTGATTATTATGTGTGGGGAAGAATTTCTTTTCTGGTCCAGAGTCTGTTTGGAGTTCTGTAGGCTTTTTGTCTGTTCATGGGCATCTCTTTCTTTAGGTTAGGGAATTTTCTTCTATAATTTTGCTGAAGATATTTACTGGCCCTTTAAGTTGAAAATCTTCATTCTGATCTATACCTATTTTCTGTAGATTTGGTCTTTTCATTGTGTCTTGGATTTCCTGGATGTTGGTTTCTTGGTTCCAGATTCCTTTCCTAGGATTTCTATCTCCAGAGTTCTCTCCCTTTGGGTTTATTTCATTGTTTCTACTTCCATTTTTAGATCTTGGATGGTATTATTCAATTCCATCACCTGTTTAGTTGTGTTTCCTGTAATTCTTTAAGGGATTTTTGTCTTTCCTCTTTAAGGGCTTCTACCTGTTTAGCACTGTTCTCCTGTATTTCTTTAAGTGAGTTATCAATCTCCTTCTAAAATCCTCTACCAGCATCATGAGATTTGAATTTAGATCTGAATCTTGCTTTTCGGGTGTTGGGGTATTTAGGACTCTCTGTGGTGCGCATACTGGATTCTGATGATGACCAGTGGTCCTGGTTTCTGTTAGTAAGATTCTTTTGTTTGCCTTTCGCCATCTGTTAATCTCTGGTGTTAGATGCTCTAGCTGTCTCTGGCTGGAGCTTGTTCCTCCTGTGAGTCTTTAGCCTCTGTCAGCCTCCTGGGAGACCAACTCTCTTCTATGTCCCAGTGGTCAGAATACTCTCTGCAGGCAAGTTCTCCTCTTGCAGGGAAGGTGCCCAGAAGTCTGGAGCTCATATCCACCACCTGATTCCTGGGGTCAGAGCCCTCTCTGGAGGCTGAATCTCCTCTGGCAGTGAAGGTGTCTAGGGGTCTGTGTCTCAGCTCTGTCTCCTGAATGATGATGAAGGCCAGAAGGGACCCTGTCCAAGAAGCTCTGTTACTTCTGCTGCCCACGTGCTCTCCTGCATAGACCGATCTCAGTTATCCAAGATTCTGGGTGTGCTAGGGCCTGCCTTTGTCCTTTGACCCTGTTGCTGTTAAGAACAAGACCCTCTGGGGTTTTTGGAACTGATGTTGTGTTCCACTCACCAGTGATCTCAAGGACCCTGGTGTGCTAGGGTGCCTGCAGCATGGAGAGTCCTCTGGGGATCTTAGGGCCCTCTGCCAAGATCTCTCTAAAGATGGCGCAGGGGTTGCACTGACCAGAATGAACGCCAGAAGCTGGTCTGACAACTATCCTTTGTCCCTGTTCCTGCTAGCACAAGACCCTCTGGGATTTTTTGGAACTGATGCTGTGTTCCACTTACCAGTGATCTCAAAAACCTGGGTGTGCTAGTGTGCCTGCTATGTAGAGAGTCCTCTGGGGACCTTAGGGCCCTCAGCCAAAGATCTCATGTTATTTTTAAAGCAGTTGAAATATAAATCCAGACAGACACAATAAGAAAAATATGTGGATATATGTGTATGTATGAAAGCAATGTATATTTTTAAAAGTGCTTGTTTTAGAGAAAGAAATGATTACTGCAATGTTAGTGATTCTAATAGAAGCATAGAAGCTCATGTGGTGTGTGTGTGTGTGTGTGTGTGTGTGTGTGTGTGTGTGTGTGTGTGTGCATCTCTGCATTGGAGAAGATAGATGTGTACCCATTGCACATGTGGTAGCCATGGGGACATTGAGGGTCTTCTACCATTGCTGTCTCTTTGCTCTCTTGAGACAGGTCACTCATTGAGCCTGAAGCTCACTGACTAAGTTAGATTGGGTGGTCAGAAAGCTGCCTGGATCTGACTCTTTCTGACCCCTAGTTCTGGGGCTATAAGCTTGAGCGATAATGTCCATCTTTTATGTGGGTGCCATGGTTCAATCTAGGTCCTCATACTTGCAAAGCAAGCACCTTACCCACTGAACCATCTTTCTAGTTCCTAATAACTCTTTTTTGCAAGGTGAGGACAGAAGGAAACATATAATTTCACAAAATGCAGGAGTCTACTCTATAGCTATTACCTTTGATGCAGAATGCTATATAGCCCTGGGTAACTTCAAACTCAAAATCCTCCTGCCTCAGCCTCCTGCATACCAGAATTACTACTCTGTCAGTTTTATGCTTAGTCTCTGTTGGGCCTTGACCTGATCCTTGATACTCTTTTCAGCAAGTCTCTCATATTTCCATTCAATTCCTGAAGGTAATTAGACCTCAGAGTGGTTGGTGCATGGTAGTTTCTGCTGAGTCTCAAAATTCCTCTGAAAAATGAGCTTATTCCTCTTCTTCCTAGAGGGATAAGTAGCCCTGAGCAATGGATAAATTTCCATGACCATTTGATTATGACATTCTATTACAGCCAGGAACAGTGGTCAGAACTGATTGGTCTACAACGATCCACATATGCTCCCTGGAACTTCACTGTAATGTATAACTTTGTGCATTTCAAATCTACTTAGATAAGATTTTATAGCTAAATTCTAAGCCTTTCTCTGCCTCTTCATATCATTTTTAAACTATGGATGTTGTTAAATAAAATTAGATGGAATTGCTTTTTTAGCTGACTCCATTGTTTCTAATTTCCTCCCCTGTTTCCTAAAGGAAACAAAACCTGGATCCCTCCACTCCAATGAATCAGCTTATATATACATGTATATATACATATGCATGTGTGCATATACACATATAGTAATTAATTATATATTTAAATGCATATATGTATATTAAAGAGATAAATACCCATGAAACTGACTCTGAAATACTTGGAATCCTTCAGTACTTGCTGGGACATAGCTCATCCCTCTATAGACTCTCATGTGTTAGTAGATGGTATTAGAAATACTTTAGTTTTACCTATATTTTAGTAGATGGTATCACTGCTAAACAATGTTTTTACTGCTCTGACTTTGAGTGGTACCTGGGGAAAGGCTGTCTTGTGAATAGCCTTAGGAATGAGCTAACAAGGGCATCTAGTCAGTAGAGAATGTGCTGAGGGAAGAAGGAGGAGAAACTTTGGGAGAAATCCCTGCTGATGGTGTCCATATTGCTCTGTTAAGGAGGAATCAAGTCAAGCACAAGGTATCTGAGGGTTTGAAAAGACTAAGGGTCACCTGAAGTTATTTACATACCACAGCAATGAAAATCTACATGCATTTTAACCAATGTCAATCCTTCACTTTGAACTGACTGATGGATCACACACAGAATTACAGAAAAAGAAATCTATGTTCAACTAATTAACCAAGTTAAGAGATTCCTATGACAATTCTGACATTCTCCATTCAGAGGAGAAGGAGAAAGGAAGACCAAACAGGTTTACAATGTTAATCTAGATCATAGGACCAACTGGGAGAGATGACAAGAAATTGCTATAGATTCCCTAAACTCAAGCAAAGCAGAAATGAAACATGATATTAAAACTACAACATCTTCTATTAGAACAGATGGCTTTGCTTCTGTGTGTTTTCCACAAGCAATGGCAGACTGAATGAAGGACTTTGAATATCCAGTTTTAGCAAACTTTCCTCCTGAATTGTGAAAATATTTTAAGTTGATCTGGTCCACATTGGCTTAACAAAACACACAAAAAAGAAGNCCCCCGAGACCGCTATATCCAGGCCCTTTCAGCACCATCTTGCTGGCATATGATATAGTGTCTATGTTTGGTGACTGATTGTGGGATGGATCCCTGGCAGCCGCTGTCGTTGGGACCATCCTTTGGATTGAGCTGCACAAATGCTCCCTTTAACTCTTTCAATCTCACTTTTTTTCTTATCCAATTTCTTTAATTTGTTATAGTGTAACACCCTGGAATGCAATTCAGACCCCTAGGAGCCAAAATCTAGACATATGATCTTGAGCAAGAAGCCTAGACCTGTATGTGCTTCCTCATTTACAAGAGTGAGAAACAGTACCTGTTCTAGTTTTTCTGGGGTATTGGAATGTCCTTAGCCCTCTCTGTTGTCAGGTTATTTCTTTGTCACAAATGGGATAGTTAAGATTACAAACCTGACCTTCCTTGCTAAGACACACCCTAAAATTCCTGGATATTCTAGAGCAAAAACATCAGAATATAGGTCCCAAGAGACGAAAGTTGATATTCTGGGGGGACTTTGGAAAATTCAGAGTATGAAATTAGCAGTGTAGCTCAGTGGTGCAGTGCACAGGCCTATGCCTCTCCTTAGATTAGCCTTATTATATTTTACCCTTAGTTATCCCACACTGGGGAAATTTCTCACTAAATGGCATAGATATAAGAATCAGGAGGACGTGATTAGTAGGCATCCTATATTATTTGTTAATGTAGAAGTCCTGAGGCATGTGCAGAGTAATTGAGGCCAAGATCAGTAAATGGAAGGGCCAGGCTAAAAGCTATTGATACAATTCATTGGCTGGAATTTCTAGTACATTCTTAAGTAATAAAAAATCGTTTTCTTGAAAGTGCACATAAAAACATGCAAGTTGGTGGTATATGCCTCCCAAGAGAGTAACGATAAGAATCTAGAAGAAAAACCAAATATTATAGTATCAACTATTATTAAATAAAGTATGGCTTTCAATAAGTAGCTCCCAGTTACTTCCCTGGGAGTTTCTCTGTGCAGTATCTCACCTAATCCTGACAGAAAAGTGGGGAAGAATTATTTTCTTCAAACTACAGACCAGGAAGCTCATTTGTGCTCCTCTGTTCTTTTCATCTCAAACAGTTAGATATCTGACTGCTCACCTAGGGTAGAAAATTCTATTCTCATCTATTGCATACAGTGTACTTTTTATATTCTATACCTGGGTCTAGAGACATGATTACATGGTTAAGTGAACCAAGATTCAATTTCCAAACCCTACATGCTGACCTACAGCCATGTGTAACTTCAGTTATAGAGGATCTAGCACCCTCTTCTGACCTTTGTAGCTCCAGGCACATACTCAGTACATATGTACAGACAGACAGACAGACAGACAGACAGACAAACAGACAAAATAGTCACATATAAAATAAAAAATAAAATGTTTTTAAAAATTGTTTATCACAGAGCACACAGTTCTTCACTTTCTGGAAGAAAATCACTTCATTTTGATTAATACCCAAGCAATGAACATCACAACACTGCCTGCTAATCATTCATGCTGCTCAACTGCTTCAGAGGTCTTTCCATCAAAGTGTGTCTCCATGGTAACACAAATTAGATTTGGCCATTTGGTAACTGCTTGGAACACAAAGGTCACTTGAAGGTTTACAGCATTTGGATCCTGGAGCACATTTCCAAAACTACAGATTCTGCATGGTTTTGACATTTGGACCTACCTTATCAATAGTACTTCTCCCTTGGCTTCCATATATGTTTCAATTTGGACAATGTTTATTTATTGGAAATGAAAGCAGTCAATGTAATCAATGTTAATAAAACTCACTTTCTCTCCCTGCATTTCTTTTCAGAAAATAATTACTTCTTAAAAGCCTTCCATGTATGAAAGTTCTTATACTGAGATTGCTAAAATGATCTTCAGAAATCACACCTGGAAATTCAATTATTGACTTTTCCTTGTTACATTTTGTGTCTGTTTTTATGGAGAGTGGAAAAAAAATAAATGTGTTTCACTGAAATATATATTTTCTTCAAACTGAAGATTATTGTTATAAGAAGCTTAAGTCTTTAAGAAAATGTTTAAAATGCTAGGAAATTACAAAGGAAATTAAACAGTTTTGGCTAAGAAGGATAAATATCAAATACTTAATGCTTTACAAATAAGTCTGTTTAAAATAGCAATGGTTAGTTCACACTGCATTACCATTTATGTGCCTGGTTCTTTCCTAAAAGCCCTATCACATTGATCCCTTTAATCCTTGCAGCAACCCAGAATTGCTGCTATAAGAGCATCCATTATGCCTATTAGAAGTTAATGCACAAAGGACATAGGGATTGGATGTTCTGGTCAGGTGTTTTACCATTGAGCCACAATCGAAGCCCCTCCTGCTTCGTTCTTTGTTTATCTTTCGTGGTGGTGTTTCATGCTTCAGGCTGGCCTTAAACTTGAGATCCTCTTGCTTCAGCTTGCCAAGTCTGAGATTATTAGATGTTTTCCAATAGCCCTGACATGGTCTCCTGTATGATTTTCAAATTATATCATAAGTAAAACTATTTCATGTCAGAAAATCATATATTATATGTATTATAAATATGCCCACTTTTATTAAAATTACAGGAACTTAGAGTAACAATTCAAAGTAAGGGAGCTTTATTGTGACCTTGCTCAGCTTTCTGTTTTGCTCTAAGGAAATGAAGATGCTTGCTTTGTGCATAGAATGACTTCATCAGTGTCAAAACATTGGCCTGTGCAATAGCTCTGCTCTGTCTCTTTTGTCTTGGGCTTACAATAAGATAAATAAGTTGCCTAGACCCAGTGAGAGGAGGGTGCGAGGTCCTGAAAAACAGAGCTGCTTCACCTGTCTAGGTTTTAGCCACGAAGTGAGGCAGCCTAGGAGCAAACTCCTATGTTAATACACCTTCAAAGTGACTTCTTTCCCTAGCTAAGACTTTGTGAAGAAAGGGAAGCATGCCCAAAAGCAGCCCTAGCTGCTTTTCTCTTTAAATTTATTTATGTGTATGATATTTTTTTATAGCCACAACTGGGCTCCAGACAGAAATCTGGTGCCCACAGAAGCCAGAAGAGGGCATGAGATCCCTGGAAACTAGAGTTTCAGATAGGTGTGAGCCACCTGTGTGGATGCTAGGAATTAAATCAGCTCCTTTGGAAGAGCAGCTAGTGCTTTTAACTTCTGAGCCATCTCTCTAGACCTCTAGTTGCCAACTTTGTGATGTTTGGTGCTTGTTGAGCATATCCTACAGTATCTCTGGTTTTGTTTTTTGTTTTATTTTGTTTTGTTTGTTTTATTTTGTTTGTTTCCCCTTTTTAATTAGATATTTTCTTTATTTACACTTCAAATGTTATCCCCTTTCTATTTTCCCCTCCAAGACCTGTCATCTCTCCCCTGCCCCCGCACTCACAAACCTACCCACTCCTGCTCCCTGGTCCTGGCATTCCCCTATATGGGGCATATAACCTTCACAGGACCAAGGGCCTGTCGTCCCATTGATGAGCAACTAGGCCATCCTCTGCTACATATGCAGCTAGAGCCATGAGTCCCACCATGTGTTTTCTTTGATTGGTGCTTTAGTCCCAGGGAGCTCTGGAGATACTGGTTAGTTCATATTCTTGTTCCTTCTAGGGGGCTGCAGACCCCTTCAGCTCCTTGGGTACCTTCTCTAGCTCCTTCATTGGGAACCCTGTGCTGCATCCAATGGATGGCTGTGAGCATCCACTTCTGTATTTATCAGGCACTGGCAGAGCCTCTCTAGAGATAGCTATATCAGGCTCCTGTCAGCAAGCACTTGTTGGCATCCACAATAGTATCTGGTTTTGTATCTCTGGCTTTTATTTTAACCTTGCAATCTCCATTACCATACATTAAACAGCCCCTCAAGTTGTACTAGCTACCCTTCCTTCTTAAACAATAACCTTACACTGAGCATGCTCAAGAATGCACTCCTAACCTTGCTCAGAAATGTGTCCACTCCTGAAATGCTTTTCAATATGAATTTACATTAAATAAAGTCTCTAAGCTTTCTGTGTTCAAAGGGCACATTGTCCAGCAGCCCCCGTTGTCCTATCATGCTTTGGGCAATCTGGCCCTCTCTACACTTCTATTTCTTGGCTGTGCTTTTTCTGGCTTTGCACTCTGTAAGATGTGAACCCACTGTAAAAACAGCTGGTATGAAAGACATGAAGCTTTCCAGCATGTGATTGAAATGGTGGCAGAGAGGGGGAATTCTAGGAAGGCAAGTAGAAAAGAAGTGGAAGCCAGACTTACTTGTGCTATCGGTAGCAGAGGACACCAGTACTGACTTTATCAGAGCACGGCTGGAAACTGACAGGATTGAAGGGTTCTGAGCAATGATGAAGATGGTGGTCTCAGAGGCAAGACAAGAAGATCAGAGCAGCGTGTCTGGTGTTCTGAGTGTATAATAAGACCAGGACAGAGTGGCATGTCTGGTGTTCTGAGTGTATAATAAGACCGGGACACAGGGCAATGAAGATCTGAGTGGACCTGGTCCCTGGGACCCCATTCAGAGTAGAGTATCAGACAGTCAGATTGACGGCCTCTAAAGTCTGGTGCCAGCACAGGTTGATCTTGAGGTGTGAAAGTCAGAAGAGAGGAAAATTATTGCAGGACCCATGATTACCAGCATACCTGCCCTGTGCCTAAATGTTCCATCTTTAGGACAATTGTTTGGGGCATCTAAAGGACTCTTTGAGATGACAAATCTTATAAGAGAGGCAACACATTAAACCCCAAGAGACTCACAGTCTAGACTAGCTGTTAGTTTCAAATGGAAACAGTAAAGTCCCAAGGGATGAGAGGCAGACTCTTAGATTAAAGAGTGATTTGAAGAGAAAACAGAGTTTCTGTGCAGGAAACATCCTGCATGTTGGTAATTGTGGAGAGATTTGTCTTTTTGCTGTGCCCTGTGGCCCATATACTCACACTTCCAGAGCATGTTAGGCATATTTATTCATTTCATATTCTAGTTGTGTAGGTAGATTCTACCATTTCCATTTTAGAAATAGGAAAAATAATGATCAAAACAGTCACTAAGGTTAGATATCTGGTAAATGACCAACCCACCAGCAAATGACATATTGATATGGCTATTGTCAGAGATGTTAGGATCTTAGCATGAGCTCTGGATGCCCTAAAAGCTAGGCTCAGCACCATATCCTCAATAGGGCAATTAAACAGACAAAAAACAGTGGAAAGCAGAAAACAGATATTCATCCACAAGAAAAGAAACAAAGAGGTCCAGTAACTACCTCTACCATCCTTTTACTCACATACCAAGTATGTCTTCAGATCCTGACATGAGGTTTAGGTCTAAGCAGAAGGCCAGATATATGCATAAGTAAGCAATCCTGGTCAAGATGTTCCACACATCACTGTTTCATCACTGCCTCAGCTGTAGAGTCTCTGTAAAATGTCAGAATCATGTGAAATCTATTCCTCAGAGGCAAGGTCCTCCTCTACCTGTCAGGGCTTTATCAATTTCTATCTTCTGAAAATTCCTGGAGAAATTCCAGTTTGTTTCAGACTATTGTTTTTAATACTTTGATAGCTGAAGGGAGGATGCACATGTCTCTTTGGAAAATACACATTCCTGCCAGGATGGTACATTTGAATGAGAACCACAGATATCCTTATTGGAAGGAGTTTTTAAATCCAAGTGATAATGAAAATTTCATTAGGATGGGTATTGTTAGGAATCACGAGAGAGGGGACAAAAACTAAATATCTTGCAAAACATATCAATGGTTACTTTGGTTGTTGTTCATTTCAGGTCTTGTGTTGAGTACAAAGAACACAGATGAAGTTAGAGATGAGCCATTTTGAACTATGCTATGTTGGATATGATTATTTCATACCAAAATCACTGAAGTTTGGACTTAGGAAAAGGCCATTCAGACAGACTTCTCTTCCATGTACAAGCAAGAGTTTGATTTGAAGGCAATGCCCTTCACATACCAATACTACACAATATCCTTAGTCACTCAAACTGGTGTGTTCAATGAAGCTGAATAAGCAAATGCCAGATAATCCTAAATTTTCACTGGCATCCTGTCTCTCTATTTCTAAGTGGTGCCCCTGTAATATTCTACCTTTGCTCAGAGATGCATTTATCCTGTCAGTCTCTTGCAAATTGATCATAATTTTTCTAAAAGCATTAAGGTATAATGCTTTGGTGATTTATCTAGATTTACTATCCTGTGAGTGGTCCATGTATATGAAAGCTAAGACACTTTCCTGGGTATTTTATACTAGTTAGTGCCTATATTAATCAGATTCCTAGAATTATGTCATTTAAAATTATAAGGATATACAGAGCTATCCCCCATACCCCCAGCCCTCCTGCACAGACATGACTAAGCTACACAGATTAATATTATTACAGGGAACAGATTGTCAATCCAAAGAGGTATAAAGCAAAAACTGCAAATAAAATTTATATACATTTAACTGTTCAAAGGGTTGAAAGTAGAGGTACCATGTGAGGGCTAAGGGTAGAACTGAGAGTTCTGTTTGCTAACTTTCATAATTACACAAATATTTCTAATGGTGAGAAATAAAATTAGAACAATCTAGAGGAAGAATAGTTTGTAATGGGGAAGGAGAATGTTCCTAGTTTATTTTTAATGTAACATAAATTTAGGGCAGTGCAAGTATCCACAGGTAGCATCTTCCCAGTAACTGCAGATGCAAGGACAAGAGCCAACCACAGACCCTGAAGAAATGCTTTACATGCAATCATACTGCATCCATTGAAAAAAGGGGCTCAAGGGGCTCCCTGGCTTGCTTTTTAATATTAAGACCAGGGTCTTCATTTCCTTGGCTGCCCTGTGTCAGAAAGGGAAAGAAAGGACATGGGTTAAAATAACACAAGGGGAAGCAGTGTGTGGCGACTGGCACTAAAGGCACTAAGACCACAATCGTTCCCTCCTTTCCCTCCTCCTCTTGCTCCTCCTCCTCTCCCTCATTCTCCCCTCCTCTTTGTCCTTCTCTTCCTCTTTCTCCTCTTCTTCTCTTTCCTCCTCTTCTTCCTCCTCCTTCTCCTTTTCCTCCTCTTCCTCTTCTCAAAATAAGTTCTCAATATACAGCTGGTCTAGAACTCTCTGTATAGATGAGCTAGTCTCTAGCCTCAGACTCACGCAAATCCATTCTGTCTCCCAAATTCTGGGATTAAGGGCAAGATGGCCTGGTTAGGTCTATCTTTTTAAGTAACAAGACTGAGTTAGTTCTGTGGTTGGATCTATCTATTCCAGTCCTTCCATCTCTACTGTGAAACACCATTGCTGTCCGTGTGTGAACACTAAGAAAAATGAGGTCAGATGAGGATAAGTTCGTTAGTAACATCACTATGGAGACTATTTTCGAGATTCAAACACAGGCCAGGTTTTCACAAAGAATATAGATGCAAGAAGGAAGAATGAGGTGGTATTGTTCTTGCTGCTGCTGCTGCTGCTATTGCTGGGTGTTTGTTTGTTTGTTTGCTTGTTTGTTTTTTACATCTTGAGCTAAAGCAGAGAATTAACATTTTTATTTTCTCATGCAAAGACAAAATGCTTACCTTTGTGTGGTGATGCTGTTGGGGAAGCATATCTACTACTCTGCATCTCTCACGATTCAGAGATATTTAAATGCATGTCATCAGACTCTGATCCCCTACTTATCTTTCTAATAGGAGAAGTGGGTGCTACAGTGGGGTGTTGCATT
Source organism: Mus minutoides (assembly GCA_902729485.2). Taxonomy (NCBI): domain Eukaryota; kingdom Metazoa; phylum Chordata; class Mammalia; order Rodentia; family Muridae; genus Mus; species Mus minutoides. Next base: position 1,627,542 of record LR749501.1, read on the forward strand.
GAAGCTCTCCTTCTAGCTGCTGCCAGAAGAGATCTGAAGCTGGAAGGATGTAGTAAGTCAGGATGGAGATGCACTATGGGATATATAATACTGGAAATTTTGGCTTATCAAGAAACTTCCACAGTGTTCTCTGAAATCTATAGAAAGCTACCAAGACATCAAACATAGCAGGCTGGACTGACTCTTAGCAAATGCCTGGCATGACTGTGGGGAAATTTCCTGAGTACTGAACCTCTGTTCTCTCCTGGGTTTACAGGCCAATGAAAAAGCCTTTCTGTATGGCTCTTAGAAGCAATTAATGAGATGCCACTATGATGCTTTGGCCCAGGATATGAGATAACAAATATGAAAACAATTTTTAAAGCTGTTGTCAGAAAGTAAAGACAATGTCTTGTGGCTCTGTAGTCTCCTGAAGCCTTGTTCTTACTGAAATACTGAGATGGCTTTTCCATAATACATTTTCTATTCAGTTAACTTAACTTATTAGTATCTCATGACCACTTAACATCTTCTGGGAAATGGTGCCTTTTCAGAACTGAATAATAACAGCACCTTGGAAAGCAATATGAGACATTTAAGCAACAGTGGCCTGGAATTCTCATCTAGCTCTGTGACGCTTATCTTTCAACAGCCATGTTTCCATTGTAACTCTGCTGTTTCAGATAACAATGCTTTCTGGACATTTGCCTGATGACCATTTAAGAGATTAGGGGTTTTTCCCCATTAGTCTACCACTGTGTTGATCTCAGCTCTACAGTTACCATTTCTAAATCAGTGGAGCATGAAATTAAGTAGGCACTGGTACCCTGACTGTGAATGGCAATGAAGATGAAGGTGACATGCTGCCTTGCTGCCTGCCACACAGCGACCAAAACTCCAGTAAGCACAGCTCTCTCAACCACCAGAAAACAAACAAACAAACAAACAAACAGCAAAAGTTAAACACATTAGAGGTCAGGAGACAGACATTTCATAGATTTTACCCTGTGGAAATAAAGACCCATGTTTCATAGTTTAAGGCTAATTTAGTTGGACTTTTCTGCTACCTATGGTACTCACCTGGCTTTATATTGAAATACAAATTGATTCCTCCAAACATCACCTGGCAATTGGGAAACAAAAGAAGGGAATAAAAAGTCCTTCCATGAATCAAATTTAAGAAACTCAGCTTTCCTTTGTATTTGGAAGGAGCAAAATTTACCCAGCCCTACCCCCAACTCCCCACCCCCACTCCTTATCAATATATCCTGGCTCTTCATGGGAGAAAGAGCATGATTTCTGTTCAGGAGAGATGTTCTATATAATCACTCCTCTATAACCTTCAAAGTGCCAGGATTCTGAAAAATCAAGAGAATATGTTGAACTGTTGAACCACAGTAAATCAACAACTGGCTACAAGGTAATTTTGGATCACATTATTTTTATTAATTTATTTATTAATTCACTTTACATCCCAATATCAGCCCCCTCCTCCCAGCCCCTCTCACAGAGATCGTCACCCCACTCCCTCTCTCCTTCTCCTCTGAGAAGAAGGAGTCCCTTGGGTCTCCTGTCATGTTTTCTCTCCATTCGCCCCCACCCACTCAAACCTACCTCTACTACCCTCTCCTCCCAGGCACATTATTAAAGTCACGCAAGACAAGACACATCCTCTCCTACTGAGGCCAGACAACAAGGATCAGCTAGGGGACTAGGATCCACCTGCTTCAGGTGGGGGACTCATATGAAGACCAAGCTGCATATCTGCTACATTCGTACAGAGGACCTAGGTTCAGCCTGTCCTCACTCTTTGGTTGGCATTTCAGTCTCTGGAAGCTCTCAAAAGTCCAGGTTAGTTTATTTTGTTGATGAATCACGTTTTTTAATTAAAAAATGATGTTCCTAGGCCAACTGAGAAACTGGGGTGGGGTCTAAAGATTATGGAATATTCTCTTTCATAGAAGAATCCTACATTTAAAGTTGTTACATATGTACATATATGTGTAGGGGTGGTTAAACCATGAAACCAAGAAGAGGACCAAGAGAAGGGTTTAGTAACTTCTTCTAAATTGAAACTTCTTGATAGAGGGCAGACTGATGTTAAGACTCAGAATAAACAAGCAGGAAAGCTGTGTACCATGTCAGATTGTGCCTGCACTCACACACATAAATAAGTAGAAAAACAATACAAATAGTACACAAAAATTTGGTTCTGTATATATCTATATCACTGTTACATTGAGACATAATTTGTCTCAATTTTCAGAATAATTTTAATAAAAAAGGTTCAAGTTATAACAGTAATCAATATAAAATAATGTGTAGAGAAATGAAAGGAAAGCATATGATCAGAAAGATGTTTTATAATGTGAAAGTTGCTGGCTATGTTCAAGCAGCCAGCATAGTAAAGGATGCATTGAAAACCCAACATTTTGCCCTAGAAAGAACCACTCCCTAAGTTGTGAGTCAGCACTGTGTCTGTAGCTGTTAAAATACAGCTTCAATCCTTGAATATCTACAGTGCAGAGCTGGAGGGAGGTGAACTGGGCTGGGACAGAGCCTAGCTGGTTGGGTGTTCCTACTCCATGGTTCCACATGAGCCCATTCCAGTGGCTGGTATATGGTGCCACCCAACCTTTTACTTGCTCATGTTACACCCCTGCTGGCACAGGGGAACCTGAATTTCCCAAAATGTACAGAGAAGGCTACTGGGAGTGAGTCCCTATAGCACACATCCTAGCAGACACAAAATCCTTTATTTTCTTTTGTTTTTATTTAAAGGACCTGCTCCTTTTAGATCTGAAGCTAAGTACAGAAACCCTTTAGGAGTATATCCTACTTGGCTTGGCTGTAGCATATCTGAATTCAGCCAGGATGCTTCTATTGATGCAAAATATTTGCAGACTTTCAACTACTGATGCTAAACTAGACACATGACATATGGTAAAGAAATATGAGCAGAAAGTACCATATGACACTGTGAAAGAAATAAGTTTCTACTCAGAAATATTTGCAAGTGTCATAAAAGCAGTAAAATAAATTAACACTGCAGAAGGCTTAAACTCAGAAACTAGAAAAGCTGTATCAGCTTTGATGCTGACTGAGTAGCTATTTCACTGATAGGGAATAGCAAGATAGAGACATAACCTATGACTTTAACTCTATAATCTTTGTTTTCTTTTCATGACACAGGCCCACAATCCCAGTAAACAAAGACAGGCAGATCTCTGAGTGTGTAGCTACAGAGTAAGTTCCAGTATTAGTAAGTGAAGAAAGTAGGGTTCCCTCTAGAACCCTGCATTAGGCGCAAACCACAGGTAAACACCTGTGTTCACCGAAAGAGTCTTTAATAATCTGGAAAGAAAAGTTAAACTTGTTGCTTTTTGACTCAGGCAGAAAAACAGCAACCAATGACCGTGCAGGTTTAACTTTTAATAAGAGAAAAGAAGGAGGTCTGCATTAGAAAGGTCTAGGATGCTGTGGTACATTTTAATTAGGCATGTTAATTAAGTGAGCCAAAGGGGCTTTTGATTGTTAGACTTCAAAACTTTGATAGCTAAACTTTGGTAGTCAGCTTCTGGAGGAGGAAGTGGCCAGATAAGGGTGTAGACCTTGGTGGCTAGCTTTAAGAGTGTGATCTTGTTTCCTCCCCCCGCCCTGCTCCCCTACCCTCCCTCTCCCACTACTTGGCCCTGGCATTCCCCTGTACTGGGGCCTATAAACATTGCTAGACCAAGGGCCTTTCTTCCCGAATAATGGCCAACTAGGCCATCTTCTAATACATATACAGCTAGAGACATGAGCTCTGGGAGTTCTGATTAGTTCATATTGTTGTTCCATCTATAGGGTTGCAGACCCCTACAACTCTTAGGTACTCTCTCTAGCTCCTACATTGGGGACTTTTGGATAACACTTGAAATGTAAATGAAGAAACTCTCTAATAAAAAAAAAAGAGTGTGATCTTGTTGTTTTTAGCAAGGAAGAGGGAATGGGGGAGAAGGGCAAGGCCTGCAAGAGCCATGCTTGCCAGAACTGGCCAGAATCCCTTCATTCCCACCATATGTATGTATGTATGCATGTATGTATGTATGTATGGTCACTGTATTTTGGATAAATGAGCATTATACCTTTTGACTGTTTCCTGCTGACATTGGGGCATCACTGTTAGAAAACCCAAGGAAACTGTATTGCTGGTCAAGGCTGGGAAAAGTAGGCTCTGTCAGTTCAGATTCTGTGGGAAAACTGGAGACTAGGGAAGTGTAGTCTGTGAAAGTGCACCAGGATGTAGATTCTGAGAAAGCAGCTGGTACTGGGATCTTTTGGGACAGATAAACTAGGGACAGTGGTAAGGTTAAGCAGTTATGACATTTTTTTTTTCTGTCTTGGATGTACATTTGAAGCTGTTAGGTTTGTGCTCCTGATAGGAGGAAAGTCTAGGGAAAGGGGGAGAATTTCCAGGGAAAGGGGAATAGACTCCACCCTTAGGAATAACAGGGAAGCTTAAGCTGTTCTTTGGCAAAGAGGTACTTGATTGGGGTCTCTTTACGAGTTCTTGAGAGGACCCAGGGAAATTTAGATTGGCTGTATAAGGTTAATTGGGAAACAAATGTTAACCAAAAGCAGGGTCTGGTTGTGTTGGGGAGAATATAGTTTGAACATAATATAATTTTGTTACACAAGCATAGTTTTTCCTGGGGTGTTCAGGTGGGTTCTGAAATTGAGATATTTTAGGAACATAGATGATTGGGGAGGCTCATGGCAAAAGTAAGGACAGACTGTAACAGGTTTTGGAGTTTTGTATGGGTAGACTGAGAGAACTTGTCTTAGATTCCTAAAGAGGGACTTGAATGGTTAAGAGACAAACAGTCAGTAGTGGGAGTAAGGCATTGACAACTGTGGTGTCTACAACGAGAGTGACATTGAATAACTAGTGGAGGGCTTTGAGGAGAGGTTAAAAAAAAAAGTGAAAGGAGTTACAGGAGGCCTCAGTGGAGTTTAGGAGTTTGTTGGATGGCCCAAGAGAGGCCTTAGCCATGAGAGCATATGTGTGTCCAAGAGGAGATGGCTTGGTTTTAGTTATGAGTTTTAACTGCGACTGTAGGATTTGTTCAGAGTGTTTAATGTCTGAGGATGTCTGGACAGTTAATGAATTTAGGGGAGTGAGTTGGTATTGGATGTTTGGCCATCATTTGGGCAGAGGGAAAGCAGGAGTGTGATGAAAGAGATGAGATTTGCGGGGAACAGGATGATCTTGAGTGAACAGGAGCAGGAGGGTGTGGATGAGGACTAATAATGGAGGTGCTGTTATCCATGTAATAAGTATAGATAGAAGGACCCTCTTGTGTATGAGGAGAGGGCCATGGGAATGGATGGTGAGATCCAGTGTTATGTGATGATATTCTGATATCATCACAATAGGTTGTGAGCATGGATCCTAGAGTTAATTTGTTAGACCCAGAAGTGAGCAGAGGGGCTGTGCCAAAAGTGTGTAGACAAGTAAGTGAGCCATTGATGGTGTTTCAGGGTTTTGGAGAGGTAGGTTACAGGAAAGAGGTCAGTCTTAGGAGTCATCTGAGGATGGGAGGAAGGGGGAGGTCCAAATGTGGCTTGGTATAGGGAGTGTATCAGAAGCAATATTTAGGGATCTATGAATGAAGGATTTTGGCCATGAAGGCAGATATAAGGAGAGGAGATGGACAAGGTGGACTAAAATAGGTTATTTATGGGTTGATATAAGGGAGAATCCAAGTGGTGACTTGGGGAGAAGAGAGTTGAGCTGTCATCTGTATAATATGTTATTCTGTAGCAGACAGAAGAGAAAGCAGAGACACATTTAGGCATCAAAATTACTGTCGGGTGCTAAAATCCACCATTAGCATGAGTTTTTCTGGTGGATGAGAGCATCTCCATCATCACAGGAAGCCATCATAGAGTGTCCTTCCATCTCTTGAGAGAATCCCTGGAAACAGAAGAATTGTCACTCAGACTCACAACTAAAGAGTCCCCAGTAGGTCTGAGGAAGAATCTTTCACCTGTCAACGGGACTTTTTGGTGGTGGAAAGGGCTCCAGATCACCAAAAGTGAAAAGAAAGCTTGCCAGCCACACCAAATTGAACAGAATGTTTTATTGGGTATAGGAATGTAGGGAGTCTTAAGGGAAAACTTACCAGTTAGCTGCTGTTGAATGAAGAAGGCCAGTGCCTCTCCTTCCAAACATTTTAGAATCGGCCTAAAGGGGTTGGGTGGAGCTGTAGGGAGTTCCATCAGCAGAGATACACAGAAAAACCCTGTCTTGAATAAAAACCAAAAGAAAAAAGAAAAAGAAAATGGAGACAACCTCTTGGGATTATGGAGTTTAAGATTTCCATGTGAGATTTACAGATAACAATTGAAGACTTCTAGTTTTTATGATTAATGCTTAGTAAGAGATGTCAGAATGATGGGCTGGGGCTCTATCTAGTGCAAGAATACTAGCCTAATGTAGGTTAACTCTAGATTCAATCCCTAATACAACAGAAACTGCAACAAAGAATTAGTGTATCATTATTATCTTAAGAGTATTAATATACTTTTATTGAATGTAATTAACACCTATTTTGTTTGAAAGTATGCATGGGCTTGAAGAGAGAGAGAGAATGTGAGAGAAGGAATAGAAAATAAGTGTTTGCCTTACCCCACCACATACACACCCCAGTACTCTCACTGCTCCCCAAATTACTAATGCACAACTACCTACATGGTTAGCAGCAGCAAGCACTTAGGATCCACTGTTCATAGCTCTGTGCCCTCACTGAACGGTCCCCACTTTTACCAGATTCTATCCTTTTTAATTCTCCTAGCATACCTCCCTGGATGCATATAACAGCTTCTGAAATCTCTGAGCTTTCCATTCCTGTACTTTGCATCTTTTAAAAATGTAAGCTTAAAAAAAAAATGTAAGTTTAAAAAAAAATGTAAGCTAAGCTACTCCTGTCTCCTAGTCTGAGGCCCTTTGATAACTTCTCACTCTACTTCAAAAGATTTGATACTATTAAAGACAGCCTGGTTTCTGGTTTAGCTAGGTTTAAAGCCCCAGAGACTCCACAGATATCTGCAAGGAATGGTAGGCCCTTTGCCATGCTCTAGACACCAGACTCCTGACACAAGGCCGCGGCTCTCCACTCCATGGGTCTGTGACCATCAGTCACATAAGGGCAATGCACCAAGCTCCTTCACAGGTAGAGGAAGTGACCATAGATGACATAGCCTGAAGACAGATCTCCATTTTTATGAGGGCTAAGCCCTAATGGGCTTAGCCAATTAAGCTCTCCTTCCCAGACACTTCTCCCTGCAAAAGGTAATCTCTGGCCTGCCCTGAGAAAATGGGGTACGGTTTCACTCATCACAACTCTCTGCCATGACAATAAATGCTTTAAAACCATAGACTGTCTCTTCTCATCAGAATTTGCTGTGGGGAACAAGGGAGCAAGTCATACTCTAAGAGCCTCATCTAATCTCCTACAGGAGACCTATTTGCACTCCCAGCTATGGACTCCACCAAGCCAAGCCTCGCTGCCGGAGCAAACCAAGGACTCTCCTGTCCCAGTGGGACCCAGCTGGCTCTCCTCTTTTACCTTTTGGTCCTGGGCTAGATCCAGCTTGGGGGGGGGGTGCACTCCATTCTCAGCTCTTCCACAATATCCGTTGTTATCTGTGGAACCCAAGAATCTGAGAACCTGCCATTCTTGACCCCCCCGTGAAGGTCTGGGACCTCCAAGCCGACTCCAGCAGTCCGTGGGGACTTCTGACTGAGCTTCACTACCCCCCTGGAGCAGGTTCCTGTGGCTTCTCACAGCCCAATGCCCACCTAGCATCAGTGTGGGGAATGAACAGCCAAAACTTCCCGAGTATCACCTTGCCCAATGGCCCAAGCCCTGAACGGAATTGGGCCACCATTTAAGCCACAAAAAGACATCCAAAACTCATTGAGTTATTTGACTCCTGCTGCAGAATACCTCCAGGATACCACTTCCCATCATTCCTTTCTTCACTACAATTTAGTCCCTTGGAGAATCCATTTTTCTGCTAGGTTTAATGGTACAAATCTGTCCATGATCCTAGCACCCAGGTGACTGGTACCACAGGACAGGGAGTTCCAGGTCAGCCTGAAATAAACAGCAAACCCTGTCTCCGAAGATAAAGATAAATAAAATAAAAAGAAATCAATGTTCTTTCTTACTCCACATGCTTTACACATACTGTTCTCTTGGCCAAAGGTCACTCTCCATTTGTTTCACAAATGTATGAAAAGATTTTCAAGTCAGAACTTCAAGGTCACTGTGGTCTGAATAGGTATGGCTTATAGGGATTGGCACTATTAGGAGGTGTGGCCTTATTGGAAGAAGTATGTCACTGTAGGGTGGGCCTTGAGGTCTACGATGATCAAGCTACACTCAGTGTGACACAGTCTCCTTTTGTTGCATGGATATCACGATGTAGAGCTCTCAGCTTCTTCTCCAGCACTACATCTATCATTCTTCCCATCAGGATGACTGAAACTGTAAGCCAGGACCAATTGAATGTTTTCCTTATAAAAGTTGCCTTGGTCATGGTATCTCTTCACAGCAATAGAAGCCTAACTATGGCAGCCACTTTTCAGAGGATCCCTGGCAGCAAAACAGCCAACCTAATCTATAGTCAAGCTATTTCCATCAGCATCCTTCATTTTTAACAAGAGCCAAAGAATTTTGTTTTTAAAGTCTACCTTTTAACTTTCTCTTTACCTGCTTCTTCTCTAAGCAGTTCCACAAACTCAAGGCATATTTCTTTCGAAATTTTGCCTTCATGGGTTTCAGCATTGCCTATAGTGCTTGGTGAAGAGAAAACACTGAAGAGAAATTTGTTGAAAACAGAGAAAAATAAACATTTCACATAGAAATTTTTATGTTAAAATATCTTCCAGGAAAAATACATTAACTTCACTCTTGATTGAAACAACTGAGAGGGAAAAAAGGGGCAAGACAAGATTTTTTAATGTATCCAGCTACACTAGAAAGGTTAGGGACATCTGACCTTATACGGACCAGTTTTTTAAGAGTATATTACTTCTTAGAAAGAGGTCATGAGAAAGAAGCAAGTACAAGTTCGGGAGTTTTGCTTATTGCAGTTAATTGGCACTTTCAGGACCATTGGGTCACATGGGTCATTGCTAAAATTCTCTTACTACTCTACATGACACATTGTTCTGAAGTAACATTGCAGCCTTGTGCTGCTCAAGCTTCATCCTCCTTTATCAAGGGCAGACAAAGGTATTTTGTTGTTGATTTTGTTTTAGATGAATGTTTCTTATTTGACTTGATCTTATTGGTCATAAATAATTTTCTTTATAATTTGGCCAATGTATAGAGGTACTACAGGGAATTCTTTAGTAGTCATCTAAACTAAGCCTCTTGGATTGGAAGACCCTCCTTTCGAGATGCTAGGATATTGTGGAAGAGAGATGCATTGTTCAAGGTCATGGGTTAGCCTAAAAAATGGTCTTCATTTGTTGCTGGTGTTGGCTGTGAGTAGATATGGAGGTCTAGTCCTCTTATTAAGTGAGGAGGTTGGAGAGAGTTGTAAGGGTTTATTCTAGCTCATGACTGTTTTGGGATAACACAGTAGCCTGACTGTGTGCCTCAACCTTTGTTCAATTGACATTGGTCACATTGAGTTTAGCTGCTCCTTCTGCCCCAACACTTCTTCCTCTATTTCCTACTCTTATTTATCCTGAAAACGTATTTCCCAATCCTTCTCCTTGTTTTTCTCAAGAAGAACTACTCTGGGCTAGAGAAATGGCTCAATGATTAAAAGCAGAGACTGCTGTTCCAGAGGACTCCAGTTCCATTCCCAGCACCTACAGAGCAACTGACAATCATATGCAGCTCCATTTACAAGGGATCCAATGCTCTCGTCTGCCCTCCTTGGGCACTTTACACAGGTGATGCATAGGCATATGTGTAAATAAAACACTCATACACATAAAATAAAATCAAAATTAAAACACAAAGATGAATTCCTATGGGAAAAGAGTGGATAGAGTGTCTATGGCACAATTCTTTCTCAGAAATGTGTTGAAGCTGATGGCAAATTACAAATTATGCTCTGTATGGATCCACTGCCAAATATAAGCACCACCCAGTTTCTTTCTCTTTGTCAGTGTCTCTCCAATTCAGAGAATAATNAATAAAATCAAAATTAAAACACAAAGATGAATTCCTATGGGAAAAGAGTGGATAGAGTGTCTATGGCACAATTCTTTCTCAGAAATGTGTTGAAGCTGATGGCAAATTACAAATTATGCTCTGTATGGATCCACTGCCAAATATAAGCACCACCCAGTTTCTTTCTCTTTGTCAGTGTCTCTCCAATTCAGAGAATAATGTGAGGGACCACTCACTAACTATTAATTCATGAGACTAACTGCAAATAATATACAAATTAGCAGGCTCTCTCTCTCGCTCTGTCTCTCTCTCTCTCTCTCTCTCTCTCTCTCTCTCTCTGTGTGTGTGTGTGTGTGTGTGTGTGTGTGTGTGTGCATGTGTGTGTGGGGCGTGTCCATACTACTACTACTAAGTTCCTATATTGGAGTCCTAACTCCAAGCTCTTCAGAATATGAGGGTATCTGCTGACCACGTCAAAGTGAGATCACATTTGTACTCCTCTGTCTAGTATACTGCTGTGTCCATTAGAAGAGGCAAAGTCACAGATGCAGAAGAGGAAGACTTTGTAGAGACACAAAGAGAAACCAGACATCTTCTCACTGAAGAGAGGAGCCTTGGGAGAAACAAACCTTCCTTGATCTTGATTTTTACACTCTATAACTGTAAAAAAAATAAATTTCTGTTGTTCAAAGGGCCAAGTTCTACAGCAATCTGCTATATCATTCCAAGTTGTAAGTCTGTGGATTTTGTCTTATGCCCTTTAAATGTCCTGAGCATGTCAGATAATGTGAGCCAGGAGCATTCCTAGGAGGGGTTTGGAATATCTCCAAAGATTTTTTTCCAAGGCCATCTTTATTTGTATTACTGTATTTCTACTTAGTGTGGGTACCTTGAGCTGATGATCTGCCTCAGTGTCCTCTCCAGCCTCGTCCTTTTACTCCTGTGAACACCTCCTTTTGTTTTTATGCTTCTCTTGCATTGATTCTTTATGTTATACCCTGAAACCCAAGATCCAGAAAGCTATCCTGGGAAGATTGTATCTAATCTAGGCTTTCCTGAAACAGATAATTATCGGGTTATAACAAGATACATATATGGTTAGCAACTGTACTGGCTAGTTTTGTGTCAACATGACACAGGCTGGAGTTATCACAGAGAAAGAAGCTTCAGTGGAGGAGATGCCTCCAAAGCAAGGCATTTTCTCAATTAGTGATCAACGGGGAGGTCCCCTTGTGGGTGGGACCATCTCTGGGCTGGTAGTCTTGGTTCTATAATAGAGCAGGCTGAGCAAGCCAGGGGAAGCAAGCCAGTAAAGAACATCCTTCCATGGCTTCTTCATCAGCTCCTGCTTTCTGACCTGCTTGAGTTCCAGTCCTGACTTCCTTGATGATGAACAGCAATGTGGAAAGTGTAAGCTGAATAAACCCTTTCCTCCCCAACTTGCTTCTTGGTCATGATGTTTGTACAGGAATAGAAACCCTGACTAAGACAGGAACTAAGTACTAATCAATTCACTTAGTTTCATGGCAGGCATGGTTACACACCTTTTATAACTTGGGAAGTTGATGCAGGATGATCAGGAGTTCAACATTAACATCAGCTACACTTCACATTTGATATCAGCCTGGGCCACAAGAGAAACTATCAAAATATAAAGAAAAACAATTTCTTTCTGGTTCGCATTTAGAAATTTAGAAGGTAGATCTTATAGAGCAACACAGTGACTCCTAGATGTAAGCCTTTGAATATAATGTGTTAAACTATTTAATTAAGAAAAATAAATTTTTTAACTTGTTTGAATTTTTAAATTAAAAATCATACACAAGCATGTTTTCCCTAGGAAAGAATGTTTATTTAATCCTGTAGATTATGCTTTTCCAGTCATATTGTTTCTGAGGCTTTTGTATTTCTCATGGCATCGCTGTATTTCCCATCTCATTCACGACCACCTCGGATAATTAGGTACCTTTGAGACATTAAGACTCTGTTTTAGCCTACAGTACAGGCAGGGTATTCTCTTTGTGTCAACATTATTAAAAAGCGTAGAATCTGAGCTCACCCACTAGAAGACACTGGTGTGACAGCTATTTGGTTTTGTCCCTTTCAGCCTTCTCAGATGCCCTTGGTTGCAGTCAAGGTTCCAGGATTTGAGTGACAAGTTCTGCTCTGTACTCTGATGACTAAGGCATTGTTTTTGGGTCAAGCTTATCATGAGTCCTTTTTCCCTTGGGGAAGTATTCTCTTAGTACAGTCCTCAGCAAGGCATGAAGAGGCTTATTGGAGACATCCTGCAGTTCTCCAAATGTGCTTCAAAGAGCTGAGTTGCAGTCTCAGGAAAAGCAAGAGTTTTCTACCTCAGCAGCTCCCTCCCTATACATTCCTGGCGAGTGTCAGAAAGATAGGATTACTCCTCAGGGAAATGCTGGCAGGGTTGCCTTGATCCTTCTCTGGATGTGCTGTGTTCTGTCAGTGTTGTCAGGTCTGATTTAGGGCACCCCATTTCTGCATGTGATTATCACAGATGAAACTTTTGTATGATTTTACCAGAGAATAACCATGGGAGATCCCTGTTCTGTCTCCTAAATGCCCACAGCCTCTAGATTCCTGTCAATGGAAATTACTTTGAGAAACCTGCATGGACCTGCTTCTACAGGCTTTAGAATTCACTCAGTAAGCCATAATATTAGGAGGAATCTGAGGAATTTTGTAGTAAGGATACCATTTTCCTGGTCAGAATCCTCATTAAAGGTGATCACTCTGAATATTTTAATGTAAAATCTCACATCTGGTTTAATGTGGAACTTAACTAAATGAAAATATGTACAGAGGCTAGCGCTAAGGTGGTATAAATTTTCTTTTTCTTTAAATTTTCATGACAGAGTCTCCTGTCTAGCCCAGGCTGATACTATGTTTGTTTGAAGCATGCAAATAACCATGAGAATTAACCTGTGATCAAGGTTACACATGAGAACTGAGGTAGTACTAGAAGACAAAACGATGCCAAGCTGACAAAGGATGGGGGAAGAGGTTCCTTCCCTATTTCAGAACACCCCCTATAACCAAGAAATGCAATCTGTAGGTCTTATGTGATCAGATAAATCAAAGCTAAAAAATGGCATGATGAACAAGACAAGAATCCCAACTTGTTTGACTGAATTACCTACATTCCAACTCTGATATTGCTCCTTTAACTTCAATTTTCTTGTCATTATTTCTCCTTTAATATGTGTGCATCTTATTGCTTGACCATTTTGAGATAAAATCACAAAGTAGGAATATAATTCACACAAATACCTGATAATATAAAGGTGATAATTATATTGGATTTTCGGCAGCCCATGTCAATTATTGATTCCTTTTTTTTCAAATATGTCCTAACTGATGTAAACTCCATTTCTGGAATTTATTGATACAACCATAGATAGATACAAACATAGATACATGAGGAAAGGTGAATATTACCCTAAGGTCTTTCCACCACAGGTTGCTGGGTTATAGTGGTTGGTGTACTTTGAGAGGTCTATGTCATAATGGTTTCCTGATATTTCTCCCAGCAGAAGCGCTGCCACACATGACTGACTTCCACTTTTTGTTTCCAAAAAGGTTGCACACCCAGGTTGTGAGCTAGCTGGCTATCTCAACATGAGCTTGATTTTCTGGCTACAAGCTAGAAGTCAAAGGTCAAGATGATCCCTTGACAGGCAATAGGAACAGGCAGAAGCACTGGAAGTGGAAATCCCCTAGGCTACTAGGAAACTGAAGACTGATTGGTTGGTACAGCTTCCAAGCATGCCAAACAAGGACAGAAAATTAAAAGTTATAGTAATGTGGGAAAATGAATTTAAACAGGAGATGTATGGGTAAATGGACTATTATCCCTGACATTAAAAGGTAGCTTTAACACAATGGTTGAACAAGTTGCCATTTAGTTTAAATCCAGGCTCAACTGTTGCAAACTGCAAAATTCATCTAAGGTTTAAATATTGCCTCAAGATGTAGAATGCCTGGGAAGCATTGGTATATGGTCATCCTAGAAAGCCTCAGGCAAGGCTAATGTAATGTACTAAGCCATGTTCAAATGATATCTCTGGGAAGCCTGCTCCTTTTTAAAGAAAAACAGAGGAGTTGATCTTAGAAAAAGGGAGGTAGAGGAAGGGGTCTAGGAGGAGTGGAGCAAGAAGGAAAATGGCAATCAGGATGTAATGTATGAGAGAAAAACAAAGAAATAAAGAGTAACTGAAAAAAATTGCGGTAAATGATAAACAAATAAGCAAACACTTGCTTGCCATATTTTAGATGGCTTCTGACACCTATCATGTGGTTCTTAGGCACAAATTTAAATGGCATTGTCATTTATTAGTGTTCCCTATTTTAAGGAGGAATGAAGTATCCACACTTCCTTATTCTTGAATTCTTGTCTTTTACAAATTATACCTTGGGTATTCTGTTTCTGGGATAATATCTGCTTATCAGTGAGTGCATATCTAGTGACTTCTTTTGTGATTGGGTTACCTCACTAAAGATGATATCCTCCATATACATCCATTTGCCCAAGAATTTCATAAATTGATTGTTTTTAATAGCTGAGTAGTACTCCATTGTGTAAATGTACCACATTTTCTGTATCCATTCCTCTGTTGAGGGACATCTGACTATTATAAGTAAGGCTTTATGAACAGAGTGGATCGTGCGCCCTTATTACCATTTGGAACATCTACTGGGTATATGCCCAGGAAAGGTATTGCTGGAGCTTCTGGTAGTACTATGTCCAATTTTCTGAGGAACCGCCACACTGATTTCTAGAGTGGTTGTACAAGCTTGCAAACCCACCAACAATGGAGGAGTGTTCCTCTTTCTCCACATCCTCGGTAGCATCTGCTGTCACCTGAATTTTTTATCTTAGCCATTCTGACTGGTGTGAGGTGGAATTTCAAGGTTGTTTTGATGTGGATTTCCCTGATGATTAAGGATGCTGAACAATTTTTCAGGTGCTTCTCAGCCATTCAGTATTCCTCAGTTGAGAATTCTTTGTTTAGCACTATACCCCATTTTTAATGGGGTTATTTGAATTTCTGGAGTTCAGCTTCTTGAGCTCTTTGTATATATTGGATATTAGTCCCCTATCAGATTTAGGATTGGTTAAAGTCCTTTCCCAATCTGTTGGTGGCATTTTTGTCTTATTGAGAGTATCTTTTGCCTTACAAAAGCTTTTCAATTTCATGAGGTCCCATTTGTCAATTTTTGATCTTACAGCACAAGCCATTCATATTTTGTTTAGGAATTTTTCCCCAGTATCTTTGAGGCTTTTCCCCAATTTCTCCTCTATACATTTCAGTATCTCTAGTTTTATGTGAAGTTTTTTTTTCCAATTTTTTATTAGATATTTTCTTAATTTACATTTCAAATGCTATTCCGAAAGTCCCCTCCCCCCTCCCCCCTCCCTGCTCCCCTGTCCACCCACTCCCACTTCTTGGCCCTGGCTTTCCCCTGTATTGGGGCATGTAAAGATTGCAGTACCAAGGGGCCTCTCTTCCCAATGATGACCGACTAGGCCATCTTCTGCTACATCTGGAGCTAGAGACACGAGTTCTGGGGGTTCTGGTTAGTTCATATTGTTGATCCTCTTCTAGGGTTGCAGACCCCTTCAGCTCCTGGGGTTCTATCTCTAGCTTCTCCATTGTGGGCCCTGTGTTCCCTCTTATAGATGATTATGAGCATCCACTTCTGTATGAGACAGCTATATCAGGGTCCCTTAAGTAGGCACTAGCTGTCCTATGCCATAGTGTCTGAGTTTAATGACTGATTATGGGATGGATCCCCGTGGTGGGGTAGTCTCTGTATGGTCCATCCTTTCATCTTAGCTCTAATCTTTGTCTCTGTAACTCCTTTCATGGGTATTTTGTTTCCTCTTCACAGGAGGAATGAGGTATCCACGAGCTGGTCTTCTTGATGTTCTTGTGTTTTGATCCACTTAGACTTGAGCTTTGTACAAAGAGATGAGAATGGATCAATTCACATTCTTCTATATGATAACAGCCAGTTGTGCCAGCACTATTTGTTGAAAATGCTGTCTTTTTTCCACTGGATGGTTTTAGCTCCATTGTCAAAGATCAAGTGACCATAAGTGTGTGGATTCATTTCTGGGTCTTCAATTTTATTCCATTGATCTGTCTGTCACTGTACCAGTACCATGCAGTTTTTTTGTTTTTTTTTTTTTTTTTTTATCACAATTGCTCTGTAGTACAGCTTAATGTCAGACATGGTGATTCCACCAGAGGTTCCTTTATTCTTGAGAATAGTTTTTCCTATGATAGGTTTTTTGTTATTGCAGATGAATTTGCAATTTGCCCCTTCTAACTCAGTGAAGAATTGAGTTGGAATTTTGGTGGGGATTGCATTGAATCTGTAGACTGCTTTTGGCAGGATAGCCATTTTGACTATATTAATCCTGCCAATCCATGAGCATGGGAGACCTTTCCATCTTCTGAGATCTTCTTCAACTTATTTCTTCAGAGACTTGAAGTTCTTATCATACAGATCTTTCACTTGCCTAGTTAGAGTCACACCAAGGTATTTTATAGTATTTGTGACTATTGTGAAGGGTGTTGTTTCCCTAATTTCTTTCTCATCCTGTTTATCCTTTATGTAGAGAAAGGCCATTGATTGGTTTGAGTTAATTTTATATCCAGCTACTCACTGGAGCTGTTTGTCAGGTTTAGGAGTTCTCTGGTGGAATTTTTAGGGTCATTTATATATACTATCATATCATCTGCAAATAGTGATATTTTGACTTCTTCCTTTCCAATTTGTATCCCCTTGATCTCTTTTTGTTGCTTTGGCTAGGACTTCAAGTACTATATTGAATAGGTAGGGAGAAAGTGGGCAGCCTTGTCTAGTCCTGATTTTAGTTTTGCTGGGTATAGTAGCCTGGGCTGGCATTTGTGTTCTCTTAGGGTCTGTATAACATCTCTCCAGGATCTTTTGGCTTTCATAGTCTCTGTTGAGAAGTCTGGAGTAATTCTAATAGGCCTGTCTTTATATGTTACTTGACATTTTTCCCTTACTGCTTTTAATATTCTATCTTTATTTAGTGAATTTGTTCTTCTGATTATTATGTGTCTGGAGGAATTTCTTTTCTGGTCCAGTCTATTTGGAGTTTGGTAGGTTTCTTGTATGTTCATGGGCACCTATTTCTTTAGGTTAGGGAAGTTTTCTTCTATAATTTTGTTGAAGATATTTACTGACCTTTAAGTTGAAAATCTTTATTCTCATCTACTCTTATTATCTGTAGGTTTGGTCTTCTCATTGTGTCCTGCATTTCCTGGATGTTTTGAGTTAGGGTCTTTTTGCATTTTGCATTTTCTTTAATTGTTGTGCCCATGTTCTCTATGGAATCTTCTGCACCTGAGATTCTCTCTTCCATCTCTTGTATTCTGTTGCTGATGCTCACATCTATGGTTCCTGATTTCTCTCCTAGGGTTTCTTTCTCCCAAGTTGTCTCACTTTGGTTTTTGTTTATTGTTTCTACTTCCCTTTTTAAGTCTTGGATGGGTTTGTTCAATTCCATTGCCTGTTTGGTTGTGTTTTCCTCTAATTCTTTAAGGGATTTTTGTGTCTTCTCTTTAAAGACTTCTACCCGTTTAGCAGTGTTTTCCTGTGATTCTTTAAGGAGTTCTACCTGTTTAGTAGTGTTCTCCTGCATTTCAAGTGACTTATTAATGCCCTTCTTAAGGTCCTCTACCTGCCTCATGAGATATGATTTTGAATCCAAGTCTTGCTTTTTGGGTGTGTTGGGGTATCTAGGACTGGCTGAGTTGGGAGTGCTGAGTTCTGATGATGGTGAGCAGTCTTGGTTTCTGTTGGTAAGATTATTTTGTTTGTCTTTCGCCATTTGGTAATCTCTGGAGTTAGTTGTTATAATTGTCTCTGGCTGGAGCCTGTTCCTCCTCTGATTCTGTTAGCCTCTGTCAGCTGTCCTGGGACTCCAGCTCACTTCTGAGTCTCAGTGGTCAGAGTACTCTCTTCAGGCAAGCTCTCCTCTTTCAGGGAAGGTGCACAGAGGTCTGGCATTCAGACCTGCCTCCTCGCTGAAGATGAAGGCCCAAAACAAGGCCTGTCCTAGAATATGTGTTATCTCTTAAGTCTACATGTTCACCTGCACAGACTGGTCTCAGAGGACCCAAGACACAAGATGGATATCTCACCTGTTCTGGTCAGGTCCCTCCCAGGTGGTTACCTCTCCTCTGATGGGGAAGGTGCCCAGATGTCTGCAGCCCAAAACAGGATCTGTCCCAGAAGCTGTGTCACTTCTGCCTGTCCCAGAAGCTGTGTAGCTTCTGCAGACCGCACTCTCACCTGTGCAGACTGGTCTTAGAGCGACATGGCACACAAGATGGCTCCCTCATCTACTCTAGAGGTCACAGCCCTCCCGGGGAATCCACCTCTCCTCTGGTGGGGAAGGTGCCCAGACATCTGGAACCCAAAATGGTGGTCTGTCCCAGAAGCTGTGTCACTTCTGCCTCATCAGTCAATATCTTGTCAAACATCCTTGTTGAGTGGCTCTTATTTATACTTCACCCCTACAGAAATACCAGCAGCTTCAGCTTCTTCACTACAGGTGTCCAAATTCACACAGAAGGATGGATGGCAAGAACAGGTAACATGATACATTCTATGTGTCAGTCTCCCTCTGGCTGTTCAGTCTGTTCTGCCCCTGTGTAGCCTCTAGTTTAAGTTGGAAATAGCAGTTTCATGACCAAAGCTTATTCTGTAGGATAAGAATTCATGTGAAAAAGAGCAGGCTAGTATTTGAACAGTCTCTGGCCCTCCTCTATGAGAGCACTCCACTAGGCTTATTGCCTTGGTCTAACGTTTTTCTTGCATTAATGAAAGGAAAGAAGCCTGGTTATGTTTTAATTGGTTTATCTGTCTTTACATGTCTTCACACTGGATTCTAGAACCCAGTTTCTTAAGTCATGTGCTACAACCCCACATGGGGGTCACATAAATGAATGTGCAAACCTCAGAAATACAACATTTTTCAAATTAAACTACTTAGAGAAACTATTGTTCTCTACTGGAGAATTGGAATTACCCACACGGTGCACTGGAGTTTATGAAATGGAGCTTGTGAAAATTTTTGTGAGAGTAAAAACTTTTTAAACAATAAAAAAGTCAGAATAGCAGAATGATATAATATACATATACAAAAACATGTTTTAAAATCAAATTATGGTTTAAATTACGAGTGAAAACACTCAATTTGTAGGCCTGATTTACATACATACCTGAGATCCTATGAAAATGTCTTCAAAGGCAAGACATCTCAAATGGCCCAAACTTAAGAACCCTGTAGATTCTCTAGGTTGGCATTAGATCACCTACCTGTCACCACTTTATCCTTGCTTCTGCCCTTGTGCTGTCCCTGTTGCCACTTCCCAGCTATGTGTAGTCCACTAATTAAGTCCCTCCATTTCCATTCTTGAACTGCCAAAAACTGAGGGAGAAAGATATTTCTACCTATGATCAGGTCTATTTCATCCACTGCCCCACCATTCTTCCTCAAGTCATGATCTGACATCCTAGCCCCATGCATTTCACCTTCCTTCCTTCCTTTCTTCCTTCCTTCCTTCCTTCCTTCCTTCCTTCCTTCCTCCCTCCCTCCCTCCTTCCCTCCCTCTCTCTCTGTCTTCCTCCCTGTTTCCCTCCCTTCCTTCCTTTGTTCCACATCTCACTTACACTATTTTTCTACTTCCCTTGTTACAAACCCTTTGCTTGGTCCAGAGGTGACTTCCCTGCTCCATGTACAATTTTTCTCCCTTCCCCACCCCTCTCTTCCTCTTGCCCTTCTTCCTTTCTTCCCTCTCTTCTTCCCTCCCTCCTCTGTAGAACAACAAGTCACTGCCTGACCCAATTGCATTAATTTATCTACTAAAAATGCCACTCCCTTCTCTTGCCTGTGTCTCTGCAGACTGACCCAGCCTTAGTGTCAAGTAAGAAATACTCTGAGATGGATAGGAACTACAGAGGATATTAAGGATATCTCTTTATGTTAGATGATTTAAAAATTACTTTTATACTCTTTCTTGTACATTTCTCATTGTCTGTACTTCTAACTCAGTCTGATTTCTAAATTCATTGTACAATTGTTCCCATGTTCCAAACCATTTAGGGAAACAAACTCTGTCTAGGGAATAAATGATCATATGTATTTAAAAGTTACCAATATCAGTTAATCAAATAATGGCAAATGCATGGGGCTAGGATGTCTGATCATGTCATTTTTTTACTGTTTACTATATATTAAAATGTTGATCTTCAAGTGATTTTTAAAATTTCATTATAAGAGCCTCAAATACAATTAAAAGTTTATTTATTTAGTCATTGTTAATATTTGAGATCTGTTTGGGGGGGTGTTTTGTTTTGTTTTTGCTTAATCCTGACTGTCCTGGAACTAGTTCTATAGTCCAAGCTGGCCTTGTATTCAAAGAGCTGCCATCCTCTGCCTCCCGAGTGCTGGGATTAAAGATGTGCACCACTTCTACCTGGCAAAAGTTTGTTTTTAAAAATAATAGTATCCTCACTAATTCTATAGTGGTAATAATTTCTGAAAGAGAATTTACCATTTTCACTGATAGATCTTAATTTTAAACATTTAGGTTCTACATAGAATGTTAAGAATGATCACTCACATAGACTGTAGAGAATGATCGCTCACATAGAATGTAGAGAATGATCATTCATTATCTTCAAGGTTAAATTAGGCATATAGAATATAGGAAGCATTTTCTCCAGAGAAACGTAGAAAATGCCACAGATACAATATGTCAATATATGTGCAGATAATATGCAAATGTTTTGATTTCTCCTGAAAAAAAAAAGTTATCTCCATTTTTTTAGGTATAAAATTGAAACGGAGAGACACAGTATTGGCCAGATGTCAGACAACTTTCTGTCACTAGAACTGATACCTGATGAAAATCAACATTTGCCAAGGAAAATTTCTTGGGTTCATGATTTTAGAGATTGCAACCCCTGATCAACTTGTTCCTCTGCTATTGAGCCTCAGGTGATAGAGAATATTGCAGGAGGTACCCATGGGACTAAAGTCACTCATCCAGGCCAGTAGAAGGAGAGCAAGAAAGAGGAATAAGTTAGGGTCCCTTTTATGAATGTGAGTGCCCTTGCATTTGGAACATAGATGTACAGAATTGAGACTACATCTTAGTAGATTTTTCCTTTGATGGGTATGAAGTGTTTTTCCTTATCTTTTTAAATTACTTTTGGTTGAAAGTCAATTTTATTCAAATTTAGAATGACTATCCCAGCTTGTTTCTTGGGACCATTTGCTTGGAAATTTGTTTTCCAGACTTTTACTCTGAGGTAGTGTCTGTCTTTGTCGCGGAGGTGCGTTTCCTGTATGCAGCAAAATTCTGGGTCCTGTTTACATATCCAATCTGTTGTCTATGTCTTTTTATTGGGGAATTGAGTGCGTTGATATTAAGAGATATTAATGAAAAGTGATTGTTACTTCCTGTTCTTTTTGTTGTTAAAGGTGGAATTATTTTTGTGTAGCTATCTTCTTTTGGATTTGTTGAAAGAAGATTACTTTCCAGCTTTTTCTAGGGTGTAGTTTCCCTCCTTGTGTTGGAGTTTTCCATCTATTATCCATTCTAGGGCTGGATTTGTAGAAAGATATTGTGTAAATTTGGATTTGTCATGGAATACTTTGATTTTCCATCTATGGTAATTGAGAGTTTTGTTGGGTATAGTAGCCTGGGTTGGCATTTGTGTTCTTTTAGGGTCTGTATGACATCTACTCAGGATCTTCTGGCTTTTATAGTCTCTGGTGAGAAGTCTGGTGTAATTCTAATAGGTCTGCCTTTATATGTTACTTGACATTTTTCCCTTACTACTTTTAATATTCTTTGTTTTGTGCATTTGTTGTTTTGATTATTATGTAACAGGAGGAATTTCTTTTCTGGTCCAGTCTATTTGGAGTTCTGTAGGCTTCTTTTATGTACATGGGCATCTCTTTCTTTAGGTTAAGGAAGATTTCTTTTATAATTTTGTTGAAAATATTTACTGGCCCTTTGGGTTGGGAATCATCATTCTCTTCTAAATCTAGTATCCTTTGGTTTGATCTTCTCATTGTATCCTGGATTTCCTGGATGTTTTGGATTAGGATCTTTTTGCATTTTCTTTGACTGTTGTGTCCATGTTTTCTATGGTGTCTTCTGCACCTGATATTATCTCATCTATGTCTTGTATTCTGTTGGTCATGATTGCATCTATGGCTTCTGATCTCTCCTAGGTTTTTCTATCTCCAGGGTTGTCTCCCTTTGTGATTCCTTTATACTTTCTATACTGGCTAGTTTGTGTCAACTTGACACAGGCTGGAGTTATCACAGAGAAAGAAGCTTCAGTTGAGGAAATACAACTATGAGATCCAGCTGTAAGGCATTTTCTCAATTAGTGATCAAGGGGGAAAGGCCCCTTGTGGGTGGGACCACCCCTAGGCTGGTAGTCTTGGGTTCTATAAGAGAGCAGGCTGAGCAAGCCAGTGGAAGCAAGCCAGTAAGGAACATCCCTCCATGGCTTCTGCACCAGCTCCTGCTTCCTCACCTGTTTGAGTTCCAGTGCTGACTTCCTTTGGTGATGAACAGCAGTGTGGAAGTATAAGCTAAATAAACCCTCTCCTCCCCAATTGCTTCTTGGTAATGGTGTTTGTACAGGAATAGAAACCCTAAGACAAATTGGTACCAACATAATGGGGTATTCCTGTAACAACCTGACAATGTTTTGGGGAGGACTGTGGAAGGACTTTGGAACTTTGGGCTAGAAGATCCATTTGGTGTTAAAAGCTCTATCAGATGTTGTGTAGGAGCTTGGGAGATAATGTTGAGAACAGTGCAGAATAAGAGGCCTGGCTTGTGAAATTTCAGAGGGAAGATTAAAGGCTCTTTTCTTTTTTTTTTTTTTTTTTTAGATTTATTTTATTTATTATATGTAAGTACACTGTAGCTGTCTTCAGACACTCCAGAAGAGGGCACCAGATCTTGTTACGGATGGTTGTGAGCCACCATGTGGATGCTGGGATTTGAACTTATCACCTTTGGAAGAGCAGTCGGGTGCTCTTACCCGTTGAGCCATCTCACCAGCTCCTAAAGGCTCTTTTCAGGGCCATTGTTAGTTTGATTGTGAAGATTCTGTGGTTCTGGTTAGCTGGGGCTGAAGAATCAGCTGTGATTAACAAGATACCAGAACTACTAAAGTGAAACCTTTGCATTACTAGAACTATTGATGCTGGTTAGCTGGAGCTAAGAAATTAGCAGTGATTAAGAAGAGACCAGTGCTGGGCATGGTGGCGCATGCCTTTAATCCCAGCACTCAGGAGGCAGAGGCAGGTGGATTTCTGAGTTTGAGGCCAGCCTGGTCTACAAAGTGAGTTCCAGGACAGCCAGGGCTATACAGAGAAACCCTGTCTTGAAAAACAAAACAAAACAAAACAAAACAAAACAAAACAAAACAAAACGAAGAGACCAGCATCATTGAGGTGTCATCTTCTGGGAAGTGTTTTCTGAGAGCCCAGAGGCTCTGTTCCAGACAGAGCCAAGGTTGCACCTTGTGTTGTGGCTGGACTTAGTAATGTGTAAGAGTTACCCAGGTGGTACTGGTTTTGAAAGCATGAAGGGGTCATGCAGAGCAGCTGAGGCTCAGCATTGTGAGAGGCCATAGAAGGCCATTGGTGAAGGTGCAGCTTCAGTTGCAATTGATGGCCTAGGACTGAAGGTGTTATGCAGTGTTTTGGAGATGCCAATACCATGAGATGACCACCAAGAACAGCAGCAGCAGTGGAGTACAGGCATCTGGAGCCTAGAAGAGAAACTGTGTGCTACAAAGGACAGGGCTGGAGAACCGGCCCAAGCCCTTGGAAGAGCCCAGAAGATCATGAGTTGGATCCCAGACATTGAACAGTTGGAGTTTAATATTTTCTTTTTATTGTGACTGTGCCCTGATGTTTTTCCCTCTTAAAGGAAGTATTTGAGTGGAGCCCAGAGATAAAAGACTTTTAAATGTAAAAAGACTTTGGATTTTAAAAGAGATTAGATATTTTAAGGAGATTGAAATTTTAAGAATATGTAAAGACTGGAACTTTTAAAGTTATTTAGATCTTGGGGATGAATAAGAAAGTAAGGGTTGAGGCTTACTAGTGATGTGATTGTGTGTCAAGTTGACAAGGGGTCAATTATACTGGCTAGTTTTGTGTCAACTTGACACAGGCTGGAGTTATCAAAAAGAAAGGAACTTCAACGCCATCTTTCCTCTGAGCCCAGCGGACACAGCTAGGGACACCCCAGGACTTTAAGATCGCATTGGGGTTACGCGTGAGTGCAGTGCAGAGGTGGTTTTGGGAGCAGCGGGTCAGCAGATGCCCCAACGGGCAGGATCCGAAAACTCCACCCCACCGGAGGCTGGGCCTCTCCCAGCCAGAGCACCCGCCACCCCTCCATCTTTCCTCTGAGCCCAGCGGACACAGCTAGGGACACCCCAGGACTTTAAGATCGCCTTGGGGTTATGCGTGAGTGCAGTGCAGAGGTGGTTTTGGGAGCAGCGGGTCAGCAGTTGCCCCCAGGGGCAGGAACTGAGAACTCCGCCCCACCGGAGGCTGGGCCTCTCCCAGCCAGAGCACCCACCACCCCGCCATCTTTCCTCTGAGCCCAGCAACTCCAGGACTTTAAGACCACATCAGGAGCTCAGGGCCCGGGCCTCAGGCTCTGTGCACTCTCTTAGGCTCTTTCGGGACTCCCCAAGATATCTCTGGAAGTGAGGTGAGCAGGGGAACACAGCCTCTGTTCTGGCCCAATCTCGTGGAACTTGAGACATCAGCCAGG
>LR749501.1:1653095-1725595 GCA_902729485.2 Mus minutoides
AATAAAATCAAAATTAAAACACAAAGATGAATTCCTATGGGAAAAGAGTGGATAGAGTGTCTATGGCACAATTCTTTCTCAGAAATGTGTTGAAGCTGATGGCAAATTACAAATTATGCTCTGTATGGATCCACTGCCAAATATAAGCACCACCCAGTTTCTTTCTCTTTGTCAGTGTCTCTCCAATTCAGAGAATAATATGAGGGACCACTCACTAACTATTAATTCATGAGACTAACTGCAAATAATATACAAATTAGCAGGCTCTCTCTCTCTCGCTCTGTCTCTCTCTCTCTCTCTCTCTCTCTCTCTCTCTCTCTCTCTCTCTGTGTGTGTGTGTGTGTGTGTGTGTGTGTGTGTGCATGTGTGTGTGGGGCGTGTGCATACTACTACTACTAAGTTCCTATATTGGAGTCCTAACTCCAAGCTCTTCAGAATATGAGGGTATCTGCTGACCACGTCAAAGTGAGATCACATTTGTACTCCTCTGTCTAGTATACTGCTGTGTCCATTAGAAAAGGCAAAGTCACAGACGCAGAAGAGGAAGACTTTGTAGAGACACAAAGAGAAACCAGACATCTCACTGAAGAGAGGAGCCTTGGGAGAAACAAACCTTCCTTGATCTTGATTTTTACACTCTATAACTGTAAAAAAAATAAATTTCTGTTGTTCAAAGGGCCAAGTTCTACAGCAATCTGCTATATCATTCCAAGTTGTAAGTCTGTGGATTTTGTCTTATGCCCTTTAAATGTCCTGAGCATGTCAGATAATGTGAGCCAGGAGCATTCCTAGGAGGGGTTTGGAATATCTCCAAAGATTTTTTTCCAAGGCCATCTTTATTTGTATTAATGTATTTCTACTTAGTGTGGGTACCTTGAGCTGATGATCTGCCTCAGTGTCCTCTCCAGCCTCGTCCTTTTACTCCTGTGAACACCTCCTTTTGTTTTTATGCTTCTCTTGCATTGATTCTTTATGTTATACCCTGAAACCCAAGATCCAGAAAGCTATCCTGGCTAGATTGTACCTAATCTAGGCTTTCCTGAAACAGATAATGATCGGGTTATAACAAGATACATATATGGTTAGCAACTGTACTGGCTAGTTTTGTGTCAACATGACACAGGCTGGAGTTATCACAGAGAAAGAAGCTTCAGTGGAGGAGATGCCTCCAAAGCAAGGCATTTTCTCAATTAGTAATCAACGGGGAGGTCCCCTTGTGGGTGGGACCATCTCTGGGCTGGTAGTCTTGGTTCTATAATAGAGCAGGCTGAGCAAGCCAGGGGAAGCAAGCCAGTAAAGAACATCTTTCCATGGCTTCTTCATCAGCTCCTGCTTCCTGACCTGCTTGAGTTCCAGTCCTGACTTCCTTGATGATGAACAGCAATGTGGAAAGTGTAAGCTGAATAAACCCTTTCCTCCCCAACTTGCTTCTTGGTCATGATGTTTGTACAGGAATAGAAACCCTGACTAAGACAGGAACTAAGTACTAATCAATTCACTTAGTTTCATGGCAGGCATGGTTACACACCTTTTATAACTTGGGAAGTTGAGGCAGGATGATCAGGAGTTCAACATTAACATCAGCTACACTTCACATTTGATATCAGCCTGGGCCACAAGAGAAACTATCAAAATATAAAGAAAAACAATTTTTTTCTGGTTCGCATTTAGAAATTTAGAAGGTAGATCTTATAGAGCAACACAGTGACTCCTAGATGTAAGCCTTTGAATATAATGTGTTAAACTATTTAATTAAGAAAAATAAAGTTTTTAACTTGTTTGAATTTTTAAATTAAAAATCATACACAAGCATGTTTTCCCTAGGAAAGAATGTTTATTTAATCCTGTAGATTATGCTTTTCCAGTCATATTGTTTCTGAGGCTTTTGTATTTCTCATGGCATCGCTGTATTTTCCATCTCATTCCCGACCACCTCGGATAATTAGGTACCTTTGAGACATTAAGACCCTGTTTTAGCCTACAGTACAGGCAGGGTATTCTCTTTGTGTAAACATTATTAAAAAGCGTCGAATCTGAGCTCACCCACTAGAAGACACTGGTGTGACAGCTATTTGGTTTTGTCCCTTTCAGCCTTCTCAGATGCCCTTGGTTGCAGTCAAGGTTCCAGGATTTGAGTGACAAGTTCTGCTCTGTACTCTGATGACTAAGGCATTGTTTTGGGGTCAAGCTTATCATGAGTCCTTTTTCCCTTGGGGAAGTATTCTCTTAGTACAATCCTCAGCAAGGCATGAAGAGGCTTATTGGAAACATCCTGCAGTTCTCCAAATGTGCTTCAAAGAGCTGAGTTGCAGTCTCAGGAAAAGCAAGAGTTTTCTACCTCAGCAGCTCCCTCCCTATACATTCCTGGCGAGTGTCAGAAAGATAGGATTACTCCTCAGGGAAATGCTGGCAGGGTTGCCTTGATCCTTCTCTGGATGTGCTGTGTTCTGTCAGTGTTGTCAGGTCTGATTTAGGGCACCCCATTTCTGCATGTGATTATCACAGATGAAACTTTTGTATGATTTTACCAGAGAATAACCATGGGAGATCCCTGTTCTGTCTCCTAAATGCCCACAGCCTCTAGATTCCTGTCAATGGAAATTACTTTGAGAAACCTGCATGGACCTGCTTCTACAGGCTTTAGAATTCACTCAGTAAGCCATAATATTAGGAGGAATCTGAGGACTTTTGTAGTAAGGATACCATTTTCCTGGTCAGAATCCTCATTAAAGGTGATCACTCTGAATATTTTAATGTAAAATCTCACATCTGGTTTAATGTGGAACTTAACTAAATGAAAATATGTACAGAGGTTAGTGCTAAGGTGGTATAAATTTTCTTTTTCTTTAAATTTTCATGACAGAGTCTCCTGTCTAGCCCAGGCTGATACTATGTTTGTTTGAAGCATGCAAATAACCATGAGAATTAACCTGTGATCAAGGTTACACATGAGAACTGAGGTAGTACTAGAAGACAAAACGATGCCAAGCTGACAAAGGATGGGGGAAGAGGTTCCTTCCCTATTTCAGAACACCCCCTATAACCAAGAAATGCAATCTGTAGGTCTTATGTGATCAGATAAATCAAAGCTAAAAAACAGCATGATGAACAAGACAAGAATCCCAACTTGTTTGACTGAATTACCTACATTCCAACTCTGATATTGCTCCTTTAACTTCAATTTTCTTGTCATTATTTCTCCTTTAATATGTGCGCATCTTATTGCTTGACCATTTTGAGATAAAATCACCAAGTAGGAATACAATTCACACAAATACCTGATAATATAAAGGTGATATTTATATTGGATTTTCAGCAGCCCATGTCAATTATTGATTCCTTTTCATCAAATATGTCCTAACTGATGTAAACTCCATTTCTGGAATTTATTGATACAACCATAGATAGATACAAACATAGATACATGAGGAAAGGTGAATATTACCCTAAGGTCTTTCCACCACAGGTTGTTGGGTTATAGTGGTTGGTGTACTTCGAGAGGTCTATGTCATAATGGTTTCCTGATATTTCTCCCAGCAGAAGCGCTGCCACACATGACTGACTTCCACTTTTTGTTTCCAAAAAGGTTGCACACTCAGGTTGTGAGCTAGCTGGCTATCTCAACATGAGCTAGATTTTCTGGCTAAAAGCTAGAAGTCAAAGGTCAAGATGATCCCTTGACGGGCAATAGGAACAGGCAGAAGCACTGGAAGTGGAAATCCCCTAGGCTACTAGGAAACTGAAGACTGATTGTGTGGTACAGCTTCCAAGCTTGCCAAACAATGACAGAAAATTAAAAGTTATAGTAATGTGGGAAAATGAATTTAAACAGGAGATGTTTGGGTAAATGGTCTATTATCCCTGACATTAAAAGGTAGCTTTGACACAATGGTTGAACAAGTTGCCATTTAGTTTAAATCCAGGCTCAACTGTTGCAAACTGCAAAATTCATCTAAGGTTTAAATATTGCCTCAAGATGTAGAATTCCTGGGAAGCATTGGTATATGGTCATCCTAGAAAGCCTCAGGCAAGGCTAATGTAATGTACTAAGCCATGTTCAATTGATATCTCTGGGAAGGCTGCTCCTTTTTGAAGAAAAACAGAGGAGTTGATCTTGGAAAAAGGAAGGTAGAGGAAGGGGTCTAGGAGGAGTGGAGTGAGAAGGAAAATGGCAATCAGGATGTAATGTATGAGAGAAAAAAACAAAGAAATAAAGAGTAACTGAAAAAAATTGTGGTAAATGATAAAGAAATAAACAAACACTTGCTTGTCATATCTTAAATGGCTTCTGACACCTATCATGTGATTCTTAGGCACAAATTTAAATGACATTGTCATTTATTAGTGTTCCCTATTCTAAGGAGGAATGAAGTATCCACACTTTGGTCTTCCTTATTCTTGAATTCTTGTCTTTTACAAATTGTACCTTGGGTATTCTGTTTCTGGGATAATATCTGCTAATCAGTGAGTGCATATCTAGTGACTTCTTTTGTGATTGGGTTACCTCACTAAAGATGATATCCTCCAGATACATCCATTTGCCCAAGAATTTCATAAATTGATTGTTTTTAATAGCTGAGTAGTACTTCATTGTGTAAATGTACCACATTTTCTGTATCCATTCCTCTGTTGAGGGACATCTGACTATTATAAGTAAGGCTTTATGAACAGAGTGGATCATGCGCCCTTATTACCACTTGGAACATCTACTGGGTATATGCCCAGGAAAAGTATTGCAGGATCTTCTGGTAGTACTATGTCCAATTTTCTGAGGAACCACCACACTGATTTCTAGAGTGGTTGGACAAGCTTGCAATCCCACCAACAATGGAGGAGTGTTCCTCTTTCTCCACATCCTTGGCAGCATCTGCTGTCACCTGAATTTTTGATCTTAGCCATTCTGACTGGAGTGAGGTGGAATCTCAAGGTTGTTTTGATGTGGATTTCCCTGATGATTAAGGATGCTGAACAATTTTTCAGGTGCTTCTCAGCAATTCAGTATTCCTCAGTTGAGAATTTTTTGTTTAGCACTGTACCCCGTTTTTAATGGGGTTATTTGAATTTCTGGAGTTCAGCTTCTTGAGTTCTTTGTATATATTGGATATTAGTCCCCTATCAGATTTAGGATTGGTAAAAATCCTTTCCCAATCTGTTGGTGGCCTTTTTGTCTTATTGAGGGTATCTTTTGCCTTACAAAAGCTTTTCAATTTCATGAGGTCCCATTTGTCAATTTTTGATCTTACAGCACAAGCCATTCATATTCTGTTTAGGAATTTTTCCCCAGTATCTTTGAGGCTTTTCCCCAATTTCTCCTCTATACATTTCAGTGTCTCTGGTTTTATGTGGAGTTCTTTGATCCACTTAGACTTGAGCTTTGTACAAAGAGATGAGAATGGATCAATTCACGTTCTTCTATATGATAACAGCCGGTTGTGCCAGCACTATTTGTTGAAAATGCTGTCTTTTTTCCACTGGATGGTTTTAGCTCCATTGTCAAAGATCAAGTGACCATAGGTGTGTGGATTCATTTCTGGGTCTTCAATTCTATTCCATTGATCTGTCTGTCACTGTACCAGTACCATGCAGTTTTTTATCACAATTTCTCTGTAGTACAGCTTAATGTCAGGCATGGTGATTCCCCCAGAGGTTCTTTTATTGTTGAGAATAGTTTTTGCTATTCTAGGTTTTTTATTATTCCAGATGAACTTGAAAATTACCCTTTCTAACTCAGTGAAAAATTAAGTTGGAATTTTGATGGGGATTGCATTGAATCTGTAGATTGCTTTTGTCAGGATAGCCATTTTCACTATATTAATCCTGCCAATCCATGAGCATGTGAGACCTTTCCATCTTCTGAGATCTTCAATTTATTTCTTCAGAGACTTGAAGTTCTTGTCATACAAATCTTTCACTTCCTTAGTTAGAGTCACACCAAGGTATTTTATAGTATTTGTGACTTTTGTGAAGGGTGTTGTTTCCCTAATTTCTTTCTCATCCTGTTTATCCTTTATATAGAGAAAGACCATTGATTGGTTTGAGTTACTTTTATATCCAGCTACTGCACTGAAGCTGTTTATCAGTTTTAGGAGTTCTCTGGTGGAATTTTTAGGGTAACTTATATATACTATCATATCATCTGCAAATAGTGATATTTTGACTTCTTCCTTTCCAATTTGTATTCTCTTGATCTCTTTTTGTTGCTTTGGCTAGGACTTCAAGTACTATATTGAATAGGTAGGGAGAAAGTGGGCAGCCTTGTCTAGTCCTGATTTTAGTTTTGCTGGTTATAGTAGCCTGGGCTGGCATTTGTGTTCTTTTAGGGTCTGTATAACATCTATCCAGAATCTTTTGGCTTTCATAGTCTCTGTTGAGAAGTCTGGAGTAATTCTAATAGGCCTGTCTTTATGTGTTATTTGACATTTTTCCCTTACTGCTTTTAATATTCTATCTTTATTTAGTGAATTTGTTGTTCTGATTATTATGTGTCTGGAGGAATTTCTTTTCTGGTCCAGTCTATTTGGAGTTTGGTAGGTTTCTTATATGTTCATGGGCAGCTCTTTCTTTAGGTTAGGGAAGTTTTCTTCTATAATTTTGTTGAAGATATTTACTGACCTTTAAGTTGAAAATCTTTATTCTCATCTACTCTTATTATCTGTAGGTTTGGTCTTCTAATTGTGTCCTGGATTTCCTGGATGTTTTGAGTTAGGATCTTTTTTGCACTTTGCATTTTCTTTGATTGTTGTGTCCATGTTCTCTATGGAATCTCTGCATCTGAGATTCTCTCTTCCATCTCTTGTATTCTGTTGCTGATGCTCACATCTATGGTTCCTGATTTCTTTCCTAGGGTTTCTTTCTCCTGAGTTGTCTCAGTTTGGTTTTTGTTTATTGTTTCTACTTCCCTTTTTAGGTCTTGGATGGGTTTGTTCAATTCCATTACCTGTTTGGTTGTGTTTTCCTCTAATTCTTTAAGGGATTTTTGTGTTTTCTCTTTAAAGACTTCTACCTCTTTAGCAGTGTTTTCCTGTGATTCTTTAAGGAGTTCTACCTGTTTAGTAGTGTTCTCCTACATTTCAAGTGAGTTATTAATGCCCTTCTTAAGGTCCTCTACCTGCCTCATGAGATATGATTTTGAATCCAAGTCTTGCTTTTTGGGTGTGTTGGGGTATCTAGGACTGGATGAGTTGGGAGTGCTGAGTTCTGATGATGGTGAGCAGTCTTGTTTTCTGTTGGTAAGATTATTTTGTTTGTCTTTCACCATTTGGTAATCCCTGGAGTTAGTTGTTATAGTTGTCTCTGGCTGGAGCCTGTTCCTCTTGTGATTCTGTTAGCCTCTGTCAGCTGTCCTGGGACTCCAGCTCACTTCTGAGTCTCAGTAGTCAGAGTACTCTCTTCAGGCAAGCTCTCCTCTTGCAGGGAAGGTGCACAGAGGTCTGGCATTCAGACCTGCCTCCTGGCTGAAGATAAAGGCCCAAAACAGGGCCTGTCCTAGAATATGTGTTATCTCTTAAATCTACATGTTCACCTGCACAGACTGGTCTCAGAGGACCCAAGACACAAGATGGATATCTCACCTGCTCTGGTCAGGTCCCTCCCAGGTGGTCACCTCTCCTCTGATGGGGAAGGTGCCCAGATGTCTGCAGCCCAAAACAGGGTCTGTCCCAGAAGCTGTGTCACTTCTGCTTGTTCCAGAAGCTGTGTAGCTTCTGCAGACCGCACTCTCACCTGTGCAGACTGGTCTTAGAGTGACCTGGCACACAAGATGGCTCCCTCATCTGCTCTAGAGGTCACAGCCCTCCCGGGGAAGCCACCTCTCCTCTGGTGTGGAAGGTGCCCAGACATCTGGAACCCAAAACAGTGGTCTGTCCTAGAAGCTGTGTCACTTCTGCCTCATCAGTCAATATCTTGTCAAAAATCCTTGTTGAATTGTTCTTATTTATACTTCACCCCTACAGAAATGCCAGCAGCTTCAGCTTCTTCACTACAGGTGTCCAAATTCACACAGAAGGATGGATGGCAAGAACAGGTAACATGATACATTCTATGTGACAGTCTCCCTCTGGCTGTTCAGTATGATCTGCCCCTGTGTAGCCTCTAGTTTAAGTTGGGAATAGCAGTTCCACGACCAAAGCTTATTCTGTAGGATAAGAATTCATGTGAAAAAGAGCAGGCTAGTATTTGAACAGTCTCTGGCCCCTTCTCTATGAGAGTACTCCACTAGGCTTTTTGCCTTGGTCTAACGTTTTTCTTGCATTAATGAAAGGAAAGAAGCCTGGTTATGTTTTAATTGGTTTATCTGTCATTACATGTCCTCACACTGGATTCTAGAACCCAGTTTCTTAAGTCATGTGCTACAACCTCACATGGGGGTCACATAAATGAATGTGCAAACCTCATAAATACAACATTTTTCAAATTAAACTACTTAGAGATACTATTGTTCTCTACTGGAGAATTGGAATTACCCACACAGTGCACTGGAGTTTATGAAATGGAGCTTGTGAAAAATTTTGTGAGAGTAAAAACTTTTTAAACAATAAAAAAGTCAGAATAGCAGAATGATATAATATACATATACAAAAACATGTTTTTAAATCAATTTATGGTTTATATTACGAGTGAACACACTCAATTTGTAGGCCTGATTTACATACATACCTGAGGTCCTATGAAAATGTCTTCAAAGGCAAGACATCTCAAATGGCCCAAACTTAAGAACCCTGTAGATTCTCTAGGTTGGCATTAGATCACCTAACTGTGACCACTTTATCCTTGCTTCTGCCCTTGACTGTGTGCTGTCCCTGTTGCCACTTCCCAGCTATGTGTAGTCCACTAATTAAGTCCCTCCATTTCCATTCTTGAACTGCCAAAAACTGAGGGAGAAAGACATTTCTACCTATGATCAGGTCTATTTCATCCACTGCCCCATCATTCTTCCTCAAGTCATGATCTGACATCCTAGCCCCATGCATTTCACCTTCCTTCCTTCCTTCCTTCCTTCCTTCCTTCCTTCCTTCCTTCCTTCCTTCCTCCCTTCCTCCCTCCCTCCCTCTCTCTCTGTCTTCCTCCCTGTCTCCCTCCCTTCCTTCCTTTGTTCCACATCTCACTTACACTATTTTTCTACTTCCCTTGTTACAAACCCTTTCCTTGGTCCAGAGGTGACTTCCCTGCTCCATGTACAATTTTTCCCCCTTCCCCACCCCTCTCTTCCTCCTGCCCTTCTTCCTTTCTTCCCTCTCTTCTTCCCTCCCTCCTCTGTGGAACAACAAGTCACTGCCTGACCCAATTGCATTAATTTATCTACTAAAAATGCCACTCCCTTCTCTTGCCTGTGTCTCTGCAGACTGACCCAGTCTTAGTGTCAAGTAAGAAATACTCTGAGATGGATAGGAACTACAGAGGATATTAAGGATATCTCTTTATGTTAGATGATTTAAAAATTACTTTTATACTCTTTCCTTACATTTCTCATTGTCTTTACTTCTAACTCAGTCTGATTTCCAATTTCACTGTACAATTGATCCCATGTTCCAAAGCATTTAGGGAAACAAACTCTGTCTAGAGAGTAAATGATCATATGTATTTAAAAGTTACCAATATCAGTTAATCAAATAATGGCAAATGCATGGGGCTAGGATGTCTGATCATGTCATTTTTTTACTGTTTACTATATATTAGAATGTTGATCTTCAAGTGATTTTTAAAGTTTCAATATCAGAGCCTCAAATACAATTAAAAGTTTATTTATTTAGTCATTGTTAATATTTGAGATCTGTTTTGGGGGAGTTGTTTTGTTTTGTTTTGTTTTTGCTTAATCAGGACAGTCAGAGCAGGCTGAGCAAGCCAGTGGAAGCAAGCCAGTAAGGAACATTCCTCCATGGCTTCTGCACCAGCTCCTGCTTCCTGACCTGCTTGAGTTCCAGTCCTGACTTCCTTTGGTGATGAACAGCAATGTGGAAGTATAAGCTGAAAAAATCCTTTCCTCCCCAATTGCTTCTTGGTAATGGTGTTTGTACAGGAATAGAAACCCTGACTAAGACAAATTGGTACCAGTATAGTGGGGTATTCCTGTAACAACCTGACAATGTTTTGGGGAGGACTGTGGAAGGACTTTGGAACTTTGGGCTAGAAGATCCATTTGGCATTAAGAGCTCTATCAGATGTTGTGTAGGAGCTTGGGAGATAATGTTGAGAACAGTGCAGAAGATGGAGGCCTGGCTTGTGAAATTTCAGAGGGAAGATTAAAGGCTCTTTTCAGGGCCATTGCTATTTTGATTGTGAAGATTCTGTGGCTCTGGTTAGCTGGGGCTGAAGAATCAGCTGTGATTAACAAGATACCATAATTACTAAAGTGAAACCTTTGCATTATTGGGACTATTGATGCTGGTTAGCTGGAGCTAAGACATTAGCGGTGATTAAGAAGAGACCAGTGCCGGGCGTGGTGGCTCATACCTTTAATCCCAGCACACAGGAGGCTGAGGCAGGTGGATTTCTGAGTTCGAGGCCAGCCTGGTCTACAAAGTGAGTTCCGGGACATCCA
Organism: Mus minutoides; assembly: GCA_902729485.2. Taxonomy (NCBI): domain Eukaryota; kingdom Metazoa; phylum Chordata; class Mammalia; order Rodentia; family Muridae; genus Mus; species Mus minutoides. Next base: position 1,663,633 of record LR749501.1, read on the forward strand.
GGGCTATACAGAGAAACCCTGTCTTGAAAAACAAAACAAAACAAAACAAACAAAACAAAACAAAACAAAACAAAACAAAACAAAACAAAATGAGACCAGCATCATTGAGGTGTCATCTTCTGGGAAGTGTTTTCTGAGAGCACAGAGGCTGTGTTCCAGAGATAGCCAAGGTTGCACCTTGTGTTGTGGCTGGACTTAGTAATGTGTAAGAGTCACCCAGGTGGTACTGGTTTTGAAGGCATGAAGGGGTCATGAAGAGCAGCTAAGGCTCAGCATTGTGAGAGGCCATAGAAGGCCATTGGTGAAGGTGCAGCTTCAGTTGCAATTGATGGCCTAGGACTGGAGGTGTTATGCAGTGTTTTGGAGATGTCAGTACCATGAGATGACCACCAAGAACAGCAGCAGCAGTGGAGTACAGGCATCTGGAGCCTAGAAGAGAAGCTGTGTGCTACAAAGGACAGGGCTGGAGAACAGACCCAAGCCCTTGGAACAGCCCAGAAGATCATGAGTTGCATCCCAGACATTGAACATTTGGAGTTTAATTTTTTCTTTTTATTGTGAGTGTGCCCTGATGTTTTTTCCCTCTTAAAGGAAGTATTTGAGTGGAACCCAGAGATAAGAGACTTTTAAATGTAAAAAGACTTTGGATTTTTAAAGAGATTGGATATTTTAAGGAGATTGAAATTTTAAGAATATGTAAAGACTGGAAATTTTAAAGTTATTTAGATCTTGGGAATGAATAAGAAAGTAAAGATTGAGGCTTACTAGTGAGTGATGTGTTTGTGTGTCAAGTTGACAAGGGGTCAATTATACTGGCTAGTTTTGTGTCAACTTGACACAGGCTGGAGTTATCAAAAAGAAAGGAACTTCAGTTGGGGAAATGCCTCCATGAGATCCAGCTGTAAGGCATTTTCTCAATTAGTGATCAAGTGAGGAGGTCCCCTTGTGGGTGGGACCATCTCTGGGCTGGTAGTCATCCTTCTATAAGAGAACAGGCTGAGCAAGCCAGGGGAAGCAAGCCAGTAAGGAGCATCCTTTCATGGCCTCTTCATCAGCTCCTGATTCCTGCCCTGCTTGAGTTCTAGTCCTGACTTCCTTTGGTTATGAACAGCAGTGTGGAAGTGTAAGCTGAATAAACCCTTTCCTCCCCAACTTGCTTATTGCTCATAATGTTTGTGCAGGTATAGAAACCCTGACTAAGACACTTTCTATTTCCACTTTTAGATCCTGGATATTCAATCCCTTCATGTGTTTGGTTGTGTTTTCCTCTAATTCTTTAAGGAATTTTTGTGTTTCCTCTTTAAGGGCTTTTACCTGTTTCCTTTCTGTGTTCTCCTGTATTTCATTAACAGAGTTATTTATGTCCTTCTTAAACTCCTCTATCATCATCTTCAGGAGAAGTGATTGTAAATCCAAATCTTACTTTTCTGGTATGATGGGGTATCCAGGACTTGCTGTGGTGGGAGAACTGAGTTCTGATGATGCCAAGTAGCCTTGGTTTCTGTTGTTTATGTTCTAGCCCTTGCTTCTCACCAACTGGTTATCTCTCATTCTACCTGCCCTTGCTGTCTCTGACTAGAACCTATTTCTTCTGTGATCCCGGTTGTGTTAAAACTCCACAGAGTCCAGCTCTCTCTGTGATCCTGTGATTCTAGGATCCTTTGATCCTGAGATCCCAGACCATTCAGAGCTCCTTGGAGGCAAGCTGCCTCTGGGATCCTGAAATCCTGGTGTGACCAAGCTCCTGAGATCCTGTTAAATCAGAGTTCCTGGGAGTCAAGTTTTCTCTGGGTGTTGTAGGGCTGGATGGGGAGCCAGAGCCCTGGGTTTGCTCTGGGCACAGATGCAAGTTGGAAGGAACCTGGTTGGGCTGGGGTTTGTGTTTCCCTGGTTCCTGTGGAGGTCACAGATATGCTGGGTGTTGAGAGAGATATTGTGGCCTCAGCTGTGATCTTGAGTGTGTCAGAGCTCCAGTGCTCCTGGGTGTGTCTGATATTTTGAGAGTCCAGCTTCCTATGAGATCTTGTGATCCTGTGATCTTGTGGTCCTGTGTGATTCAGAGCTACTTGGAGTCAGGCTTTCTGGATATTTTAAGCGTGGGTGCAGAGTCAGCACCTCAAGTCTGCTCCAGTTTCAGGTTTAGACCAGAAGGAATCCATGCCACTGGCTGGGTGGGGGTTCCTGCATCCCTGGATCCTTGGGGACCCAGTTACTCTGGGTGTTGGGGCAGATGCTGTAGCCTCCTCACCTCTGATCCTGGGAATGTTAGAACTCCTGGGAGTCAAGCTTCCTCTGATGTTATGGGACTGGGTGCTGAACCAGTGCCCAAGGTCTGCTCAGGGCATAGGCTCAGATTGGCAGGAACCCGTGCCACTGACCAGGCAGGGGTTTCCTGTGTTCCTGGATCCCAGACATCCCAGTTACTACCGGTGAGGACCCAGTATAACAATTCTGGGTATATACCCAGAAGATGCTCCAACATATAACAATGACACATGCTCCACTATATTCATAGCAGCCTTATTTATAGTAGTCAAAAGCTGGAAAAAACCTAGATGTCCTTCAACAGAAGAATGGATACAGAAAATGTGGTACATTTACACAATGGAGTACTACCTAGCTATTAAAAACAATGAATTCCTGAAATTCTTAGGCAAATGGATGGAACTAGAAAATATCATCTTGAGTGAGATAACCCAGTCACAAAAGAGCACACATGGTTTGCACTCACTGGTAAGTAGATATTAGACCAAAAGCTCGGAATATTCAAAATACAATTCACAGACCACATGAAGCTCAAGAAGAAGGGAGACCAAAGTATGAATGTTTCAGTCCTTCTTAGAAGGGGGAACAAAATACTCACTGGAGGAAAGACAGAGATAAAGTATGCAGTAGAAGCTAAAGGAAAGGCCATCCAGAGACTGCTCCACCTGGGGATCTATCCTATATACAGTCACCAAACCCAGACACTATTGTGGATGCTCAGAAGTGATTTCTGATAGAAACCCGATATGACTGTCTCCTGAGAGAAGCATTGGGGACCCCATCTCAGTCTTGAGCATGGGGTTCCCAATGGAGGAGTTAGAGAAAGGACTGAAGAAGCTGCAGAGGTTTGCAGCCCCATAAGAAGATCAATAATATCAACCAACCAGATGCCCCAAAGCTCCTAGGGACTAAACCACCAACCAAAAAGTACACATGGAGGGACCCATGGCTCCAGTTGCATATGTAGCAGAGGACAGCCTTGTTGGGCATCAATGGGAGGAGAGGCCTTCGTCCTAGGAAGGCTTGATGTCTCAATGTGGGAGAATGTCAAAGCAGGGAGCCTAGAGTCAATGGGTGGTGGAATACCCTCATAGAAGCAGGGAGAGTGAGGATGGGATAAGGTTTCAGGCAGTGTGGGAAACCAAGAAAGGGGATACCATTGAAATGTAAATCAAGAAAACATCCAATAAAAAAAAAATCTAGGGTCCTCATGTTCCCATCAAAGGCCTACCCCAGTGACCTAACTTCCTCCATGGAGGCTCTACCTCCCAGTAATGCCACAGGCTGGCAACCAGACTGTTAGCACACAAGCCTCTAAAGAGAAAGTTAGTTCGAGCAAGCAATGACCTCTGTGTGCCAGCAATGGGTTCTTAACTCGGGGTTATTTTGATGAGCTCAAGGACTTGGCTTCTATTTTTATCTAATTTTTGACTCTTCACAATTTTGCAAATTTCGGATCTTTTACTGATAGTACCAACATTTTTTAACTCTGTTTCCTCACAAACCTGACACTCAAACCAAGTAATGCCACAGCCCACATTCCATCAGGGTTTGCTCTATGTATGTTAGTCCAGTAGTCTGCAGTCACTTCTCCCTTTGCTGTTTTTACAACTATTTTCAGTCTTTGTAGGATAATCTAGCATGTGGTGTCAGAGAACCTGAGTTTGGATTTCCTAGCTCTGTAATAATCTAGATGATAAAAGGGTTCTCATGTAGCTGTTTGGATGCTAAATATATGTAGCAAGAGCTACTCAAATGGTATTAATTAATAATTAATATGTTTTCTTGAGGATTTTGAACTACTCATATTATTACATAGAAATTCAGACATAGTGATAAAGAAGTTACTTGGAATATCTACATATTTTCTGACTCTTCTATGTATAACTGCTGATTAATAAGCATCCGATATCCTCTCACTCAGGTCCATGAGGAGAGCTACTGTGTTGACTAATCATGATTGCCAACTTGATAAGATTCAGAATGACCACAAAAATAATCCCCTGGGCATGTCCGTGGGGGATTTTCTAGTTTAGACTAAATGAAATTAGAAGACTCGCACCAGATCTGTGCCATACTATTCCATGGCTTGGGATCCTGAACTGTGTAAAGAAGAGGAAAGGAAGCTGCGTGCTAGCATTCACATCTCTCTGCTTCCTGTCTGGGTACAATGTGAGCAGTCTCATGTTCCTGCAGCCTTACCATGTATGTCTTCATGTAACATAATCTTTAGAAGTGTAAACCAAGTAAACCCTTCTCTTAAATTGCTTTTGCCAAGTATTTTCTCACAGCATAGAGAAAAATAATTAATATAGCAAATATAAAAAATAATATTAACAACTATAGGTGAGAACGAGGGGAAAACAGTAATTCTTGTGTGTTGCTTCAGGCAGTGTAAGATGGCACAGCCAGTAGGATTACTCTATGTTGATTCCTTAAGAAATTAAAGACAGAACTGTCATTTGGCCTAAGAATTCTACCTCAGGCACATGCCCCACATAGCTGAAAGCAGATTCTTTAGGAGATAATGCTACACACAGGTCCACAGCAGTATTATCCATAACATCTAAAAGATGGAAACAACACAAATGTCTCTGATGGATAAATGTATAAACAAAATGTGGACTTTGTTTTCCACTTTTATAAAATGCAAATATACAACAGAACATTATTCAACCTTAAAAAAGAGAATTATAATCAATGACACAAGGATGGGCCTTGAGGACATTACAATAAATGAAAAATAGACAAAAGGATTTATGATACCACTTGTGAGAGGTTCCTTGAGTGATCAAATTCATAGACCCAGAGAGGACACAGGTGGTAGGGAGGTGTTGGCTGTCAGGTACAATTTCAATAGGCAGGATAAAAATTTTTGTGGATGACCAGGGTGATGGTCATTTAATTTAAAAGAGTAGATACATTTCCCAAGAAACACTAAATGAAAGCTAGAACATAATTAATATGGTAAGTTTGATATTCTGCATATTTTAACACAATTCTTTGGTAAAAGCACTTGGTCTACCACATTAACATTTTTCATATATTACCAGGACACCTGTCTGCAAAATGAAAAAAAAAAATTTGAGTGACTTCATGAAGCAAATCTGTCATGCATACTGCAGTCTAAAATGTAGACTTTCTCTCAATTATAATTGTGGAGCTGCCTGGCTCCACAATTTACAAGTGGAACTACGGAACTTTCATTAGCCTTGGTTTATCAGGCTATTGGATGGGAGTTTCTCCCTAAAAAAGCCCTCCTGAGTATTAAATTAAATTATTCATGCAAATATACCAAGAGGCTTGTGGCACAGATCAGAGTCTAATATGCTTTGTTTCCTTTGACAGATAAACTCATTGAAATAATAATGTCACTTTCAGCACACAATCAACTAAGATCAGAGGATAGACCCCATCAGAAACTGAGAAAGGTGACCCCTTTTCCTCGAGGTTGTGGGGACCTGGCAGCTTTATAGCACACAGGCTCACAGTTTGATATCAGTTATTTGGCCCCACGGAAAGCATTCACCTACCCACCTATCTATTCTTCCCAAACCAACAACTGCCACTGCCTCTTCACCTTAGCACTCACTTTATCTGTTCTGATTCGCTTTGCTTGGAAGGTGTTTCTGCTGGCCCTCTGGGCTTCAGTCCTTTAGTCTCACACAATACCAGATCAGTTTCCCCTCTCCCCAAGGGCCAGAAGAAAGAATGTAAAGAGGCAACCTCAGGAAATAAGAGGTTGGGGGGACCCCCCAGAATGCACCAGAGACCTTGGAGGTGAGAGACTCTCAGGACTCAAGGGGATAGACTTTAGATGAAATGTCAGACAGCAGGGAAGTGGGAACTTATAAAGCCCACCTCCAGCAGGAAGACAGGACATCAAGTGAAGGATGGGGTTGCCATGTCACAGTCACTCCTCTGACCCATAATTGTTCCTGTCTGAAAGAATTACATGGATGGAAATGGAAAAGAGCCTGAGGAAAAGAAGGTCCTGTGACAGGCCCAAAGTGGGATCCAGCTCAAGGGAGGTCCTAAGGCCTAACACTATTACTGAGGCTATGGAGCACTCACAAAAAGGGATCATGACTGCCCTCCAAAAGACCCAACAAGCAACTGAAAGAGTCAGATGCAGATATTTGCACCCAACCAATAGACAGAAGCAGCTGACCCCTGTTGTTGAATTAGGGAAGGCTGAAAGAAGCTGAGGAGAATGGTGACCCTGTAGGAAGACCAGCAGTCTTAATTAATGTGGACCCCTGAAATCTTTTAAACACTGGACCACCAAACAGACAGCATACTCCAGCTGATATGAGGCCCCCCAACACACATACAGTACAGGACTTCCTAGTCTGTGTTCATTAAGATATGATGCACCTAACCCTCAAGACACTGGAGGCCCCAGGGAGTTTAAAGGTTAGGTGGGGTGGGGAGGGGGGCATCCATGTGGCGACAGGGTGAAGTGGGGAGGAGGTGTTGGATGTGGAGCAGTCGGAGGGTGCATGGCGGGTAGGGAATGGAATATGGAGTGTAAAAATGAATTTAAAATAAAATTAAATTAAAAAAAAAGAAAGGTGGTTCTGCATAGGACTCTAAGCCTCATCCAACCAATTTAAAAGGAGAGGTAAACATTCTTCCTGTGATCATATGAAAACAAATCAAAACCAAAATGACCATGTTGGATTTCAAGGTGACATTCATTCTTGGTTTGTTACATTTGCTTTGTTAATTTTGCTGTATCTCAAAGCATCTCTTCCAGAATCTTCTTTTCCCCATTACACTAATTGGCAACATAAATATTTCAACAAACACCATGGGATTACTTTACCTTGGCTTTAGGTAAATGTGTAATTTAACACTATCAAGACAGCTTACATGAGCCCATCATTTGATGCCGCTCGGCATCCAATGAATTAATTACATGGTGAAAAACATTTGCAGAACTTCAGATCAGAAATGAGTTTGTTTTTTAAGTGTCGACATGTGTCTGCTTCTCAGCCTCTCTAAAAGAGCATGCATTAGGAACATTGTTGGTGTTTGTTTAAGTCAAAGAGAAAAAACTTCTACAGATGAATGTGTTCTGAACTCTTGGCCTATTAATTATCTCTTGTAATTAGAGGGAAGACTAATTATACTGCTAATTTGCAGACACAGTTTGCCCTAAAAACTCCATTTCATGTTCATTAAACTGCATTTGTATAATCTCTCTTCCCTTTTCACAGTGTTGAAGAAAGCTTGCTTTGAGTCGGGATACAGAAAAGTTATTTTCTTTCTTGATTTTTTTCCTTCTCTTCTTCATCCTATTCTTTCTACCTCCAAAGTGTGATAGTTACAAAAACCTGGTTTAGCAGCCTTGAACTAACTAATTAATTAGGGGAAAACATGGCAAGAAATTGATTCTTAAGAATGACTCTTTTCGTTTATTCTATTATCCACATACAATTGGCCAAATGATTAAGACAGCCAGTCAGGTTTGGAATAAAAGGCTCTAAGCTGCTTTTTAGTTGTAATGAAGTCAGTCCTAAAAAATATAGAGTGGCTGCTCAGCCCAAGCCCTCACGGTGGTGGCACCATAGCTTACTCTGGTACAACTTGATTCTGAGACATTCTGCAGTGAAAGGACTGGCCCAGGGGTAGTGTTAGCATTGCAAAGGAACCAAGCTGTTGCTACATATGTCCTTCATTCTGATACCTTTAGTCACCTACTTTAGAAAGATGGAAATCATAGCTCATAACTCTCATCCAAGAAAACCCAATACTTACTATGCTAACATAGAATTTTTTTCTTTTATTGAGATAAATCTTTTTCATACAATATATTCTGATTATGGTTTCTCTTCACTCCTACTCGTCCCAGTTCTTCCATACCTCCTCCCTCATTGGGATCTACCCTTTTTTTGTCTCTCATTAGAAAACAAAGAGGTGTCTAAGGAATAATAATGAAATAAAATAAGATAAATAAGAAACAAACAAGTTGCCGAGTGGTGGTGGCACATGCCTTTAATCCCAGCACTTGGGAGGCAGAGGCAGGCAGATTTCTGAGTTCGAGGCCAGCCTGGTCTACAAAGTGAGTTCCAGGACAGCCAGGGCTATACAGAGAAACCATGTTTGAAAAAACAAAACAAAACAAAGACAAAAACAAAAACAAAAAACAAAAAACAAAAAACAAAAACAAAAGAAAGAAAAGAAACAAACAAGTCAAAATAGGACAAAATAACCGAACAAGAAAAACAGCCAAAGAAAAGGCAGGTGAAACCCATGTAGATTCAGAGACAAACAAGTCCACACACTCAGGAGTCCTATAAAAGAACCAAATCAGGAGCCATAAGATATACACAAAAGACCTGCAAGGTTAAAAAACATTTCCTAACTTAACATTATGAGACAAAGAACTTCCAAAGATACTGTTGAATTCATTTTGTTAGGCCATCTACTGCTGGACACAGAGCCTATCCTTAAAAGTTGTTTTCTCCAGTGAGAATCACTTGGAGAAGACTAATTATTTTATTTGTAAGTTGCTATCAATTGGACATAACTTCCAGGTTAGGCATGAGGTACGTCTCCACTTCCAACCAATACCCAAAGCTGCTTGGATGGCCATGAACCTGAGAGGAGATGGTCAGGGACTTAGGGGGAAATCAAATATTGTTCTGCTAAAGGAATGTAGCAACAAAATGACCCCAAATGACATCATGCTATACTCATATATCAGTGTCTTGCTCAGCCAAAATCAAAGAAGCTTCAACCTGTAGAAGATAAGAGTAAATACTGAGACCCACAGCCAGACAACATGCAGAGAGTAAGAGACCTTGGAGCAGTGAACCCTAAGTCAGATGTCCCTCCTATCAAAGATCAAGGAACACTACAGGAGAGGACACAGAATAAGTATAAGAGCCAGAGGGGATGAAAGACACCAAGGACACAGGACTTACAAATGCAGCAAGATAGACACACATATGAATTCATAAAGGCTGTGACCAAATGTATGGGATCTGCATGGGTCTGCACCAGATAAGTTAATACAACATAAGAAACCTTAATTTTAAAATAAAATGAAAATAAAATGATAGTATAAGGCAGAAAATACAAGAATATAATGTTCAAAAAAAGGGCAAAAGACACTGTCAATAAGAGAAAAAGGCCAAAAAGAGATTGGGAACGGATTTTTACCAATCCTAAATATGATAGGGGACAAATATCCAATATAAACAAAGAGCTCAAGAAGCTGGACTCCAGAAATTCAAATAATCCCATTAAAAATGGGGTACAGAGCTAAACAAAGAATTCTCAACGGAGGAATATGGAATGGCTGAGAAGCACCTGAAAAAACTTAACATCCTTAATCATCAGGGAAATGCAAATCAAAACAACACTGAGATTCCACCTCACACCAGTCAGAATGGCTAAGATCAAAAACTCAGGTGACAGCAGATGCTGGTGAGGATGTGGAGAAAGAGGAACTCTCCTCTATTGCTAGTGGGATTATAAGCTTGTACAACCACTCTGGAAATCAGTCTGGAGGATCCTCAGAAAATTGGACATAGTACCACTGGAGGATCCAGCAATACCTTTCCTGGGCATATACCCAGAAGATGTTCTAACTGGTAATAAGGACACATGCTCCACTATGTTCATAGCAGCCTTATTTATAATAGCCAGAACCTAGAAAGAACCCAGATGTCCCTCAACAGAGGAATGGAAACAGAAAATGAGTACATTTACACATTGGAGTACTACTCAGCTATTAAAAACAATGAATTTATGAAATTCTAAGGCAAATGGATGTATCTGGAGGATATCATCCTGAGTGAGGTAACTCAATCACAAAAGAACTCACTTGATATGCACTCACTGATAAGTGGACATTAGCCCAAAAACTTAGAATACCCAAGATACTATTTGGAAAACACAAGAAAATCAAGAAGAAGGAAGACCAAAGTGTGGATACTTCATTCCCTCTTAGAATAGGGAACAAAATACTCATGGAAGGAGTTACAGAGAAAAAGTTTGGAGCTGAGATGAAAGGATGGACCATCCAGAGACTGCCCCACCCGGGGATCCATTCCATAATCAACCACCAAACCCAGACACTATTGCATATGCCAGCAAGATTTTGCTGACAGGACCTTGATATAGCTGTCTTGAGTGAGGCTATGCCAGTGCCTAGCAAATACAGAAGTGGATGCTCATAGCCATTTATTGGATGAAACACAGGGCCTCCAGTGGAGGAGCTAGAGAAAGCACCCAAGGAGCTGAAGGGGTCTGCAACCCTATAGGTGGAACAACAATATGAACTAACCAGTACCCCCAGATCTCGTGTCTCTAGCTGCATATGAAGCAGAAGATGGCCCAGTCAGCCATCATTGGAAAGAGAGGCCCCTTGGTCTTGCAAACTTTATATGCCCCAATACAGGGGAATGCCAGGGCCAAGAAGTGGGAGTGGGTGGATAGGGGAACAGGGCAGGGTGAGTGTATAGGGGACTTTCAGGATAGCATTTGAAATGTAAGTGAATAAAATATCTAATAAAAATTTGAAAAAAATAATTAGACCAGACTTCTCACCAGAGACTATGAAAACCAGAAGATCCTGGAAAGATGTAATGCAGAGCCTAAAAGAACACAAATGACAGCCCAGGCTATTATACCCAGCAAAAGTCTCATTACCATAGATGGAAAACCAAAGTATTCCATGACAAATCCAACTTTAAACAATGTATTTCCATGAATCCAGACCTTCAAAGGATAATAAAGGAAAAACTCCAACAATAGAGAGAAATTACACTTGAGAAAAAGCAAGAAAGTAATCTTTCAACAAACCTAAAAGAAGATAGCCACATGAACAGAATCCTAACTCTAACAAGAAAAATAACAGGATGTATCAATTACTTTTCCTTAATATCTCTTAATACCAATGGACTCAATTCTCCAATAAAAAGACATAGACTGACAGACAGATTACAGAAGCAGGATCCAACATTTTGCTACATACAGGAAATCCACCTCAGGGACAAAGACAGACACTACCTCAGAGTAAAATGCTGCAAAAGAAGAATTCCAAACCAATGGTCCCAAGAACCATGCTGGAGTAGCCATTCTAACATCAAATAAAATCGACTTTCAACCTAAAGTTATCAAAAAAGACAAGGAGGGAAACTTCATACACATCAAAGGTAAAATTTATCAAGATGAACTCTCAATTCTAAACATCTATGCTCCAAATGCAAGGGCATCCACATTCATAAAAGAAACTTTAATAAAGCTCAAAGCAAACATTGCACTGCACACAATAGTAGTGGGAGACTTCAACACCCCACTCTCAGCAATAAACAGATCATGGAAACAGAAACTCAACAGAGACACAGTGAAACTACAGAAGTTATGAAACAAGCGGACTTAACAGATACCATTAGAACATTGTATCCTAAAACAAAAGAATATACCTTCTTCTCAGAACCTCATGGTACCTTCTCCAAAATTGACCATATAATCAGTCACAAAGCAGACCTAAACAGACACAAAAATATTGAAATAATCCCATGCATCCTATCAGATCACCACAGACTAACGGTGATCTTCAATAACAACATAAATAATAGAAAGCCTACATACATGTGGAAGCTGAACAACACTCTACTCAGTGATGACTTGGTCAAAGAAGAATTGAAGAAAGAAATGAAAGACTTTTTAGAGTTTAATGAAAATGAAGCCACAACATACCCAATCTTATGGGACACAATGAAAGCAGTCCTAAGAGGAAAACTTATAGCTATGAGTGCCTCCAAAAAGAAACTGAAGGGAGCATATACTAGCACCATGACAGCACATTTAAAGCTCTAGAACAAAAGGAAGCAAATTCACCCAAGAGTAGTAGAAGACAGGAAATAAGCAAACTCAGGGCTATAATCAACCAAGTGGAAACAAAAAGAACTATACAAAGAATCAACCAAACCAGGAGTTGGTTCTTTGAGAAAATCACCAAGATAGATAAAACCTTAGCCATACTCACTAGAGGGCACAGGGACAGTATCCTAATTAACAAAATCAGGGAGACATAACAATAGAATCGGAGGAAATCAGAAAAACCATTAGATACTACTACAAAGGCCTATACTCAACAATACTGGAAGACCTGGATGAAATAGAAAATGTTGTAGACAGATACCAGATACTAAAATTAAATCAGGATCAGATTAACTATTTAAACAGTCTCATATCACCTAAAGAAATAGAAACAGTCATTAACAGTCTTCCAACCAAAAAAAGCCCAGGGCCAGATGGGTTTAGTGCAGAATTCTATCAGACCTTCAAAGAAGACCTAATACCAATACTCCTCAAACTCATCCAAAAAATAGAAACAAAAGGTACTCTACCCAATTCATTCTATGAATCCACAAATATTCGGATACCTAAACAACACAAAGACCCATCAAAGAAAGAGAACTTCAATTTACCTTTTGAGAATCAATGCAAAAATATTCAATAAAATTCTCAAACAACAAATCCAAGAATACATAAAAATCATAATCTGTCATGATCAAGTAGACTTTATTGCAGAGATGGTTCAACATACAGAAATTCATCAACATAATCCTCCATATAAACAAACTCAAATACAAAACCACATGAGCATCTCATTAGATACTGAGAAAGCATTTGACAAAATCCAACACCCATTCATGATAAAAGTTTTGGAAAGATCAGGAAGTCAAGGCCCTTACCTAAACATGATAAAAACAATATACAGCAAACCAGTAGCCACATCAAACCATGGAGAACAATCCCACTAAAATTAGGGACTAGACAAGGCTGCCCACTTTCTCCCTACCTAGTCAATATAGTATTTGGAAGTCCTAGCCAGAGCAATTCGATAACAAAAGGAGATCAAAGGGATACAAATTGGAAAGGAAGAAGTCAAAATATCACTATTTGCAGATGATATGATAGTATATATAAGTGACCCTAAAAGTTTCACCAGCAAACTCATAACCTGATAAACATCTTCAGTGCAGTAGCTTGATATAAAATTAACTCAAATCAATCAATGGCCTTTCTCTACATAAAGGATAAACAGGCTGAGAAAGAAATTAGGAAAACAACACCCTTCACAATAGTCACAAATAGTATAAAATACCTTGGTGTGACTCTAACTAAGGAAGTGAAAAATCTGTATGATAAGAACTTCAAGTCTCTGAAAAAATAAATTGAAGAAGATCTCAAGATGGAAAGATCTCCCCTGCTCATGGATTGGCAGGATTAATATTAATATTAATATTGGCAGGATTAATCAAAATGGCTATCCTGCCAAAAGCAATCTACAGATTCAGTGCAATCCCCATCAAAATTCCAACTTAAGTCTTCACTGAGTTAGAAAGGGAAATTTTCAAATTCATCTGAAATAATAAAAAACCTAGGATAGCAAATCTATTCTCAACAATAAAAGAACCTCTGGTGGAATTACCATGCCTGACATTAAGTTGTACTACAGAGCAATTGTGATAAAAACTGCATGGTACTCGTACAGTGACAGACAGGTAGATCAATGGAATAGAATTGAAGACCCAGAAATGAATGCACACACCTATGGTCACTTGATCTTTGACAAGGGAGCTAAAACCATCCAGTGGAAAAAAAGAGCATTTTCAACAAATGGTGCTGGCACAACCGGCGCTTATCATGTAGAAGAATTCCAATTGATCCATTCTTATCTCCTTGTACAAAGCTCAAGTCAAAGTAGATCAAGAACTCCACATAAAGTCAGAGACACTAAAACTTATACAGGAGAAAGTGAGGAAGAACCTCGAAGATATGGGCACAGGAGAAATATTCCTGAACAGAACATCAATGGCTTGTGGTATAAGATCAAGAAAGAATTGACAAAGGGGACTTCAAAAAATTGCAAGGCTTCTGTAAGGCAAAGCACACTGTCAATAAGACAAAAAGGCCACCAACAGATTAGGAAAACATCTTACGAATCTTATTCCAATAGAGGGCTAATATCCAAAATATACATAGAAGTAAGAAGTTAGACTCCAAAGAAACAAATAGCCCTATTAAAAAATGTGGTACAGAGCTAAACAAAGAATTCTCAACTGAGGAATACTGAATCGCTGAGAAGCACCTAAAAAAAAATGTTCAACGTCCTTAGTCATCAGGGAAATGCCAATCAAAACAACCCTGAGATTCCACCTCACACCAGTCAAAATGGCTAAGATAAAAAACTTAGGTGACTGCAGATGCTGGCGAGAATGTGGTGAAAGAGAAACACTCCTCCATTGCTGGTGGGATTGCAAGCTTGTACAACCACTCTGGAAGTCAATCTGGCGGTTCCTAAGAAAATTGGACATAGTACTAACGGAAGATCTAGCAATACCTCTCCTGGACATATACCCAGAATATGTTCCAACTTGTAATAAGGACACATGATCCACTATGTTCATAGCAGCCTTATTTATAATAGCTAGAAGTTGGAAAGAACCCATATGTCCCTCAACAGAGGAATGGATACAGAAAATGTGGTACATTTACACAATGGAGTACTACTCAGATATTAAAAACAATGAATTCATGAAATTCTTAGACAAATGGATGGATCTTGAGGATATCATCCTAAGTGAGGTAACCCAATCACAAAAGGACACACATGATATGCACTCACTGATAAGTGGATCGTACCTCAAAAACTTAGAATCCCCAAGATAGAATTTGTAAAACACATGAAACTGCAGAAGAAGAAAGACCAAAATGTGGATACTCCATTCCTTCTTAGAAGGAGGAACAAAATACTCATGGAAGGTGTTACAGAGACATAGTGTGGAGCAAAGACTGAAGGAATGACCATCCAGAAACTGCCCCACCTGGGGATCCATTCCATAAACAACCACCAAAACCAGACGCTATGGCAGATGCCAAAAAGAGCATGCTGACAGGACCCTGATATAGCTGTCTCCTGAGAGCCTCTACCAGTGCATGGCTAATACAGAAGTGGATGCTCACAATTTTCAGAGCACGGGGTCCCCAATGAAGGAGCTAGAGAAAGTACCCAAGGAGCTGAAGGGGTTTACAGCCCCCTAGGAGGAACAACAATATGAACTAACCAGTTCCCAGAACCCCCTGGGACTATATTACCAAGCAAAGAAAACACATGGAGGAACTCATGGCTCTAGCTGCATATGTAGCAGAGGATGGCCTAGTTGGTCATCAATGGGAGGAGAGGCCCTTGGTCCTGTGAAGGTTCTATACCCAGTATAGGGAAATGCCTGGGCCAGGAAATGGGAGTGGGTGTGTTGGGGAGCAGGAGGACCAGAGAGAGGAAAGGGAATTCTCAGAAGGGAAACTAGGAAAGGGGATAACATTTAAAATGTTAATAAAGAAAATATTTAATAAAAAGAATATTTTATGAAGGGGAATAAAAACCAAGATAATGTTTAACATAAATTAATGTTTAACATAAATTGGACTGAGAGATTCCATATGTTCTTATTTAGTACATTCAATATCTCTACATTTGAGTATTGTCATGTCTGTGAAGGGATTAAGAGTATCTTCTAACAATGAGAAAAGTGTAGGCTGAATTAATTTCAAAAAAATGAATTTCAAAATTTATATAGTACAATGAATCTCAGTGATGATTCACTCTCCACAAAGCTATCAATTTTCATGATTAAAACAATAGATATATGGGGGAAAAGCAGAGAAACAATTCAGTGACATGATTTCTAAGTCCTTTTGTGAGGGAGTGATAATTATAATAAAGACAGAACAGAAGCAATAATTATAGCTAATATGTACTAATTATGCATTGCACATCATGAATGTTTTAAGTTTCTATAAGAATAATTTTATGCAATTCTTGAAATCATTGTTATATAGACAATATTCCTATAATTTAACCCCATTATTTTTCCATTTTCTAGAGAAGTAAGTTGAGGTGCAGTAGTTTAAAAATGTTCTCATTCACTCTTCCATAGGTAGATACTACATAGTGGAGGCACATATTCAATTGAAAATAAACAAAGCTAAGTGTACATACTTAACACCATTGCTCTTTTTTTTCTTATTTAGTTTTTATTCATAATAATAAACTTAACTTTGTAATTCAGCTAGACTTGAAGGAGAAAGAGGAAAATATGGAACCCAAAGAACTTCAGTGAGAGCAGAGATTACAGGACATTGTGAGCAGATGGGGTAGGGGTACTCTCCTGAGCTACAGAAGGAATGATTTGATGGGTAAAACGCCTGCAAGTCAAAAGAAATTAGAGTTGTCCACAGTCGGAAATGGTGATCTTCCTGCAGGTCTTGCCATCCCTGAACCCAAAACGTTCCATGGCTTTCACAATGTTCATGCCTTCTTTCACCTTCCCAAAGACCACATGCTTGCCATCCAGCCATTCAGTCTTGGCAGTGCAGATAAAAACCTGGGAACCAATTGTGTTTGGTCCAGCATTTGCCATGGACAAGATGCCAGGACCTGTATGCTTCAGGATGACGTTCTCATCCTCAATTTCTCTCTGTAGATGGACCTGCCTCCAGTGTCATTATGGCGTGTAAAGTCACCACCCTGGCACATGAATCCTGGAATAATTCTGTGAAAGGAGGAACCCTTATAGCCAAATCCTTTCTCCAGTGCTCAGAGCACGAAAGTTTTCTGCTGTCTTTGGAACGTTGTCTGCAAACAGCTCGAAGCAGACGCGGCCCAAGGGCTCGTCATCAGCAGTGATGTCGAAGAACACGGTGGGGTTGACCACGGCTGCAGCAAGAGGCGAGAAGCGACAGTGGTGTCTGCAAAGCCACCATTGCTCTTTCTATTGACGATTTAAAATAAGAGTTCATGGTGAACTTCCCTATGTCAACTTGACTGGAATGAGTGTTTACATAGCTGGCAAACTTAAATAACATTATGTATATGTGTATGTGTATGTGTATGTGTATGTGTATGTGTATGTGTATGTGTATGTGTATGTGTATGTGTATGCATGTGTATGTGTATGTAGGCTTCTGGGGATTAATTTCTAACTCAGAGTCTAAGTACAAAAAATTCCTTCCTTGCCAGTATAGTCAGGCATCATTATATTAAGGACCTCTGTAAAACAAAAATGTGGTCCGAATGCAGTGTAGATTATATGTCCCCTTTTAACCTAAAACATCCATTCTCTCTTGCCATCAAATTTCAGGTCTCTTGGTTCTGAAGAATTTATTCCATTGACTCTCCTCATCCCTAGACCATTGAACTTGGAGTTAGACTCTAACCCCGTTTGCCCTCCAGGCCTCCAGTCAGCAAACAGCAGACATGGAACTTCCTATAGTGTAATGGCATATATTCGTTAATTATATATCTATCATCTATCCGTTTGTCTATCATCTATCATCCATGTAACTATATATCTGTCTTTGTCTCTGTCCTTTATCATCTACCTACTCCCATCTGCCTCCCTGCCTATGTATTTCTCCATCTCTCCATTATCATCGACCTACCTGCTATCTGTCCCTTCCCTGTGTATTTATCCATCCATCCTATTAAATATTTCATAAGGAAGAGACAAATGAAAATTCTGTTGAAGTATAGTGATGAAGTAGGGGCTGGACACCTAAGGTACATTGGGTATGGTACTATAAACAGTAGTTCTGAAATTGCCGTTAGTAGTTATAAAACTGCAACCTCTTCACAACCCAAGAGAGTTTGTATTTTACTCTCACATATACTATCTCTGAAATAGTTACTGCTGAAGAGTTCCCACATTTCCAACATGCTGAATGTTTTCTTTCCTGATTTTGCCCACATAGCTCAGGATTCCTTAGATATTATCTATAACACTATATTGCTAATGATATGTAATAACCCAAGAACATCTTGGTCATCAAGTTTCTCATACATATGTATGACTATATGATACCGAATGAATGAGAAATTGAGTTGGCTAATCTCAGTGGAGGAGCAGGCTCTGTAAGGGAACACTCTCAAGGGCATGATTGTGTAGGGAGGACAGAGCATCATACTTTCCCACCAGTATCAAAAGTCAACCTGTTTGTCAACATCTGTACAGACTTGGAGAATGCTTTGCCATTCCCATGAGTCTGAAGTACTGGTGTCCTTGACATGTCATAAATGCCCATTCCTACAGTGGTATAGTCACTCCCTACAATCCATTGTGATGCCATACTTTATTCTGTTGCCACTGGAAAGCTTTGCTGTATCATTAGGAAGGATGCCAATGGAGTTTCTCTATGAAAGTAATTTTGATATGTGGCCACTTCCTAGTAACTCCCAGACCACACTATGAGAACCACTGGTCTTCTAGAGATAATTTTCAGATGAAATCTGACTTATTTGACTGTTAAACTTTAGTCAATCCCAGTACAGTAAGGAGTGTGCTGCCATAATCATTCACATGCAAGTTCTTTTTGAGTTTTGTAGCAAGTTGATAAAAGCTAACAGAAGTGCAGTACAACCTAGAATACTGAAAAATATTAAACGAGGTGTGTCACAGATGTTTAATTTTTTTTAGACTGTGGTGTGTGTTGTCATTCACTACTGTAAAGCATCTACAAATTTATTCTTAAAAGCTGAAATTTATGAAAGCCCACTATATAAACCCTGAGGTCTTTCATGGCTCCTGTTGAAAATGAGAAAATGAAAACAAAGATAAAGACGCTCTATAATGTCCAAACTGCACAGCAGTGACTGTGGTGCAGAGGGCTGTGGTGAGAATGTCTCAGCTACCTCCTGCTGCTGCTAGTGTGGGAAGGTAAGAGCGTTAGGCAAAGTGCAAGAGGCTGCATACCACTATTGCCAGCAGTACTAATAAGTTCCCACATTGTTCAAGGATCTGTTTAAATTACTTTTTAAAATCTTACCTTTTCACTTAGGGATCTTGTACCTCCCAATAAAATATTTTAAAACTATTTCCCCAGCAGACCTGCTTTTAAAGTCCCCACAACCACATTTTTCTTCTGTTTTACTCACTATCATTTATTATTATTAACTGGTTATTTCCCAGTTCTGAATGAGATCAAGTTTTCTATGTATGTTTACGTATTGTTTGCCTGTAGTGAAATCATTGCTTTTTACTGAATGTGGAACTTGGATATTCATTCATTGTTTATGATTTTTGAACAAGGTTTCACTACATAACTCAGCCTGGCCTTGAACCCATGATGCATATTTTGCTTTCATACCTGGCCTCATTGATTTTTCGGTACATCCAACAACAACTAGATTTGTGTTAAAGTATATTCATGGTGATCTTTTTCTTTAAAATTATATAACTTAAAATTTTTGAGCTGTTTATGTTAATATTTGCTTGATGTTCTACAAAATAAAAATCCACAGTTCAGTTACTCTATAGAAAGCCATCATATGGGGAGGGTTTTGAATGTCTACTCAAATACTCATTTTTAATCTTTATAAAGAGAGATAATGGTTAGATGACCTTCTGGAGGTCTCTTTTACAATTTTTTCCTTTTGATACGAACAGTAGGCCCGTTTAGATCAGTGACAAAAATCTAAGGACATTTTGACCGTGAAGGGGAAGAAGATATAACCCAAAATGCCTATTAGAACTGTCCAGGGAGTTTAGTCAGCATGGACCCATTCTGGAATCCCAGTCGGTGAGAAGGAGTGTGGGAACGGACTGGACTGTCCCAGGAGGCAGGTGAAGGTAGAGGTCTGGTTATGATAGGCTCTATCTGTAGTGCAGAAGTCCCAGCCCCATGATTCCAGCCCCAACTTTTTCAAGGGCCAAAGAGAAGTTGTCCAGGGGTGGAAGCCTGGAAAGAGAGCTTGTTTGGGGGCATGAGGCAGGGGGTCGGGTTGGGGGACAGTTTTTTGAGTGTTAGGTGAGCCACAGGGGGAGAGGAGTGTCCCAAGTACTGGTGCAGCTCTGTGGTTTCCGGGCAGGGCCAGGAGGCTTGGCCAGGGCTCAGGAGCATCTTGGTTCGGATGTGCATCTAGCCAATCACTAGACAGCAACTCTGGGCGACCTGGGTCCGCCCCGGGAGGTGCCATGGGACCCGCCCAGCCCCGCCCAGCCCCGCCCCGCCCCTCTGTAGGGTACCGGACAGCCAGCGCGCTAGGGCGGTGCAAAATCCCAGCACTGGGCCAGCAGAGGAATTAGAGTGGCCACACTGTGCACTCAGAAGGAGCCTGCAGACCTTAGGACAGCCTGGCACGTATGCAGAGTGAGTGTGGGTGAGCCCAGCGGGGCCGGAACTTGAGCTGAACCTGGCGGGACTGGCAGACCTGTGAAGTCCCGGTTTCAGAGGGGAGATGGTGACCTGAGGATCGGCAGGGCCTGCAGACTAGGGATTGTAGAGAAGACCAAGCAGGGGCTAGAGAGCGTTTCAATTTTCATCCGCTGCCCAGTTCAGGACTTCTGTTTTCGCACCTTGCTGAAATTCCCATTAGGGAGCTAAAAGTAGTATTGGAATTGGTCCTGCGCCTTGAACTAACTAGCAGTGACTCTAAAAGTACATGTGAATGTCACACAGGGGCGCACACACATAGTTTTTGGAAAACCCTAAGCATTTTTATGAGCTTCTTGGTGAAGTAACTGATCTTCCATTTGCTCTTAACCTCTCAAGTTTTATAATTCACATCAACTCGTTAGCTTCAGGGTTTTACACCAAGCACAAAACATGAGGTGCTTTGCGTTCCCTGTTAGCTGTGTGAAACTGTTAACATTTCTGTCTAAATTGTTCCAAAGTTCAATTTCTGATGTCTTTTTTCAGATCTTGAATGTTTATTACTATAATGCTATGATTTTTTTATTTTTTATTTTTTTCTGTTGTGTTACTGGCTCAGAACCATAGCTGCGGTTGGGACATACATGCTTTGGAATTTAAATATTATGCATTGTTTTCTAGCTTAACTAAAGGTAGGTGGTAAAGTTGACAATTTTTCTGGATTTGCTGAGACCTAAGTGCCAAATTTTGATATGTGAACAAAGGTGCACGCTATCTGTGCCATTTTGATCTTTCATATTTTGGGCTTTCATTATACTCTAAAAGATGACTATTTTAAAATGGGGAAATGCAGGGATGTGTGTGCTTTCAAAGACAATGTGTTCATCTGTGTGATGTCTAGCATGGGAAGGATTACTTCCATCCATCTTGCTCCCCTCTTAATACTACGAGGACAAAAATACAAAGGAAAAGATTACATTTGATTTGATGGTCTTGCAGACAATCTCTCTCTCTCTCTCTCTCTCTCTCTCTCTCTCTCTCTCTCTCTCTCGTGTGTGTGTGTGTGTGTGTGTGTGTGTGTGTGTGTATGTGTGTGCACGCTAGTGGCTAGTGAACAGCACATTATGGCATAGCATCACCCAGGCTTTCTTTTTGAAATATATCTTGGCAGCCTAATATATTTTGGTGCTTATATTCTTTGAAAAGTAATTTGTATCTGTCACATTAAAAAACATTTGAAAGTTCACGAGGTGGTGATACTAACAGTCATAATGGATAAACACTGGAAAGTTCAAATATACTTCAGAATACAGTTCTTTTGCATAAGTTATGTAGGTTTTGGTTTAAAATATTTTAATTATTTCTGCAATGTAGTTTTAAAGATTTTACAAATAAGAATTAGTTTCGTCACTGGTGTTCTTGATGAACTGATAATTTGAAAGGTGATAGCTAGTATATACTTCTTTTCCCTGGTAATAGGAAACAGTTATCCATTGGATCTAAGCAGAAGCCTAATGTCTTTCAAGCAATTCATCAAAGACAATTTTTCATTGTGGGACATGAGTTGGGAACATTGCTCTTCTGAACTGGTGTCGGTCACAATTTCTAACATGAGCTTTGGCAACATTGCTTCTTCACGCTTAATCACTTCTACACTATGATTTCAGAAACTCTTTAATCCCCAATCTTTTCTGAAATTGGAGGTCATGAAATGTCTTTCTAAGAAGTTTTGTGATCTAAAAAGATCACAAAATGATAGGATGATGGAAATAAAGTATAAGCACACTAGGAACATGGACTATAGAAAGCAAATCCATGTGAGTTGTGGCCACTGTTTTCCTCTATCATCTAGGAATGATTAGATGCAGGATAGGCTGTTTTTCCTGGCCATTCCTTAATGAAGAACACAATGCCTCATGTAAAATTCCTAATTTGTAGTTTTAGAGTTGAACTTGGTATTTTGAGTATGCTTTTGGGGGGTCATTCAAGTTCATTGAAATAATTTACCAACATTTTAAAATTAGCTGCTTTTGCATACATTTTCAGAGGTCCCACATTTTCTGAAAAACCAGGAAGGGTTATCCTAATTTGGATGTGTTAAATTCTGAGTGCTTAGGTACAATATAGCCAAGACCCACTTAATTGATCCAGGCCTGCTTCCCCTGATGTACTGTTTATTGATCCCTGCAGACATTTGGGTGAGTTCTAGCTCTGGAAATACATCTCCACTGGCTTAAATAGTAGTGTGGTCCAAACTCTGACCCAGCACTCCCTACAGGGAGTAAGGCACATTACCAGGCACCAAGCATTCCTTATAAAGCTGTTTAGATGCACACTATTATTCTATTCTACAGTGATCATCTACTCTCACTTCTATACTAAAACTGATAACTTTTGTGGGTTTGGAGGATAACTGCCAGTTTTAAAAGGAAGATACATTTTCTAAGACCTAATCACCTTTCTTTGTTTTCAGTATTTATTTATCTTTGTACACATTTATTATTCTTATTTAAAGTATAAAACTGTGGGTTGAGTTATGATCTTTCCATACATATGTGTTACTATGTTATTAGCCCTTTGGATTACCCTGCCACCTCTTCTTGCCATTCCTCTTCCAAGAGCCCCTACTACTTACAGCTTTCATGTTATATATATTCCAGTATCTTACTTTTGTCCCTCCCCTCTTCCCCTCTCTCCTAGTCCCTTTTCTATTTTCATCTCTCTCTCTCTCTCTCTCTCTCTCTCTCTCTCTCTCTCTCTCTCTCTCACACACACACACACACACACACACACATACACGAGAGAAAGAAAAGTATGCTATTTATATTTTTTAAAAGATTTATTTATTTTATGTATATGAGTACACTGTCACTCTCTTTAGACACACCAGAAGAGGGCATCAGATCCCATTGCAGATGGTTGTGAGCTACCATGTGGTTGCTGGGAATTGAATTCAGGACCACTGGAAGAGAATAGTCAGTGCTCTTAACCATCACTCCAGTCCACTATTTATATTTTTAAGTCAGCCTTATTTCACTTCATGCAGTGAACTTTGGTTCTATCCACTTTCCTGCCAATGTTATAATTGCATTCTTCTTTATACATGAATAAAATACCATGCTTATAGGTACCAAATTTTGTGTATCCATTTATCTATTAATAGGCTATTTGCTCAGATAGTTCCTTATCTTGACTACTGTGAATAGTGTAAGAGTAAATATGGGCATGCAAGTATATCTGTGGTAATTTGCCTTAAAATCCTTCAGGAATATGCCCAGGATATTTTAATTCATGAATTAGTTAATTTATGAGACAAGGTGTGGTGGTTTGAATATGCTTGGCCCAGGGAATGGCACTATTAGGAGGTGTAGCCTTTTTGAAGTAGGTATGTCACTGTGAGTGTGGGCTTTAAGACCCTCATTCTAGCTGCCTAGAAGCCAGTCTTCTCCTAGCAGCCTTCAGATGAAGATGTAGGACTCTCAGCTCCTCCTGCACCATGCCTGCCTGGTCACTGCCATACTTCTGCCTTGATGAGAATGGGCTGAACCTCTGAACTTGTAATCCAGCCCCAGTTAAATGCTGTCTTTGTAAGAGTTGCTTTAGGCATGATGTCTGTTCACAGCAGTAAAACCCTAACTAAGGCACAGGGTCTCATTGTGTAGCTCTGGCTGTTCTGAATTTTTTATGTAAACCAAGCTGGCCTTGAACACACAGGGAACTATCTGCCTTTTGAATGCTGGAACTAAAGGTCTAGCACCTAAGAATTTTTTTTTTTTAGCTGAAACATGTGGTAGTTTTATTTTTAAAATAAAATCACCTGCCACCTGATTTCCATAGTATATACACCAGTTTGCATCTCTTTCTTTTTAAATGTTTTATTTTATTTTTAAACAAAATACAATAAGATAAAACAAAATCCATCACATCAAAGTTGGACAAGGCAAAACCAACAAGAAGGAAAAGAGTCCCAAGAGACGGCAATAGAATTAAAGAGCTACGCATTCACACACAAAGCTATAATATATATTCAGAGGACCTGGTGCAGACCCATGTAGGCCCTGTGAATATTACGTTAGTCTGAGTGAGTGTATATGAGCTTTGCTTATGTTGACTTAGAGGACCTTATTCTCTTAGTGTCCTCCTTTCCCTCTGGCTCTTACACTCTTTCTGTCTCCCCTTTAGCAGGGTTCTCTGAGCTCTGGAGGGAGAAAATTGATGGAGACATACAATTTAGGAATGACTTTTCCAAGGTCTCTCACTCTCTGCAAATTGTCGGGTTGTAAGTCTCTGAATTTGTTCCCATCTGCTGCAGGAGAAAACTTCTGGGATGATGGCCGAGCAAGGCACTGATCTATGAGTATAGCAGATTGTCATTAGGGGTCATTTTATTGGTCTTAACAGATAGTATTTGATTTTACTCTTGGTCTCTTGGCTATCTGGTCTCTGATTCTTGGTCAACTGAGCAGTATTAGGTATTACTTCCATCTTGTGGAGTGGGCCTTAAATCAAATCAGGCACTGATAGGTTACTCCTACGAGTTTTATGCCACTATTGCCCTAACATATTTTGCAGGGAGGACAGATTGTGGATCAAAGGTTTTGTAGCTGGATTGGTGTTTATATTTCTCTTTTGGTAGCCTGAAGAGTACCTTCTCTACTGAAGGAGCCAGAAAACAGGGATGAAGGTTCTATGTGGGCACCAGCTCAACAGCTCCATCTTCAAGAAGTTGTGTGGGTTTCTCTTCAGCAATGGGAATTGCTGTCCATTTGTAGAGAGCAATCCATTTTCTTTGCAACTGCTTGTCTTGTCTGGGAATTTCTATGTGACCACTTTGTTCAACTCAATTAGATCTAACAAAGTTCTGGTACCAGATGCTTCATTTGGTGACAAGAGATGGCCAAGTGAGACTCTGCCTCCTTCTTTATTTGGAGATTTCATAAAGACCACAGTGGTTCCTGTGAGCAGAGTTAAAAATACCACAGACTTAACAATTTCTTTGCTGATTTTAGGGATTTAGATCTTCCTGGTGGGATTATTATCATTCTTCAAGTATATTCTTCAGAGGTTCTTTAAGTTCTTCAAGTATATTCTTCAAGTTCTTCCTCAGAGGTAATTGTTGCTAAACTCACTTAAATTCTTGGTAAAAAAAATGCCTTTACTATGCCTGTGATCTTGTGATGGTTTGTGGACTCACTCTGACTATTGTAGGCATGGCTTTATGAACAGGATTATGTAATGTGTACTTTTGTGACTGGCTTGTTTTTCCTAGAGTATCTTTGTTACCCATCAATGTTGTAATTTGTCAAACTTTTTTTTCTTTTTAAAACTGCAGAATATTTAAATGTAGGAACTTACTGTTTATGTTCATACAGTAATTAACTTGTAGGTGATTCCATCTTTGGCAACTAGGAATAATTTTGCTGCAATATGTATATATAGGTATCTCTTTGAGCCATGTTTTTAGTTCACTTAGTCATATAAGACATAGATCATATGCCAATTCCATGTTTAAGTTTTGTAGAGCTATGTAATATTTATCATGGTTGGACTATTCTATGTTCCCATGAGCAGTGCATACAAGCTCCAGTGTTACAACCTGAGTGACACTTTCAGTTTTGTGTTTTGTTTTAATAATAGGTGTCTTTATAAGTATTTAGTAGTAGAAATTCATTGTGGGGGGGTTAAAATTTGATTTGATTTGTACTTGCCTGATGGTAAGTAACACTGAACACCATTGCATATATAAATTGACCATTTGTATTTATTATTTGGTGAAAAGGTCCTCTATTTTTTTTTGCTTGAGTTATGAGTTATTGATCTCTGGAGTTATTTTAGTTCCTTAACTATATATGATTTATAATTTTTAAAAATAATTTTCAAGAATGCCTTTTCTCAGGGACAGGAATGTCCTTTCAATCATATATATGAAAGGATATATCTCTCTATCTCTCTATCTCTCTATCTCTCTATCTCTCTATCTCTCTATTTCTCTATCTATCTATCTATCTATCTATCTATCTATCTATCTATCTATCTATCTATCTATCTATCTGTCTGTCTATATAGATATATATATGCCCAGGGACATTTTCTCTGCTTTCCACTTTGCTGCGTGGATTTTGTGTCACACCCAAACAACAAACATGATACTGTGAGTCATTTGTCTATTTAAACACTTAGAGTTTTACAGATTTAGCTCCTCAATCCACTCAGAGTAACCTGTATTCATAGTGTTAATTTTATTCTTATGTGAGCATCTTGTCTCTCCTGCCCCATTTGTTGCTTTTTTTTTTCTCATTTGAAGGTCTTGGAAAACTTTATAGAAATCAAGAAATTGTGGGTTTATTTCTGAGCTCTCTTATTTCACTACATTAAGCTAGATAAATGTCCCCAATATCACAACACATTGTTTTGGATTACTGTAGTTTTTAATCATCAAATCGAGAGTTATAACATGAGATCTCCAATGTTGCTCTTTTCTACAGGATTTGAGGGCATTTGAGATTTCATAAGAATTTGAGGAACTGGGATTTTTGCTTTTATGAAAATTTTCACAAACTGTTATTGGAATTATGACAGCAATTGCATTAAAATTTATAGATCTCTTTATATAATATTGACATTAATAATGTTATCAATATTATCTTTCAGGTTGCCAACATAAACTATCTTTCTATTTTCAGCATTATTTTATAGACTTTACTATATATATATATATATATATATATATATATATATATATATATATATATATACTAAAAAGGGATATATAATATATATGTATATATTATATATCACTTCTTTTGCTAAGTTTATTTGTAAGTATTTTGTTATTTTTGAGGCAATTATAAGTAGACTAGTTTTCTTAATTTGGGGGATAGGGGTTGTGATTACTAGTACATATACAGGAAATTTTTGTATCTTGATTTTGTATTCCTTAATTTTTCCAAACTCATAAATCCTTACAGAAGCATGTGTTTGAAAGAGAAAAAGCATGTATGTTAGAGAGCATGTGTCCATTGAGAAAGAGAAGGATAGAGGCGCGCGAGAGAGAAAGTCATCTATAAGAAGTAATTTATCTTAAAAGAAGTGGTAAAACTGGCTATCCTTCTCTTGTTCCTTATTTTTCAAAGTTTTAATCTTTCCCTATTGAGGTCATCTTCATTTATTCCTTCATTATATTGATTTAGGTATTTCTGCTGTAACTACACTGTTGTTATCTTAAATAGCATTGAGTTTTGTCAAATGCCTTTTCTGCATGTACTTAAATGATGCTATTGATTTTATTGGGTTAACATAATGTACACTTCATTCATTGATGTGCATATACTAAAACAGTCTTGTATTGCAGGAATGTCTCATTTGCTAGTTGTGTGTGGTCATTTTAATATGTTGTTAAATTAGCTAGTATTTCATAAGACCTTTATACCAGTGTTCATGGAGAATTGGTTTGCATCTTTCTATGCTGTACTCTTCATCTGGATTCCATATCATGATATGGTAGTATCATAGAATGAGACCAGAAATCCTACCCCTACTTATGTATTTCCTGGAAAGTTTGACAGATATTGGTACAAATTAAACTTTAAATAGTTGGTGGAATTCACCAGTGTTACAGGCTGGTCCAGAGTTTCTGTTTTTGAGTGATTTTGATTACTAACTCAATCGCTACATGTCTGCTTACATTTTCTCCTTCCTTATGAGTCAACCCTGTTAGGCTGTGTATTTCTAGGCATTGCGCATCATCTAATTTGTTTTGATCAACAACTGTTCACAGCACCCCCATAATTCCTTTTGATCCTCATATTTGGAAACAATTTCCTCATTTTCCTTTTTAATTCTATTCCTCTGTCTCTGACACTGTGTTCTCTCTCTCTCTTTCTCTCTCTCTCTCTCTCTCACTCTCTCTCACCTCTCTCACTGTGTGTTGCGTGAGCGTGTTGACAACACTCCTTTATAAGTGTACTTTAAATTTTGACCACTTTGGAGACAGTCTTCATCAATCAATTCTTGGTTTTGTTGCTTTCCTCATTTTTTCTATTTTATTTATGTGCATTTCCATCTTTCCTTTTATTGCTCCTGTGTTTATGTGTCTTCCTTCTGGTTCCTCAAAGCACAACCTGGCTGATCACTGAGTGTTTCCTCCCCATGTAATGTGGTATTTTGTAGCTGTTGGTCTCTCCTACCCTGTTCGCACATCAGCACATGAGGTTTTGTAGCATATTTATTTGCCCCAGCTATTATCTGTGTCTCTTGTGACACTAATGTTTCAATAATGTATAGTTTAACTCATATGTGTTTAAAGTTTTCCATTTATGCTTTGTTGTTGATTTTTAGTTTCATTCCATTTTTTAGAGTAAAAATATTACACATATTTCAAGCTTAAAATTTTTCAGACTTATTTTGAAGCTTAAAATATAGTTATGCTGAAACAAGCACTCCTATGTACTTCAGAAAGGTCTGTCTAGTCTTGCTGTTGCTTGGAAGTTGTTATCAAGCTCTTGATTTCTCTCCTGAGTTCAGTCAGTGTTTATTAATAAGTTTTGTAGTTCCAATGCTTGATATACATATGTTTGCAACTAATATTCCTTGATGACTTCATACACACACACACACACACACACACACACACACACACACACACACACACGAGTTTTGAACTTAAAGCCTTTTTTTGTTTGATCTTCGCCTAGCTAACCCGTACCCTCTTCCTCTCCCTCCTTTTATTATCTCACTCCAAATACTAATAATCTTATACTATGTCCACTGTGCTCCACAAGGAAAGTGAGAGAAAACACCAGTGGGCTTGTGAAACAACAAATTTTTTATTATTCCCACCACATAAGTGGAGTCACTGATTAATTACAGTCACCAGAAAAGGACTCTGGAGCCTTGTTTCTTCTGAAGCCTGAAGTGGGGTTTATAAGCATAAAACCCACAAGCATCTAAGCCAAGTTACAGTTATAGTTTTTACCGATCAGAGCTCATGGATTAGAGATGTTCCCCAGTGTTTCAGCACTGACAACTGGTGTTGAATGTGTTTCTCCCCAACTAATCAAATCTATTTGTCCTCTGTTGTTAGGAACAGGCACTATGTTATGGGTCACTGTTGTTGCTTAGAGCGGGGAGTTGGTCAGCTTAAGTAAAATGGAGCCTGAAGTCAAAATGGCAGTGCTTAAGACAAGTTGTCTTTCTCTGCTCTTAACAATGGAGAAAGATTTACTATTGCTTTAGAAGAAAGTGATTTTAGTATATCATGACAGTCTTCTCCATTCTTCCATTTCTGCCAAATTTTGTGTTTAGTAAAAAAAAAAAAAAAAAAAAAAAAAAAAAAAATTGTTTGCAATGACAGGTTTTGGCTGCAGTCTCATTTCCATTTCCATAGACTTTGTGGTCTCTTTGTAGTTCCTGTGAAGACTAGTTTTCACCTTGAATTGGTAGCCAACTTATTTTCTTTTACTTTTTAAAAAATTTTGAGTTCATATAATGTAATTACAATACCTCTATCTTTGCTTTCTTCACTCCAAACCATTCCATATACCCTTTCTTTCTCTCTTTCAAATCTATATTTTAAAAATAGTAACAACTTAACTGTACATACGATCTCTATCCCTTTTGCACCTCTTCCCCCACTGTGCTGGCTAGTCTTCTTCAACTTGACACAAGCTAGAATTATCTGAAAGGAGGAAACCTCAATTGAGAAAATGCATCCATAAGATTCACCTATAAGGCATTTTCTTAATTAGTGATTGATGTGGGATGGTCCAGCATACTGTGAGTGGTGCCATCCCTAGACTGGTGGTCCCGAGCTCTATAAGAAAACAGGATGAGCAAGCCATGAGGAGCAAGCCAATAAGCAGCACCTTCCCCATGGACTCTGCATCAGCTCCTGCCTCCATGTCTCTATCTTGTTTGAGTTCCTGTCCTGTGTTCCTCCAATGATGAACAGTAACACGGAAGTATAAGCCAAATAAACCCTTCCCTCTCCAACTTGCTTTTTGGTCACGGTGGTTTATATCAGCAATAGAAACCATAACTAAGATACCCCCAAACTTTGCTATTAGTATCACAAATTAAATATCTATATATTATATACCTGTTATCATAGTTATACCTTTTAAAAATATGTTGATTTTAGTAATAGTAGTAGTCGTCATCAACGTTGTCATCGTCACCATCGTCATTGTCATTGTCATCATAGTAGTAGTATTTATGGTTATGCATGCATGGGCACACATGGCACAGTGTGTTTGTGGAGGTATGTGAATAATTTTGTGGAGTGGCTTCTCTTCTTCCACCCTTACTGTGGTTTGGGGAACCCATCACAAGTCACCAAGCTTGGGCAGCAAGTATTTTACCCACTGAGCCATCTGGCAAGCTCTGTAACTTTTTATGGACATATTTCATTTAAATGGAGTTTTAAACTAAAATAATGATAATGTTGTTTTATATTTGTCTATAGAGTTGTGTTTACTAGAAAATGTTACATTTTCTCAGATTTACTATATGGCACCATTTCATTTCATTTTAAAGGCTTTCTCTAGCATATCTTGTTCAGAGGGTGTTATTATAATACATTCCATATAGTTTTGCATGTTTGGGGAAGGTCCAAATTTCTTCCACATTTCAAAAATTTTAACTATATTTTATTTGCCTATTGTGTGTAAACATATATACTTGAGCAAATAAATATGTGTGTGCCATGTTTCAGGCTTGTGTGTGAAGTTCAGAGGACAACTTGAAGAAGTTCTCTCCTTCTACCATATGGGGCTTGGGCCTCGGTTATCAAACTCCTGTCATTAGGCTCGACTGCAATTCCTGTACCTTCTGAGACGTTTAGCTAGCTCTTCTACCTCATTTTGGAATATTAGTTTTGCCCAATACATAATTCTTAGTTGACATTTTTTATTTTAGTAGCTTGTAAGATTGCTTTTCCATCAAGAAGTCTTATTTATAAACTCATAAGGAGTCCTTGGTATGTGCTGAGATTCTTTTCTCTTGCTACTTGCAGGATTCCATGTTTGTCTCTTGACAGATTATTCGCAATATGTTTTTGTGGGGTTTCTCTGAGCTTGGTGTAACAGTCCACTTCTCTGGGGCCATAGATTCATAGATCTGAGTCTTTCCTAAATGTGTGAACTTTTTAGGGAAGATTTCTCTAGAGAAGCTTTCTCTCCCTTATTCTGTCATGTCTCACACTCTTAGAACTACTGTTTCTTGGGCTTCATTATTTTTACTTCTTAGATAATAGTTTCAAATATCTTCCCTTAAGGTTCTTTCTTCAACTTGATTCTGGGTGAGCTGGAGCCCCTTTTGTGAGACCTTCATTCCAATTATTTCATTTTCTTCATATTCATAATTTATGTTTGTTTCTGTTTTAAGTAGATTTGTCAGATTTTATACAATCTATCATATTATAGATAGTTCCAAGTGTTTCTTGTGTGTTTAGTTGCTGGAAATTTTTGCTAAGAAGACATATTTCTTTTTAAAGTATTTGATAGAATTCATTGTTGAAGTAATTTGAAAAATTTCCACTTAAATTTTTAACATTTCCTTTTAGTATTTGTGAGTATGTATCTACTTCATGATAGTCTTAGTTGTAGAGTCTTTGAGATATTCAGAAATGAGATAGAGAAGCTTAGTGACACACCTGAATCCATTCTCTTGGGATGGAGAGGTGAGAGAATTGGGAATTTAAAGTCAACCTCAATTACAATTTAGAATTAGACAGCAGCTTGGGTAAGAGCAATCATAAAAGACAAGCTCCTGGGGCTTCCACTCTAGTAAGGAAGAAAATACACTGATAAGATACAAGACTAGGAAAGTGTGCTGTATGCCATATGGGGTTCAGGAGGAAGGGAGAGTTAGAAGAAGACAGTAGTCTGAAATTTTAAATAAAATGACCAAGGTAGGGCTTGCTTATTGGGAGAGCAGTGACTGATGTGAGATCTGAAAGATGTGAGAGACTGAGCCAGCTTTGGGCAGGAAAGTTCAGTTATTTTCTAGGCAATAGCCAACTGAGGGACTATCAAAACAAGAGAATAGTTGCTGAGGTGAGTATTGAAGGCCCTCCTGTTACCTCCTGTGTTACTTCCTGTCATTTTTGATGTTAAAGATGAGAGTCTGTTCTTGTGGCTGTCTTTTTTTAGTTTTGTTAAAGGATTACTTTCTTATTTTTTCTAGGGTGTAGTTTCCATCTTTGAGTTGGTGTTTTTCCGTTATTATCCTTTGAAGGACTGGATTCGTGGAAAGATATTGTGTGAATTTGGTTTTGTCATGGAATTCTTTGGTTTCTCCATCTATGGTAATTGACAGTTTTGCTGGGTATAGTAGCCTGGGCTGGCATTTGTGTTCTCTTAGTGTCTGTATAATATCTGTCCAGGATCTTCTGGCTTTCATAGTCTCTGGTGAAAAATCTGGAGTGATTCTAATAAGCCTGCCTTTATATGTTACTTGACATATTTTCCTTTCAATATTCTGTCTTTATTTAGTGCATTTGTTGTTCTGATTATTATGTGTCAGGAGGAATTTCTTTTCTGGTCCAGTCTGTTTGGAGTTCTGTAGGCTTCTTGTATGTTCACGGGCATCTCTTTCTTTAGGTATGGGAAGTTTTCTTCTATGATTTTGTTGAAGATATTTGCTGGCCTTTCAAGTTGAGAATCTTCATTCTCATCTACTCCTATTATCCGTAGGTTTGGTCTTCTCATTGGATTTCTTGGATGTTTTGAGTTAGGATCTTTTTGCATTTTGCATTTTCTTTGATTATTGTGTCCATGATCTCTATGGAATCTTCTGCATCTGAGATTCTCTCTTCCATCTTTTGTATTCTGTTGCTGATGCTCACATCTATGGTTCCTGATTTCTTTCCTAGGGTTTCTATATCCAGAGTTGTCTCTCTTTGGGTTTTCTTCATTGTTTCTACTTCCAATTTTAGATCTTGAATGGTTTTCTTCAATTCCATCACCTGTTTGGTTGTGTTTTCCTGTAGTTCTTTAAAGGATTTTTGTGTTTCTTCTACCTGTTTAGCAGTGTTTGCCTGTAGCTCTTTAAGGGCTTCTACTTGTTTAGCAGTGTTCTCTTGTGATTTCTTGAGGGATTTTTGTATTTCCTCTTTAAGGACTTCTACCTGTTTAGCAGTATTCTCCTGTAATTCCTTGAAGGATTTTTGTGTTTCTTCTTTAAGGGCTTCTGTCTGTTTAGCATTGTTCTCTTGTATTTCTTTAAGTGTGTTATTAATGTCCTTCTTAAAATCTTCTACCATCATGATGAGATATGATTTAAAATCTGCGTCTTGCTTTTCGGGCGTGTTGGGGTATCCAGGACTTTTTTCGGTGGGCGTACTGGGTTCTGATGATGCCCATTGTTCTTGGTTTCTGTTAGTAAGATTCTTATGTTTGCCTCTCACCATCTGGGGATTTCTGATGTTAATGTCCAAGCTGTCACTGGTTTGAGCTTGATCCTCCTATGATTCTGTTAGTCTCTGACAGCACTCCTGGTAGACCAACTCTCCCCTGAGATCCAGTGAACAGAGTGCTCTCTGCAGACAAGCTCTTCTCTTGCAGGTTAGGTGTCCAGTAGACTGGAGCTCTGATCCACTTCCTGAGTTCTAGGGTCAGAACTCTCGAAGAAGGCTGCCTCTCTTCCTAATCCCAAGGTGATCTCAAGGTCCCAGGGTGTGGAGAGTACTCAAGAGGCCCTAACCATCTCTGCTGGGATCAGAAGGAAGATGGCGGGGGTGGCCTGGGCAGTAATCCCAAGGTGATCCCAAGGTCCTGTGGTGTGGAGAGCACTCAAGTGGCCCTAGCCGCCTCTGCTAGGCTCAGAAGGAAGATCGGATGAAGTTGTTAATAAACATGATTTTTATTAAATTATAGTTTTTTTAAATTTTATATAGGTACTATATCTATCTCATTTTCCCCTCCTTTGTCCTGCAAGGCCCTCCCAATACCTTCCCCCTTTACAAATTCACGGCCTATTATTCTTTAATTATTATTGTTACATACTTCTAAATAAATATAAATAAAACCTGCTAAGTCTGTTGACTATTGCTCATATGTACATATTTTTAAGGCTGACCACTTGATATTGGAGAATCAATTAGGGGCTTATCCATGGAGTAATGCAGATCTTCATTTAGAGGTGGACCCCTGGAACTTCCTCCAACCATGTTGGCATGTCAGCTGGTGTTGCCATTGTTCAAGATTTATTAGGCATTCATATTGTTGAGGTTTCTTGGGTGTAGATCTCCTGTCTTATCTAGAAAAATCTTGCAACAGTACTTCCTAGTCCTTTGGCCCTTATAATCCTTCTTTCCCCTCTTACACACACACACACACACACACACACACACACACAGAAATACAATTTATATTATATACATTATATATAACATAGCATGTTATATATAATATGTTATATATTAATTATATTATATATAAGTAAATTTAGATAAATATAATATGATTGCTTATGACTTTAAAAAATATCCTTAAAATTATTTATCTTTCTTCCCTCCCTTTCTTTTCATATTGTTCTCTCTGCCTCCTTACTAATGAAAGCTCCACACCATTTTTCTTTCCCCTTCATATCATGCGCATCTCACTCTTTCAGTCTCTAGAGTGTTTCTCTAGTCTCACTATTGAAATTCCTTCTATGTGATTTTGAATAAATCATTTTCAAAGGCTTCACTCTATCTGCTTAGGTAGACCCTGTTTGTTTTAAATATGATCTGACTAATTATATTCTCTATCTGCTTAGGGGGGCCCTGTTTGTTTTAAATAAGATCTGACTGATTATATTGTGTTTTCTAAGAATGCCTACTTCTGTCCTTGTTCTATAATACAGTGACTAACCCATGACTTTAAATGTTTGACCACTGTTAAAATATTATATAATATAAATATAATATAATATAAAAATATAATATTTTTAGTGTCCAGCTCAAACTCTGTTTATTCCCAGTAGCTTTCCTTATCACTTTATAAGTAATTGCTTAGTCAGCTGGGCTACTATAACATTTTATACATATCCATCATAATAAGATAGTCATGTGTTTTAACCTATCTCTGTGTTTCTTGTCTTTGTATTTTGTGTTCAGAATTTTTTTTAATTTTATGCATGTCTATTGAAAACTCAGCACTTAATTCCTAATAGTTGATATCTAAGAAAGGATACCTATGCTCAATAATTCAACTATATGGAAGCCAGTATTCCATGTAATGACTGTTTCTCCTGGTTAGAAAATCCCATTTTAGACATATAACAAGGTATAATTGCTCTCTTTGTCTAATGCTTATATTATATGTATGACATAGATGTTCATTTGCATGACTCAAGAATGGAGATGTAAGAAGTAGTTATTTTATCACTGATTATGAAGTCATTAATGAGGATGATTACCACTGATTCACCTCTCTGCATCTTGGATCAAAAGCACAAATTTCATAAAGATTAAGTATTCCGAGAACCATTCAGAAACATCTCTTTATATAGTGCTATAATTTTTATCAGCTATTCATAAGCACAAGATGCTGTTCCCCTTAGTGTAGTTAATCAGTATATGGTGCTTACTTTGATTAGGATTTCTATGTTCTTTTCAGTTCTCTATAATTCTGATTTCTCTCTCCCGCTTTCAGAAAAGAAAGGTTTTCTCAAGGACTATTATTTATTCACTTATCAACAGCCTTATGTTTTAAAATAAACTGTGTGATCAGCACAGAGTTAAGCATTATTTGATTTAAAATTGAATAAGAAAGGTGGGGTCTTTGTTGTCAGAATTAACAGATTAACAAACAGTTGCTCAGTTAGCTGATTCTTGATAGCTACTTCCCACATGTTAGCCATTGTTTTGGAAAATATGGATGCAAAACAGGAAGTGGGAGCAGTATAAGGTGGAGAAGGCCTTTCTAAGGAAGTCCTGGTTCATCTGGCAGGTAAGGGTAAGAAGGAACCAGTCGTTGGCAAACTGAAGAAATGCACTGGGTTTGGTGTAGATTACTTTGTAATTTTTGAATGAGAACATTAAGGAATTTATTTTTAAATTAATGATGTGAAGGATGTCACATAAATTTAAGTTGTGAGGTGATTGAGGAGGAAGTGGACAGCAATGGAACAATTTGAGAGGAGGACATGGGGAAGAGCAGTGTGCAGCAGTGACTCCTGGAAGAGAAGACTCTGCAAATGAGGTCAGTGTAGTAGGAGAGTTAGGCACTATGTGTGGTCTACATGTAGGTGTGCTGAGGTCAACATTATTGTGTGGGACTTTTCATTTCAATACACAGATGTAACGATTCAAAGCTTACCCAAAGTTGATTAGTTCTCCCTATAGGATTGTGGTTTATACAAGAAGTAAAATAAGAACATTGAAAGGATTTGTAATAGTATAAGTCATAGGGTCTATTCTGAGAAAAAAGAAAGCAATAGGGAGTAGAGCCAAAGGAAGGTTGACAGGGTAAAGGAAGTAGACAGAATGCTCACATGGATGAAGTTGAAAGTCATTAGTGTGGTCTAACAAGTGAATTTTGTGTGTCTATTACAAAATATTAATATATCTGTTGTGATGGTTAATTTTCATTATCAGTTTGATCAGATGAAGATGCTTCAAGGATTGTTAAATCAACACACCTATGGGTTCGGTGGTTTTTCAGAGATGATTTCTGACCTATTGAGTAGATTTCTGATACCTTGATGGACTCACAGTATGATGGTAGTGAAAAGTAGGAGTTGGGCCTAGTTGGAGAAAGTAGGTTACTGGGAAAATGCCCTTCGGAGTTATATATACCTTGGCTTAAGTTTCTTCCTGAATTCTACTTTTCTCTGTTTTTGTTCTCCATGAGCACTTCTACTCTGCCAGGGTACTACCTAGTACCTATGGGTGACTTATATCTCTGAAACCATGAACCAAAATAAGTTTTTTCTCCTGTAAGTTTTTTTTTTCTTTCAGGAAGTTCATTGCAGCTAAGAGAAAGTCAATATATTTATCAGCAGATGTTTATGTATATACATATAAGCTCAAAATCAAATTTTAACATTGAGAAAATGTGCTTTCATATACATAAATGAAAATTTTGGCACTGAACCAAGAGGGTGCTGTTGCCATACATAGTGATCCCATTTGGAAGTGTGAGACCTTAGGATAATTCAGGGTTAAAATTATGAAGAAACCGACTGATGAGTCAGGAGTAGCTGTATTTAGTGTAGGAAAAAGGAAATGAGAAAGGAGGCCAAGGAGGTGGTGGGTTGATTTTTAAAGGACCTTGGAGCTTATAGTGAAAAAAGAAGGACCCATTACTGGGTTTTATAGAAAGAGTCAACATAAAATATGATCATTTATAAAGTATAGAATTTTTAACTGAGTTTATTCTAAAGCTATTCACTTTATTATAATTCTCATGGAGGAAGAAGTTAGTTAAAATAACATTAAAACAATGAGAAATTGTCATTTTTACCTGGAATGTATTAATTTGTTGGGAACAAAATAAGGGGGGGAGGCTGAGGAAAAGTGGAGAGGAAAAATATGCCATGTCCAGCCAATGTTCCTGTACTCTGGGCAGGCGGACACAGAGAGACTGCCAGGCATTTTTCTACTGGGCCCTGAATGAGCATGCCTGACCCATGATGTGGGGGTGGGGGATGGGGGTGGGGGGTGGAGAAAGGGGCAGCCCCGGACCGGAGATGCCCCCCCTGGTCTGGAGCTATCTTGCTAAAGCCCCAGGGTTGCAGGAGAAAGGGAATAGGGGAAGAAGTTTCCAACACTGACCAGAGTACGCAGTGGACCTTGAAGGAGCAGAGACTTTCTAT
The DNA here is from genome assembly GCA_902729485.2 of Mus minutoides. Classification (NCBI taxonomy): domain Eukaryota; kingdom Metazoa; phylum Chordata; class Mammalia; order Rodentia; family Muridae; genus Mus; species Mus minutoides. The sequence goes on from LR749501.1 coordinate 1,701,874, forward strand.
GGTTTAAGAGCTTTATTATAGAAATGCAGGGGGAAAGAGAGAAGGTAGGAAAAGAGAGGGGGGAAGGAGAGGAAAGGAGAGGAAAGAAGACGACAAAGAGAAAGGGAAGAGGAGAGAGAAGTGAGAGGTAAAGGAACAAAGGAGTAAGAGAGAATAAGAGTGAGAGAGCGAGGTGGGGGCTGAGCACCCCTTTTTATGGTCTTCACTGTTGCTAGGTAACTGGGGAGGAGTTTAGCCTGAAGGTCAGAAGTTTGGGCCATTGCTTATGTGACTACTGACCATGCTTCTCTTGTGGGGGCTGCGGGAGGTGGTACTTTAGGCAGGGGCCGGAGTTCCAGGAACATGAGGGAACGTCTATTGTGTCATGTAGGTGGATTATAACCATCAGGGTTCAGACCTCAGCTTGACTGGAGACCAGCCTGCAATTCCCTACATTAATTAATCAATATGAAACAATATTAACCATAGAAATTAAGCCCTACATACAAAGCATTATTGAATTTGTTCATTTTAATCTGCTCATAAAGAAGAAATTAAATTTCCTCTAACTCTGAGGAATATTTGGTTAGTTGAACACTTTCTATATTATATTGGTGAAAACATTGGATAATTTCCCACCAACTTATGCATGCCATGTAGTACCTCTAATCAAATATGGGTGGAACTGTACCTTTTTCTCTCCAGTGACAGAAGCCTTTGAGATGCTTCCATTAATTGGAAAAACAATCATCTTTGATAACTTTCCTGATCCTTCTGATACATGGGAAATCACTGAAACCATCGGCAAAGGAACTTATGGGAAAGTTTTCAAAGTCCTGAACAAGAAAAGTGGCCAGAAAGCAGCAGTCAAAATTTTGGATCCAATCCATGTGAGTCACTTTGAGGGTTTTTAAAAGAGTGTGTTCATTTACTTGTGTGTTTGTGTATATGACTATGCCTGTTCATGTGTGGAGGTGTATGTGTAGGCAAATGTGTATGTAGGTGCCTATGGGTGCTTATGAAGGCCAGAAGGCCACCTCAGCTGTTATTCCTCAACCTATATTTACATTGTTTTTTAGGGAGGAAAATTTCTCCCTGGCCTGGAACTCACTAGTTAGGCTCACCTGGCTGACCAGGGATTTGCCTGACTCTGCCAACCCACCCAGCTTTCTCTAGTTCTGGGTTTACAAGTGTGCACCACCACATTCAGAATTTTTACCTGAGACTAGGAGTAGCGGGGAATGAACTTGGATTTCCTGCTTATAAAATAAGCATTTTACAACTGAGGTATCACCTCAGCCCCTAGCTTTTTTCAAATCTCTACTTTATTTTTCTCTGTATGAAACACTTTAAAAGTCTGAAAGCTCGCTCACCACAGGATCATTGTGAAGTAAGAAGCAATCAGAAAAATAAGCAGAAGGTAAATTATTTGTTCCTCCTCTTTATTATGTGTTTTGCACATGTAACAAAGTACCATTAGTACCTAAACAAATGTATCAGCATATAAATGCATCTCTCCACAGTAAAGCACTTTACTGAATTGAGTTGATTGAATAGCATTTTATTCTTTTTTTTTTTTTTAATATGTCATTGAAAGAAACTCTCCAGTCTAGAAGTTTATAACCTGGAAATCTGGTTATAGTAACCTGAGTCCCATTTTTACCATAGTACTTGGGCTTTGGATAGTATTCCTCTAGAGCAAAACTGGAGAGGATTTTAAAAAGTGTTAAATTGAACAATGACCCCAGCTCATACACCAGCATGCATCTGGGAAAGCTCACAGGCTCGAACTCTGGATGAAGAGCTTCAAGTCATTATTGACCTCTGAGAGACGGGGAATCAGAGCCCCCTGTTAGTTCAATTCCAAGTGGTCAGTCCTCAATAGACAGAAACAGCACTAAATGTACTGTGTGTGTGGGCGGGGTGGGGAGCTCATTAATTTGAGAGGGAATAGAACAGATACAGGAGGTGGAGTTGGAGGTGGGAGGGAGAGAGGTAGAAAATATATATATATATATATATATATATATATATATATATATATATATATAATGTCTGTATTTATACAATACTTTATGTGAAATTCCAAATATTAAAAAATACATATTTAAAAAGTGACATTGTTAATAAAAGTTTTCAAAGAAAAATATTTTGAATTTCATTCAGAAAAGGGAATTTTGACATTTGTCTACATGTTTCCATAGTAGAAATGGTGTTGGTTGGTTTATTAAGGTGAAGTTTCTCATTGAAGAACTGAGCTTCCTGTACAACCCTGCTGTTCTCTCAAGTCACCATCAGGGGTTTCCTACACTGAACTGTACCCAACAAGAGTTTGTGACTATCACAGCCTCCTAGAAATAACTAAGTTTCAAATAACAGGCAAGTGAGCCAAATGAGGTTAGAATCATACACTCCCCAAGTTCTACTGAGGGCACGTTTATTAAAAGACTTTTGCATGCACTGTGGAAGTACGCCATGGTAGAAATGATAACGGAGGACACTGCAGTTCTGAGATCTTGACAGGGCTTGTCCACTAACAAAGGCTACTAAAACTACCTGGCTCTTTATTCATCTTAAGGGTGATTAGTATTGTTTATTTGTGCTAAGACCATTATAACTGCAGTATTCTATGCTATTTTTATGCTATTTTAAGCAGATGATTGGGGAAAGAAGCTTTAATTTTTTTCATAATAATCAAAAATCCAAGTTTTTTTTTATCTATACAGTGAATTCTAGGTTACCCTGAGCTACATAAAACTCTGAAAAGAAAGAAAATAAATGAACAATGCAGTCCTATGTTCTTTGTTAAACTATTCAAAATGGAGTATTTTGCATTAATTTTCTTTTTTATTAGACATTTTCTTTATTTACATTTCAAATGTTATCCCCTTTCCTCGTTTCCCCTCTGAAAATCCCCTATCCCCTGTCCTCTTCCCCTTGTTCGCCAACCCACCCACGCCTGCTTCCTGGCCCTGGCATTCCCCTATACTGAGGCATAGAACCTTCACAGGACCAAGGGTCACTCCTCCTGTTGATGACCAAGTAGGCCATCCTCTGCTACATATGAAGCTAGAGCCATGAGTACCACCATGTGTTTTCTTTGATTGGGGGTTTAGTCCCAGGGAGCTCTGGGGGTACTGGTTAGTTCGTATTGTTGTTCCTCTTATGAAGCTACAAACCCCTTCAGTTCCTTGGTTTTGCTTAACAACATTCTTGGTTGGTATCACTTCAAGTTTGTACACATGTAGGCACATGGTTTCTGCATATGTATTAGTAAGTTAAAAATTCTATAACAATATGCAGTAGTAGCTATGTCCCTCCAGGACACATTTACTGAAACTCATCCCCCACAATACATTGTTATCCGGAAGTGGGCTCTTTGAGCAGTGTCTGAGTTATAAAGCTAGGGCTCTTATTGATGAGAGAAACACTCTTTTTAAAAGGGACCCCAGAGAGCTCACTTATGTCCTTCCCACATGATGACAAGGAAAGAAGATTGTATTCTGCAACCTGAAAGACTTTCTTTAATTCCTTCATTGGGGACCTTGTGCTCTGTCCAATGGATGGCTGTGAGCATCCACTTCTGTCAGGCACTGACAGAGCCTCTCAGGAGGCAGCTATATCAGACTTCTGTCAGCAAACTCTTGTTGGCATCCACAATTTGAAGGGATGACTATCCAAAGACTGCCCCACCTGGGAATGCATCCAATAAACAAACAGCAAACCCAGACACTATTGTGAAAGCTTTATTTTAAAGTAGGAAATTACAAATGCACACAACTATGCCCTTCATTTTTACTGAGTTCTGTGCATCTGAATCAGATTGCCAGGCTTGTGAATAAAGTGCTTTATTAACTAAGCCATCTTTTCAGCTTTCTACTGGGTTTTAATGAAAGATTGACAACTATAGTAATTAATTTGTTATTTTGCTGAATTTATTTTCATAGAACATATGCATTTTCCTAAAAATTATTTATTCTCCATTCATCATGTTACAAGTTAAATAAAAATAAAGCATAGCCAAGGAATTCCATTTAAAGAAATTGAAATAGACATGCACTTTTAAAATAAATACTAGAATCTATTTTTTAAGATGAAGGCACCTAATTATTTTGTGTATTTATCAAAGAATTGAGTTTTGATCCTTTGCAAGGAAAGAAAGACGAGTAGGGCCAGTATATGGTAGGCTTATAGACTTTTGTTTTCCCCGAAAATCTCTGAGTTTAACTTTTTGGAACTTACATTTTCTTTATGCTGTGGTGATTCTGGAGTGAAACAACAGCCATTGATTATGCTTATTAAAGCAGTACCACTAAGATGCTCTCTTACTGTCTATAAGTTGCTCCATATACACATGGTGTTCTAGAAACATCCCCAAGTAGTTTTCCAGCTTTTTATTCAAGTACCTACTCAGTCTGCTCCTGGTGGATAGCTGTTAAAACTTAACCTTATATTGTATCATATAATTTAACACCATTTCAGTGTTTTTAGTAGAAATTGATGTGCCTGTATGACAGATTTTTGATAACTTCCAAATATACCATGTTCTGAACCAAATAAACTAATTTTTTAGTCTTATATTTAAATCAGTGTCTTTGGCATTACAATTGATTCACTAATACAGTACAGATAAAATCACATGGAATAGTTCCCCATTTGCATGCAAGGATTGCCTTTTATTTCTTCCTTTTAAAATTTGGTTAAATTAATATGAGACTGAGATGCATTGAATTAGTATAAAAATGATGTAATAAGAGATTTCAATACCGTGTTACAAAACACAGTCCCAATAACTGTAACCTTGCTTTAATGAAGTTAGAATAATATTAATATCCTAATATTATTTTATTGGCATACTATGTGTTTTTCATGGTTGTCTTTTTATGACCTGCTTTAACCTAGGATATCGATGAAGAGATTGAAGCAGAGTATAACATCCTAAGAACACTTTCTGACCACCCGAATGTGGTCAGATTCTATGGGATTTACTTTAAGAAGGACAAGATAAATGGAGATAAGCTATGGCTGGTTCTGGAGGTGAGTCCCCAGCATTGCCTGTGTAATGGAGACTTGTACTGGGATCTTGGAAGGACCTTCTGTTTATGTCATATCTTCAGCATGAAAAACCTGGGTTTAGTGTATTCCTTGCTGCTGATGTCCCCAGTATAATAGTGAACCAGTTTGGGCATTGACTTCTTAGACAAACCAGGAAATTTAAAGTCTACAAAGACCACCAAAGGTCAAAAGAAAATCAGTCCATGATAAAAGACTAAAGAAATTAAGGTGATTTTGTCATACAGAAAGAAAAGTTACATCATAATATGAATTATTAAACATATTTGGCCAGATGGTAGTGGCATGCATCTTTAATCCCACCACCTGGGATTCAGAGGCAAGTGGGATTCTATGAGATTGAGGCCAGCCTTGTCTACAAAGTAAGTTCTAGAACACCAAAGGCTACACAGAGAAACCCTGTCTCAAAAAACCAAAATTAACAAGCTAAATAAGTAAATAAGTATTTAGTTAATACATGAATGAAATTCTCTCCTGGGGATAGGTGATAAGAGAATATTAATGCTAAGTAAACCTTCTTAAAAATAGTTATGTTCTTTTTTTTTTAAAGATTTATTTTATTTATTATATGTAAGTACACTGTAGCTGTCTTCAGACACTCCAGGAGAGGGCGCCAGATCTCATTACGGATGGTTGTGAGCCACCATGTGGATGCTGGGATTTGAACTTATCACCTTCGGAAGAGCAGTCGGGTGCTCTTACTCGCTGAGCCATCTCACCAGCCCATAGTTATGTTCTTATTTGATCTTTATTGAAAGCTAATGAATTATAGAACTAAATATCTACTTTTATGGAGAAGAAAAATTGTCCCAAATGGTTTTCTGAATAAATTTCTATGTGCAGCAGTGAATTGCTCCTTAGAATATACAGAGTATGGTTTCTTATATACGTCAGTCTGCTCCGAGTTAGTGAGAGCCTATCCCCTCCCTAAGGTCACTGACTACCAGTTCTACAATTCAATTTTTGATTATTCAAGTAATCATTAATTCAAACAAAAACTCCAAGGACTTTTAAATGTTGCTTTTTGGCCAGCAGAATGGCTCAGAAAATGAAGGTGCTTCCACCAAGCCCAATAATGCCTGCATTTGATAACTGGAACCCACATGGTGGAGAGAGAACCAACTCCTGAAAAGCATCCTCTGACCACAGCCTTTATTTGACTAAGTAACAGCATAATCTTTTCTGTGTCAATTGCTGAGTATTTGATTGTTTCTTGTGAACATCTATTTGTTTTCTTGGGGTAGCTGGTCTTTGTGCCTCTATAATAATAAAAAAAAAATACCACAGACTAGATGTTTATAAAGAAGAAAACAATGCAGCATAATGAGACTCTACCTTCAATTCAAAAACTGAAATGAAAACCAGGCACATGAACAACACACAACAGCAAAAGCAGGGAATCCAAAGAGCTGGTAATAAATAATGTTAAAATGTCCAGCTACCCTACTGGGACCACCTTGTCTTGTGTAGTTGTGGACCCTTGATGTTTTGTAATGCTGCGCTGAGAAAACTGGCTGAGCCTCTCTACTCTTAGTGGTACAGTTTAAATATCATTAAGATCTGCCATTAGCCTAGAAACCTTGTGTGCCCAAGGCTAGAGATCTACCTGCATCTGGTCTCTGATGTTCGTTCTTCTGCTGGTTCCCTGGGCAGAGCTTATTCCTACATCCATGGTCTCTTAATTAGGGTTTATTGCTGTGAGAAGTCACAATGACCAAGGCAACTCTTATAAAAGAAAGTATTTAATTGGGACTGTCTTACAGTTTCAGAGATTCAGTCCATCATCATCATGGCAGGAAACATGGCAGCATGAAGGCAGGCATGGTGCTAAAGGAGCTGAGAGTTCTCCATCTCAATCCATAGGCAGCAAAAGAGGATTGTCTTCCATAGGCAGCCAGGATCACACTGGCCAGACTTAAGAATATATATGAGAGCTCAAAGTCCTGCCTCCACCGTGGCACACTTATTCCAACAAGGCTACACCTTCTCCAATAAGTTCATGCCTCCAGATATTGCCGCTTCCCATGGGCCAAGCATATTCAAACCACCACAACCTCCTCTTTTCAAGTTTACTTCCCTACACTGCTTATCATGTAATGTATGAGCATCACTCCTGTTAACCACTCTAATGATGACATTGGTTCCTGCTGCTTGCTTCTAACACAACAGGAGAGGCACTCTCTTACCCCTGTGGGTGATGTACATCCAGGCAGACTACTGGATGTCGATAGCTTGTATGTTGGATGAGAGGATTTTCAGTCTTATGATTGGATGCTTCCAGATGACACTTTGTTTTCTGACTTACCTTCTGCAGGGGTCTTCCCTCTGTACTGTGTGGCATTAATCTGTTCTGGCAAGCACGAAATGAACTTCAGTGAGCTCTCCAGTCTGTAGCTTTCTCAGCTTAACTACATCAGTTCTGACATGGGGATGTGATTCCATATGTAAGAGTTGGAATCTCTGGCCCATAACTATCCCATTATCTTTTTTCTTTATCTTAGACTTTTTAATTCCTCTATTAGCATTTAAATAGATATTCGTGAGAAAGAAGAAATTAACCTGTCTCTCGCCTGCAACATTTATTTGTATTATAGAATCTTCAAAATATAAAATAATATTTTAAGAAGCTGTTCATATTCTGAGGATGTATATTTTGTTGTGTGACATTTATAAAATTGAAATCACTGCTCCTTAATTTTAGACAATTTATTATTTCAAAGCTGCTTTTTATTTTTCTACTATAAGATAGCACCATATCTTAAATTACATACTAAACAAAGCTAAACTTTCATTCATGTACATTTAAATCCAAGTAATAGAATGGAAATTGTGAACTTAAATCTTATTTTCTTAATATTCGTGAAGAATTTTAGAGTCTTTCCTTCAGTTTTGCATTTATATACCTGAGCTGTTATGCTGTGTGAGTCTTGAATGCAATTTTGCAAACAACAAATAGTTTCAATATGTGTGTTTAGCTTAAAAAACAGATTGGCTGTGAAATGGAGATTTGGGTTCTCTGGCTGATATGGATCTGAATGGGCAAGGAAACAATTTATGCCGTTTTGCCTGGAGTTCAAAATAAGATCAGTTCTTGCCTTTTAGCCTGTCAAACTTCTATTCTGGTTGTACTGGTGTTTGTTAGTATTAAAGTCTTGAAACTAGAGTTTATTTGAATTTAATTGTAGACTGTCGATGGTAGTTAAGTGTGTGCTTTTTTTATTTTTGTTTTTTGCTTTTGTTGGGGTTATTGTTAGGTTTTGTTTTGTTTTGTTTTGAGAAAAGGTGAAATGATTGACCAAAATAGTTTTAGTGGATTAAACTGACAAAAAGGAATGCCATTCTGGTATAATGAATTAATAGGGACTTGGGTGGGGGGCGGGGGAGGCAGTGCTCTGTGAACTTTGTCCATATGCTTCACTCTATGGAAATGTTGAACATTTCCCTGCATGGCTTGAGAGAAGAGGACAATATCATTTAATAAACTAGCATGATGACTACTCTGCATTGTCAACCTGTCTGGATTAGGCATCCCTTGAAAAACACTGCTGTAGGTGTCTGTGAGATTGTCCAGGGAGTAACTAAGGAGAGCCCTGCCTTCAAGGTGGCTGGCACTATCCAAGTCCTGGGGGGTTCTCAGCAGAATGAATTAAAAGATCAGCCAGGGTAACACCAGCATCCATCCTTCTCTGCTTCCTGGCTGAAGATGCAGTGTGATCACCTGCCTCAAGGGCGACTCCTAGCTTGTGAGACTAAATAAGTCCCTTCTCCCTTAAGCTGCTTTTTGTTGGGTATTTTACAACAATAATGAAAAAAAGAAAATAGTATAGATTTCAAGAATCTGATCTACATGAACTAACAAAGTTGGGGTGGGCATAAAGAAAGTGAGAAGTTGGTAAACTGGATATAATTATTATAATTTGAATATGTAAATTATACTAATTACACATACTCAGAAGTGACTAGAAGTACAATTACCTTATTTGTAAGTGTGAATGGTGCAGGTGCTACTTAGAGGCACATTTTACAAAATTAGCTGTGGCATAAATTCTTTGTGCTCCCCAAATGACTGTTAATTATACCTCTTATCATAATAAAACCCAATAAATTATTTTACGTGAATATATCCAAAGACTAGGCAAAGAGGGGTGATGTTATACAAAGAATCATGCTAATAACACTCTGCTTTTAATGTGAGTCCCTACAAATAAGGTATGTGCTGGAGGGGTTAATCTGAGTTGTGAATGACAGACTTCAGGATCCATCAGCCTTCCAGGTGGAAGGCCATGCTAGCTTAAGCAAATGCCTATATTGGCTTCTAACTCTTTTCATTTAAGTTTTAATCCAGAACTGAGATTATTAGAATAGAAATTCCCCATAACGTACTAGGGCAATCTATTTCTTACTCTCTCTCTCTCTCTCTCTCTCTCTCTCTCTCTCTCTCTCTCTCTCTCTCTCCCTGTGTGTGTGTGTTCAAATTAATCTTTTCAAGTTGACCATTCTTTCTTTTATTTTCATCGATTCTGTTACCCCACAAATGTCTGAACATGACAATGAACTAGACTGATTTTAAGAACCACTTCTGGGCTGGTGAGATGGCTCAGCGGGTAAGAGCACCCGACTGCTCTTCCGAAGGTGATAAGTTCAAATCCCAGCATCCACATGGTGGCTCACAACCATCCGTAACGAGATCTGGAGCCCTCTTCTGGAGTGTCTGAAGACAGCTACAGTGTACTTACATATAATAAAATAAATCTTAAAAAAAAAAAAGAACCACTTCGATGAGACTGATCTATATGTTCATTTGCAGTCTAAAGTTTCCACAAGTTAATGAAAGCAGCTATTGCTTCCTGATTCCACTTAGACAAAACCAGTTCTTAAAAAGACAAGGGAGTCAGTTTGTCTGTTGTCTATGGAACACCTGCAGAGGTTTGTATTGTCACCTTAGACTCTATTATTTAGAGTGATGCACATATATAAGCAGCTTAGGTTTCTGAATATTCTTATCCTCCAAACCTGGAGAACAAAACCATGGAGCTATACTAACAAAACTGGAGGACAAAACAACAGAGCTATAGTGACTTAAACCATTGCCACCAATCCTGTGCTGCTGCTGAGCACAAAAGGCCTGAAATTTTCCTGTAATTTCTGCTCCTTGGCTGAATGAACAACCACATTTTAACAACAGAGGAAACCCAGACTCTGAAGCCATTTGCACAGTGTGCCTTCAGCCATAATAAAGCCAAAATCAGAATAGGCCATCCTTCTGTTAAAAGAGCCTTTCCGGCCTAATGCATCTCTGTACTAATTGCTCTCTCCATGACGGTGTTACAAAATGTGTCCTGGTCTTTATCTCAATCGTCCCTAATTTGTTCATTTGTAATAATGACACTGCTTTCTTTCATGGCCTTCCAAATACAGAAATTTTCCTCTTTGAAATTAAATCCCTTTCAGGAGATCAAAGACTGTCAATTTCAGGTAGTCTTTGAAAGCACAAAAATTTCAGTAAATAGTAACAAAGCCTATCAGATATACATTGTAGGTCACAGAAGTGGTCTTCATACATCATACATCAGGCATTATTGGTTATTCTGGATTTTCTTATACTTACATCTAGAAGTAATATAAGGTCTGCCATAGAGGAAAAAACAGGAAGATAAAGACAACACAATGAATGAGAGTTTTCTATTTTTTCAGTATTAACACATTAGTATTATGTGCCTAGGAGGGGTTGCAAAGCCAGAGCAATCTTTCTGCTGTGTCAGGAAGCAGGACAGGTGTGGAAGCTGGCTCCTGCCTTTCTCTGGTAGCCTAATATTTTTCCTTTTTCTCTGTGCTCACAATTGCACTGGAACTGCAGACTGACAGCATGATTTCTTTTATGTTCTCAGAGCTGAAAAACCATTCCCAGCTTTCATCTAAAAGGCTCTTATTTCATGTGTCTGCAACAGAATAGACAGTGATTACGGGGAGTCACTTCATTTATGGTTTTGTTTAAAGAGTAAGATGAGCATACAGCCTAAGGGTCCTCCTTTATGCTGTTTGTTCCAGAAATGCATAAATAATATACATAAGTCTCACTGTCCTTCTTGCCTACCTCATACATCAGAGCTTGCCAAAGTCACTGTTGTTTATATAGGAGTGCCAGGTTATATATAGTGTTGCTGCAGGGACAGTGTTGCTAATTGATAAATTAATAAGTTCTCTTTATGTACATTAAAGTATTTCATCTGCTAAATTATTTTCCTTTGTTATAGGTTTTTAGTTATCAAGTATTTTCCCAAGACTTTTAAAACATCTTAGAATGAGAGAATTATTTTTTATTTGGATTTAGTGGTTAGAGTTTCCAAAATATATCCCAAATGAACCAGTTGTCAATGTTGCCCTTAAACCATTGGTCTCATACTAGAATGTTCACATGACATGTCACACAGTACATGAGCACACATTAGGGAATGCCTGTTAGGTGGTGTCTGCTTTCATAATTGTTTCATCATTTTGGCATCTAGAATTTAATATATAAATACATTTTATTGAAATATACCACACTTTGTGCAGACCCTGTCTACATCATAGGAAAAGTTGAACTGTTACTGTGCACACATGTGCATTCGTGTAGAAACCTTTATAGAATTTATATCTGTTCAGTTGTTTGTTTCTTGAACTCCCCTCTTACTTTGCACTGGCCATAGTGGTAGGCTCTTAGCATGGGATCAAAACGAACTTATACTAGAGGTGATTACTGTAGTAATTTAAAGCTACATTAATTATTGTTGCTAGTGATACCAAGAGTATAAATAGGCATATTAATAGAGAATAAAAGAGAAGGCTTTTGACAAGGAGAGACAAAGGAGGACTGTCATCTTATCTTGCTGACAGAAAAGAGATATGGTTGCAGGAGCTTTCTTCTCTGTGGTATCCTCCAGACTGCCTGATTATAAGTGTGGACTGCTTGTACCAATGAAGGAGAAAATTCATGAATGAAATTTGGAAGCTATTTCATTTAGTTTATTTTTTGAGACAGGACATTCTCTCTGTTGTGTAGCCCTGGCTCACCGGGAACTTTCTATGTTTACCAGGCTGGCCTTTTCCCATCTCTACCTTCCAAATGCTGGGAATAAAGGTATGTGCCACCATGCCCAGGTTGAAGTTATTCTTACATACTCAGATGACTCTTAACTAAGGGTAAGAGGCTAGAAACCTCTTCCAGGTTCTCCACTCAGCAGAGAAATAAGTGGAAATCTCTGACTTCTGATATCTGCTGCTTCTGGCCATGACAATGCTTTTGTCAGCACCATAATCTTCACATACAGACAGAACACTGCACAAAAATACAGCATCTTTCAAACAGCAGGAAAGTCCTGAGCATTATAAAGCTCACCTTTATCTTTAGAGGCAGACCTATAAGCATCACTTAGGAGATGTTTGAGATTTGGATATCCCTCCATGATCTCACCTATGTGAAACTAGTCTCCACCTGGTAGTGATATGTAGGGAGGTTTTGAACCTTTAAGCCTGGCTCTCAACCTTTCTAGTACTGAGGCTCATTAAGGTAGTTCCTTATGTTGTAATGACCCCAACTATAAAATTCTTTTTGTTGTTACTTCACAACTGTAATTTTGCTACTGTTATGAAATCATAGGGTTTATATATCTGATAAGCAAGATATCTGATGTATGGATATCTTGCCCTCCAATGGGCTGAGAACCTCTGTTGTAATACATAGATCTTAGCTGGCAGATGCAAGCTACTAAGTCAGGTGGTGGTAGGAAACCAGGGTACTGCAGAATTATGGCTCGTCCCCTCCTCTTCTCCAGATGAGCTTCTTGTGGTACCATGTGAGAAGCTGTGCTTTCCACCATGCTTTCCTTTCCAGAGTGAACATGCCCTCTTGAGCCATAAACTTAAATGAAACCCTCCCCCTGAAGTTTTTTGTCACATATTTGATCACAGTGATGAGAAAAGCAGCTAATGCTGATATCAAAGCAATTCCACCTATCTGAAAAGACTGGAAGAGTGCCTATGGTTAGAAGAAAGAGAAGAGGCCATACAGTTAACTTCCTCCCCAAAAGAGAGAGTGTGTATATAATTAAATACATGTGAGGAGGTTTTTGGACTAGAACAGAATGTGCAGGTGTAGGGCAGAGAGCAAAGCAGAGGAGGGACTGGTGCAATGCTGCAGTGTGCACAGGATGAGCTCGCTGCAGAGTGATGTGACTATACCTGAAATATACTAGGGACCCAGAAATGTTGCAAGTTAGAGGGAAGGTTAAACTAACCTTATGAGAAGAGCTTCCTGGAAGGCTTTAATTAATCTGTGAGTTAATTAACTGCCTTCCAGAATGAAATTCATTGTTCATTCATGTGAGACAGTAAAACCCAAAAATTCAATAACATAACATTAACAATAGCCAGTTCCACTATTAAAATTTACATATAAATATGTAAATATTTACATTATTCATATACATATTAGAAAATACATATATACATGTATAAATATACAAATATATGCATATACATATATATGAACAATGTAAACCAGTCAGAAGAAAATGTGACCAGAAGAAAGGGGCATTGGAATTAGCAAGTTAGAACCTCAGTGCTGTTAGAAATATTTTTTCAAAAAATGAATATTAACAAAATTGAAATAAAAGGAAACTCTAAAACACTAAGTGGAACTTTCAGAACTGAAACTTCAGTGACTATGAAAAGAAAATAAACCATAACTATTGAGGTTAACTTTAGATGAGATATGTGGGAGAAAAAATTGAGTGGACCTGAATACAGGAACATCACAGTTGTCTGCCCTGAATTATGCTGAGATTTATCATAGCCAAAATGCCAAAAACTGATACTGAAGAGAATTGTGAGCAGAGCAGAAAAGGGTCTGATGCTACCTAGAAGTCTCCGGAATGGCATTTGTGATGTCTTCAGTGAAAAATTATATTATCTTAAAATTCAAGACCCAGCTAAATTATTCATAAATTATGGTTAAAATAAAAACAAGCATTGTGGTGGTTTGAGTGAAAATTACCCCCGTAGGCCCACAAGGATTATTATTAGAAGGTGTGACCCTGTCAGAGTAAGTGAGACCTTGGAGGAGGTGTGTAAAAGGGGTGGGTTTTGAGATTTTAGATGCTTAAGACAGGCTCAGTGTCATTCTCTCCTCCTGTTGCCTGGTGATCCTGATGTAGAACTCTCAGCTACCTCTCCAGCACTATGTCTGCCTATGGGTTCCCATCCTTCCTGCCATGCTGATAATGGACTAAACCTCTGAACTCTAAGCCAGCCCCAATTAAGAGACTATGAATTTGAAAGAGCACAAACAGGCAGAGGTTCATTGGAGGACGGAAAGGGAAGAAGAAAATAATGTAATTGTAATAAAAATTTTTAGTTCTGTTTTAGTATTCCCTATTTGGCATTGACATAAAAGCCTTTCTTCCTTTAATGATAGTTTTCCTTAGAATTTGAACACATTTTTCCTACCTGCCTCTGTCTGCCAGGCACATGGTCAGTGTTCTTTCACATACAGTGCTCGTTGCCCTTTTGTTCATGTCTATATAACAGCATTTTCTTATTTCTTCCTTTGTCTCATAGTGTGACTGAAAACTGAACATTTTGGGTAGCCCTTTAGTAGAAATTCTAAATGCCAGTTCTCTAGGAGGACTTACAGTTTGGGCTTGTTGAGTAAATACACCTAAGTAGTTTACTAAAATGGATCTCCCCTTACATTACTCTTTAGAGATCTTGCTTTGGCATTTTCACAGTTACCTAATAATGTCAGTGCTTTCTAACAGGGATTTCTTTCTACCTTCTAGGGTTGGGGAGTGTGCACATATATGTGTGGGTGAGTGCATGTAAGTGTGTGGATCTGTGGGGGCCAGAGACATAAGATATTATTCCTTAGGCTCTGTCTGCCATTTTTTGTTGAAACATGGTTTCTCATGAGTCAGGGACTCTCACCACCTAGGCTAAGGTCAGAAAGCCCCTGGGATCATGCTGGCTCCACCTCCCCGATTTTGGGATTGCACACCTGTGTTACCTCGGCTACCTATACATTAGTTCTGGGAACCAGTGTCAGGTCCCTGTACTTGTAAAAGAAGCACATACCAGCTGAGCTATCTCCCAGGCCCTGGCTAGCTCTTTCTTTGATTTTCTATTAAGACAGTCTGCTTCTGTATGACACCAAGCTATTGAACTCCACCTACTGTCTGCTGATTTCTCTATAGATTTCAGCAATGTCCTGGGGCAGAGAATTGCTTCACAGTTTGATCAGCTAAATGCAGGCACACTCTCTGTGAGTGGTCTTCGAGGCCCCCTATAGAGTTCTTAGCTTTTTCTTTGCTGCTGCCTCCTTACTACAAGGTCTATGGTTAGCCTGCTACTCTCACAGAGCTGCTTACCATCGTGCTATTACCAGCATCTCCATTATTTTCAATTTTTTTCTTAGATTTGAACATCTCACTCTCTCACAGATAATATCAGGTACACTGAGGAGGACTTTGCAGCTCTCTGTTGTTACGGCAGCCTGTCGGCAAAATCTCTGGTCCACTATTTCAGAGCTGCCAGTGGGGCCAGGGATCTGCATCACATGTTCTTGCTTCTTGAGCAGAACTCTGGACTAAGGAAAAAAAAACTCTATGGTCAACTTGTCTCTTCTGACCTTGTGCACTATACATAATGAACAAGCTGGGAGAAGTGAGCATGATCAGCCCGCTCACCAGAATTAGGGCTTCCATCCTGTGAACAGGGACAAAGGACAGGAATAGCACAGACTTGGGAGTACATGAGAAATGCATGTGGTCTGCATGCTGCTATGTCCCTGTTACTTTAAGTAATTCTCTGTTTTTCTGGTTTTTATTGATGCTTAGCTTACTAGATAACTGCATCCATGAATTCTTTAAACTGACTTTCTTTTGAAACAAGAATCTTTTGAAATATTTTAAAGATAATTGGATTTATTGACTTCTTTTTGGAAGCTAGCCTTAGACTGACAAAGAAAGACAAAGGCATTACAAAGAACAAGTCTGACATTCTGTATCCACGTGCATTGTCTGACAGGGATTTCTTCTAAAATACTAGTCTATTTAAATCTTAAAATAAATTTGCTAAAACAAAAATTCTCAGGCCATAATTGCACTTAATAAATTAAAACTGGGGGTGGGGGTGGGAAGCAGGAACCATGAAACTGTTGAAATCCAATGCCCATGCTAAGTCCAAAGCTCTCCCAGCTAGGAAGAATAATAGAAATCTCACCTAATAAAATGGACCCACCCAACTTAAATATAAGTGAGTGCTTCGCAGCAACATTTAGAAGAAATGTTTATCACTGTTAGGCTTTGGGAAAAGTTAAGCTAAAAACATAAAGAAATACCATTTGATCTAATATTCATATGGCTGAACTTACAAAGTCTGATGATGCTGGGAACGGATGGGGTTTGGGGGGAACGGGATTCTTGCCCAAGGCTCATGGCAGTGTAAAATGGTGTGGCCTCTATAAACGCGTGCAGCGAGCTCTTCCTCCTTCCCCACATGCGCTGATGTAGACGCATGTCTAAAGAAAGACTCGCGCATGAGTGTTGGCAGTGCCTTTCTAAAATGAACAGAACAAAACTGAATTAAGCACTAGAAAACAATGGTGTGTCTGTGATTCAGGGCAGATCACGGTCTATTTAAACAGGTGACTTCAGAAGACACTGAGAACAAAGTAAAGAAAAAGCAGGAGAAGTAAGAATTTTTAACTCCAGATAGTAACAATCCTGTCTTTAAAATCTCACTTTCTGTCTCAATAGGGACAGAATACGTTCAGAGGGTCTGTAAAAGCTGCGTTTTGAAGGTGCTACAATGTTGCTTACAGAATGACCTCGCTTTTTTTCCTGGTTGATTTGGCTCCTGTCTCTGTGTTAGAGGGTTTAGAATGCTCTCAGCTTATGGAACTATGATTTAGGAAAATTATCCCTCAATTTTGTTTGATTAAAGAGTTTCCAGGATCTAATTTCAGATTATGTTGCAAAGCTATATACTTTCAGGATGGGAGCTAAAAATCTTCTGTCATGAATTCTCTTCCAGTCCATCTTGGAAATGTAAAATTGTTTAGGTTAAATTTAGCAACATTCACTCTTCTGGGTGCCGTTCATTTTATTTTGATGATCTATCATCTAAAGAATATCTGCAGTTCATTATATATATTTCTGTTCTTTTGTTCATTAAGAATTGTCATGTTTGACTTTAAAATTTACCCTGTGTCCTTTGCAGGGTTGGCATTTAGACTAGTAGAGACAGTTCATTTCATCAGGACAATATTTGAGTCATCACTGCCAGGAAGGAATCAGAGTTTGGGTCATGACCATTCTGTTTGGTGACACTTTAAGAGAGTGAGCCACAAAATTATCAGTAAAACATTGATTTTTTTCCCCCACAGTCATTTCCAAATGTGTATACAGCTTTCCATTTGTTTTCCATTTTAATGTAACTCTCTACAGTTCATTCAGAAATAAAGTTTTGTGTTGTTCCTCAGGTTAAACCATCATTGCTTAAAGCTGCTGGAAAAATGAATTTCTTGAATGGAAAATGTACCATTGAGGTTAGGCACATCTGGATGGAAGGAATTATGGAGAGCTTGTATTCCTCCTAATCAAGGTCTAGGTAGAAGTTCCCCTGTGATTCCACAATGGTGACATGACCACAGTGAACTAGTGCACTAATGACGTGCGTGCTGAGATGTCCTGGGTAGGGCTGTGCACTCTGCAGCCTCTTGACCTCTGACACTAACCAGTTTGGCCTCTATTAGTCAGCATCTACTTCAGAAGGAAGCTGTGATGAAGGCTGAGATAAATCAGTCTGTGGGTAGCATTAAATCATTAGTTGTCAGTGTACTTTCTGTCTGTGTCTGTCTAGGAGAATAATAGCAGGTTCTCCCCTAAGGCTTAGTTAGGGCCTGTCTAGCCACAGACTCTGGACCCTGATTACAACACCAAACATGGGCCCCATCTTGTGGAGTGGGTCTTAATGCCAAAGACAGGCATTTCCTCCTCCTCTCTCTTCACCATTTCATTGTGTCCAGATTGAGGATGATGCCTACTGCCAGGACATCCTGGAGGAGCTCACTGTTTCTGGTGCAGGTGGACAGATTCTGCCTGATTTCAATGTTGCCCTCTCTGCAGTTTTATGATTGGTTGTTTGGTTGGCTGATTGACTGAATTTTATATCCAAATCTCTACTTTCTAAATATGGAACCTTTTCATACCATATTATAATATAGTATAAAATATCAATGAAATTGAAAATGAAGGAAATAAAGTTCCTATATTTTCAAGCATACTATTATCTCTAGAAAAAATTTAACAATCTGACTTTCATAACTCTATTCTTATCAAATAATGATTTTGATCTTTTTAACTTTTATCTGGAAAAAGCAAGTGCCTATGCTTCTTGCAGATAGTTTTAACTAATATGACTCCCCAAACTGTACTTTATTATTTGTAAGAGATGCTAAGTCCTAAAAATTAGATGATAAGTAATTATAGATCTTGTGTAATATATTACTGTTTTAATTCTTAGGTAACCCACACTTGTTTTTATGGGATTTAAAAGATAAAATTCAAACAGAAATGTAAATTTGAAGGGTAAAGATTGCTTATTCACTTTAAATTTCTGTATTCATATTTTCAGACAGTTTGTATGTTTATACTTTGGATAAGAAGGCAACTTATTACTTTTCTTGTAACAAAATATAATGCTAAAGTAGCTCAAGGAGGGAATGGTGTATTTGTGCTCACAGTTTGAGGAGACAGAGGTGGGAGAGCATGGTGGCGGGAAGTGAGGTGGCCACTCATGCTGTGTCCACAGTCAGGAAGCAAAGACGAGCTGGTGCCAGCAGCTTTCTCTTTCCCCTCTTTATTTAGTCTGGGATCATAGTCTACAGAAAGGATGATGCCACCCACACTGAGGTCAGCCTCCTCTCGGGTAAATCTATCTGGAAATACCCTCATAGACACACCTACATTTGTTTTCTGTGTGGTTTTATATCTTTTCAAGTTGGTAATGAAGTTTAGGACATGATTGGTTTTTGTGGATAATAATTTCAATATGTAAAGACTGTGACTGTGGTCTCTTATCTATTATTTTATTGTCTGAAAAGAATTGTAATTTTTATGTTGCCCCATTAAGCCTTAAAGCAGAAGATAATGAAATATCTGAGAGTTCATTGGTGACTTCATGGAATTCTTCCATAAATAGCAGTCATCTTTCTTCTCATGCGTTGTGTGGCTCAGTTAATCTTTCTAAACAGAACAATTCACTTTTCAGCACTGCTTAGAACCACATTTTTGTGTCTGTCATGCTGGGGATCTGGATCTTGCTCTGCAAGCTTGCTTAGTCCTCCTGCACAGCCAAGGACAGTGTTTATATTTACCAGTATGAAGAACATATTTGTTTATTTATCACTAAAAATTCTCGTATTTTAGTTCAAATATGCACACTCGGTTTTAAAAGAGCTTTAGTATAATCATAGGTAAATAATATAATTTCCATCTTGTGAGGATCACAAACTATTATCAGTTTGGAGAAAAGCTTAATCATTCCACTAATGAGAAAGGAGGCATAAAGAAAAATTTGATAAAACTAAACTACACCGTCCAAAGTACAGTACTGAATTTCATTAGACACAATAGCCACAGGAAAAATGTTACAAATAACCTGGAGGGAGTCACTCTCTGCCTGTGATGGCGGACTTCATCCATGTTACCAGCCTCTCTGAGCTGCGTGGGTATTCTCATATGCATCTCCTATCCACATACAACTCACAAGACTTGATGTTATTCCTCTAATTAGGTTGTTGCCATTTATTTTAATCCTGGCACTGCTGGCATTTTGCCCTGAATGATTCTGCATTGTGGAGGGCTGTTCTCTGAGCTTTTAGATGGTTGGCATCGTCGCTCTCTGTTAGATGCCAGTAGCAACTCCCCAGCCAAAAAGGTATCTCTAAGCATTGTGAGGTATCCATGCGAGTGGATTTGAGAGCCACTGGTGTCCTTGTCATTTTTGATCTACTTGAAGACCTGTCTCTATTCCTTGTACACGCTAATAAGTATTTGCAGAATATGAAGAAATGAATTGTGATTCTTAAAAACACATTTATCTTTAATTACTATTATGATGAATTCATATCTGTATGCATCATGTCAAGAATATTTCCTGGGCCAGCTCCTCACTTCACATTGGAGATAAACTTTAACTCTGAACGTCTGTTGACAGAGGTTGCTGGGGGAAGATGCTAATTTTCTTCCATTGCTCATGCTTCAGTAAATAACCGTCCACCCATGCAAATAATTCTAACTACACATAGTAGGACATACACAGAGAGAAGACAGGAAAAGTAGGAGGGTGATCTGTTAGGAAGAAGGGTTTCATTGAGAGGGATGAGGGATGAGGAGGGTAACAGGAGTGAAAATGATTAAAATTCATTATTTCTATGCATAACACGATGAAAGAATAATAATGATCCAGTTGAAAAAAAATAAACCAAGAGTAAATTGTTTCTGAGCATACAGTGCAACGTGGTTTAGTTTTTACTGAACTTGGCTTGGGTTGTATGGCCCTTCGCTGTGTTAGTGCTGGCTGCTGGGTTTTTGCTTACTTGCTTGTTTAATGAACAAATGTGAGATTTCAAGTGGTTTGGAATCTTCAGAAAGATTGAGCTAAAAATATAGTTCATAGTGATAAAGCCCTTTACTCAGAGGGCTTTGGCCCTGACATTTTACATTATAGGGGTGTGTTTGTTGCCATTCACAAGCCAATAGTGATACATTACCTAATATCCCAAACTGGTAATAATTCAGGCCGCATTTAAAGATAAAAAGAAGATTTACATTAGCTGGGTGGTATGGATCTGAGGCTGAGCACACGCTCTAGGCATATGTGCCTAAGAAGCTACTCTGTACAATAGCGGCCTCCAAGTTTGTGGTCCTGATAGCTTTTGGTCATAGGTGTGCTCCAACAGGACTGCAGTATAGTCTTTCTTCTTTACTTTTTTGGTAGTGTTGACTCCACTTTAATTGAGGAATATTCATATTGCTTTCACAAAAGTCAGCCACAGAGTATGCAACCAGAGAGACCTACACATTACAAAGAAGAGGAAAAAGAGGTAGGATAGGAGGAGGAGGAGGAGGAGGAGAAGGAGGAGGAGGAGGAAGAGGAGAAGGAGGAGGAGGAGGAACTAAGGAGGAATGGAGGAGGGGAGGGAGGAAGGAAGGAAGGAAGGAAGGAAGGAAGGAAGGAAGGAAGGAAGGAAGGAAGGAAGGAAGGAAGGAAGGAAGGGAAAAATGGAGTCTGTAGCTTTGGTTTTCAAAATCTTTCTCTTAACTAGCCCTCACACCTAGGTATTTTAAAAGACTAGCCTACATTTTAAAGGACTCCATTTCCTCTCACTTCTTGCAGAATAATTTTGTAATACAATCTGCCAACCTATAGTGGAGGCAGCCTGACCCTGTATGGTGCATGCATATTTCATCGTGTTCATCTTCCTGATACAAAAGAGAACACAGCTCTTGAAATGCCAGGCTGTACATAGTTCCATATTAGCTGGAAGTGAAGTTCCACATTAGCTTTGAGTGAAGAAAGAACGCAATTGTGAAGGTGCTTCCATTTCTTCATCTTTAATATGGAGATAGTGATGCTTAATTCCAAAATTGCTGAGGTTTATGGATGATCCATGCCAGTGTGTTAGGAATGTGCCCCATACCCAATGAGTGCTGGATGCATCCTGTACGGTACTATCTAATCCAGACTTGTTCGGCATCCCAGTAAAACCCAACCATATTAGAAAAGATGTTGGAGAAATTTTATTCAATATTTCCAATTAGAATGCTAAGATACACTTGCTTTCACTCCTCTTCCCTGCCTATACATGAGTTAGAGGGTCCGAACGGTGGCAGTGTAGGGTCTCAGGCAGTGATGCTGTGATACAAAGGCAGACGAGGAAGGAGGGCCAGTAGAACAGATCTGGAACAAGGGAGACCACAGATAAGAGCCCTAGCTAACAGCAATGGTGAAAGCAAAGATGATAGTATGTGGTATCAGGAGATTAAAGACTTGCAGAATCCAAGCATCCTTGTGATGTTTGGTCCAGGACCATTCAACCACTGACCTCTCTTCTCATGTTCACTGCTGTATATTGGTCTCTATTGCAGATAGGGTGCCTCCTTTGAAAACGTTTAGTGGGACTCACTGTCACCTAATTTTGCAAAGCCCAAATATGAAAATTTTCTCCACCATATTCTTTCTTATTTTCTTGTTCAGATTCTTCCTTCTTTGTGTACAGAGAAAACAGCTTCTGAAGAACAGAGACAACGTGATATTGCAAATGGTTTCCTAGAGTGTTATCGCCCATCTTTACTTAAGTGTACTTACCAAGTTTGCCTAAAAGAGGGTTTTTTTTTTAATTAGTGCACATTTAAAGCAGTATGTATCCATTGAAACCCTTGAACTATATTAACTGGAATATCAAAATCCAGAATAGCTTTTAAGCCTTACATTTCTAAATTAAGGAATAAATTTGTAGAATCACAATTCTTAACCTTAAATTTAAGTAGAAGATTCTCCTCTGCAGATTAGTTGAAATGAAAACTGTGTTCTAGTTATCAGTCCTATGTAAGCACAAATCTCTGCTCATTTCATTTGTGAGACCATGAAAATAAGGAGAGCCATTTAGGAAACCACTTACAACAAGATGCTAGAACAATTTCTTTGGAAATATTTTAAGGAAAGCTTTTAGGGTAAGAATTCTAAAACATCAAATGTTTGTTTTTAAAGAAAAATATTTATGATTTTTATTTAAAAATATTTACATGAGGGGCTGGAGAGATGGCTTAGTGGTTAAGAGCACCGTCTGCTCTTCCGGAGGTCCTGAGTTCAATTCCCAGCAACCACATGGTGGCTCACAACCATCTGTAAAGAGATCTGATGCCTTCTTCTGGTGTCTCTGAAGACAGCAACAGTATACTCACATACATAGAATAAATAAATCTTTAAAACAAATATTTACATGATATTATGAATAATTTAGAAAACAAGCAAAATATAATAAGGAAAGAATCTATCATTTGTCCTATTACCTCTTAAGAAAATATCATTTTAAAATTAAGGGAAGTTTCCTAATTTTTTGAAAACATGTTTGTTCCTTTTCTCATTGATAATATGCTTACATATATAAAATATAACCCAAGGAGTAGGTCCATCAATTATTCAGAAGCTGAAAGAGAAACTCTCAATTTATTTCAGGCAGAATGGGAACACCGATGATAGTGAAGAGTTGAAGAAAGTAGAAAGATTTCTTTAAAGATTGTTAGTATAAGAAGCATCCATTCTTTCTATTTTAAATTTTGATGTTATAATATAATTTCATCATTTCTCTCTTTTCTCTCCTCTCTCTAAGTCTTCCCATCCATCCTCCTTGCTCTCAACTAAAGAATGCTTAGAAGTGAGAAATTCTCTTCTCCAGGGAATAACACACCAGTCAGTTATGCAATACCAATCATCAGCCCTGAGAATATACATACAAGTCACATTTTACAGACTGAGTAGCTTGTACATAAATATATGTATATATGTATATATACACATATATACATGTACATATAATATATATTATACATACAATTCATATTTATAT